>CM044435.1:47240847-47267233 GCA_024363595.1 Xenopus borealis | reverse complement strand
GGGGGGGGGGGGCAGGTAGCTGTTGTGCTTTCCTCAGAACTTTCTGTTCTTTTTAATAATGTGTCATTTATGTTAGAAGAATATGATTATCTCCATCTTCAGAAAGGACCCCTAAATTTACATTGCTTCCACTGTTTTTTTACACGATTTTTACAAAGCGAAGCCTGTCGAGGTGTGGTGTATTATCCCTCAAAGATTATCTAAAAATATTTCTTGTTTTACGGTCCTAGAAGAAAAATCATCAATCGGACAATTTGAAAGAAAATGACATTTAAAAAAAAAAAAAAAAGTCTGGTGTATTCTATATGGCTTCTAAACCAAGTGGGCTGGTTGCTACTATTCCAGAGTGGCATGGCTGTCTGTATTACAGGCTGCGGCCTCGAGATCAGTCAGCTGTAGAAATGTCCTGGTTAAATTGTGTTCTAATTAAACCCAGTAGGAATAATTGTACTGAAAATAAATTGAGTTCTATGGAAAACAAAAAACATATTAACAGCACAAAGACAAATAACCGTAAAATTTCCACATGGGAGGTATGGTTCAGACATAAAAAAAAGTTTTTTTTCCAAATTGCTTTCTTTGTTTTTACTCTTTATCTAAAATGTACATTTTTAAAAGCATTGTTTCCCTCAGTAACCCAGATTAGTTTTTTTAATAAACCGTTAAACTGCAGCATAGGAGAAATAGCAACCACTCATAATAATATTGAATGTATGAATAGTGACAGTTGCTCTGCTGCAGTCTTTTGTAAGTCATTGAGAATACTTAGCATTGGCTGAATCTGTTGTACAACGTATCAGATAGATATACTATTTCTTTCTTTTTTTTCAGCTACAAAATATGAGGGGACCGTAACCTCTATGAAACAGATTTGCTAGAACTAATGTCCGGATATAAGGGTTATAGAAAAGGGGATATAACCCCTAAAACAGAATGAAGTTGCTCAAAGTAGTCTTTTGTAGCTTCTCTGGTGAATATGCAGGGTTTTTTTCAATATAAATCAGGCTGCAAATTGAATTCTCTGCCCCTCAGCATTAACAAGAGGGCTGCATTATACTGATACATCTGATACATCAACCCAGTCCTAAAGGTATCACCTGTACAATACTTTTGGTACATTATTAGTTTAACAGGAATAACACTATTTGTATGTAACTAGAGTATCAGGTCAATTTCTGATGGCCAACATGACTAGATAGAAGGTGACAGGAAAGCTTGCTGAGCTGTGCTGGAAAGAAACAGTCCCTTCAAGTTTCTTTTTGTCAAAATGGCTCAAATAAAAATGTGTAAAATTATTTGCAAAATTGTTCAGAGGACCACTTTCAGCATTTTTACATTTAGTTGTTTTAGATGTTTTCCATCCCCTTTGAGGCAAGTTCCAAATTACTGGTATGTGTGAGATCTTATTAGGTTGATACAAAGGCATCAATTCTCTGAAGCAAGAAACCGTCATTGTAAAGATTAAAATCAAGCACAGAAGTAAATTGTGTAGAACTAGATCCCTCTGAAAGACAAGTTACATGCAAAGGCAGGGCACTATTATTCCTTTTATAATCCACATTTCTTAGATTGCAGCCTGCATATAGCAGAATTGCAAAATAACTACAATAGTACTAAATGTCTGGAGGTGGGGCCTACTTCTACATCTCTTACTGAACCCTTTTTTGACTGAATTCGGGTATAAAAACCTGTCTCTGCCTGCATTAAAAAATGTGAAAAACATGAATGCTTTTCCCTGTTCTCGTCACATTTCTGTTAATGGATGATTGGCAAGATCCTTGTGAATTTTTTGGAAGACCATATATCATTGCCTCCCAGAACTATCAAATAGAATTGCTTACCCCCCATTGTAATTCATCCTGACTATGTGGTATTTGTGCAAGGTGCCTGTAGGTGTCACTGTGCAAATGAGTTATACTGTGTATACATGGTACCTTCTGGACTGCTTAAAAAGTGCTAGAGTTTATGTTGCTGTTGTGTAATAGCTAAAGCGCTACGCAATATATTGGCGCTATAGAAATACATGTATATTAATAATGTTAACAATAATAGCTGCATGAGCCTTCTAATAAAGCACTGTCATACTCTACTCATCCTCAGCTATCAAACCAAATTACTTACAACAAAATTACAACAAATTACTAAGTTACATGTTACAGACATCAAACTTCCACAAAATACAGCACCTACAAAATCATCTACTGCTGATATTGTCTGAAGTTGTCTTGCTCCTGTTAAATATGACTTTGGAGAAGCTCCATTTGATGAAGGACATTTCCCTACTCCTGATGCCAATGGCAATAGGCCTGAAGAAAGTGAACCTACTAAGAGAATCAGAAAACTACCTGCATTGACCAAGGACTATGTGATGTGAAGAAAGTATATTATTGCTTTAAGATACTTACTGTTTCATTTTTGTTATTTATTTCATTTTTCCAAAAGCTTTCCTATTATAGGGGGAATATGTGGTGTTTGTGCAAGGTGCCTGTAGGTGTCACTGTGCACATGAGTTATACTGTGTATACATGGTACCGTCTGGACTGCTTAAAAGTGCTAGAGTTTATGTTACTGTTGTCTAATGGCTGCATGAGCCTGCTAATAAAGCACTGCTATACTCTGATCATCCTCGGCTATCAAAACAGAACAAGATGTTTCAAAGTTAGCCTTAGTAGTTAACTAGCAGTAGCTGTTACTTTAACAGTAATCCAGTAACTGAGCTACAAACAATTCTTAATGAATAGTGGGCGTAATATTTACAAGAAATCCATTTATCCTTTCTGCCCTTTTCTCCCTTGACAACATCCGTGACTATGCCAGACCACATTGCTTTCAGCCAGAATGCTCCTTTTTCTGTAATGACTTCAGTTTCCTCTACTGGGAAGGCATTTTACATGTGTATATATATATATATATATATATATCAGTGGATAATTAACCCCTGTAGGTCTAAATTATGCAGACAAATCATTGTTGTTTTCTTTAGAAAGCTGTGACCTATTTTGGGTTTTAGACTTCCACATGCAGATATTTACGTATACTATTATGGAAATGCCACGTAGGGCTGCATGAACTGTACAGTGCAATTTTCCCTAGCAGAGTGTAAATGGAAACTCTTTTAAAGTACATTGTCTGCCTCTCTATGTCTTATTTTTTATGTCTTCTGTGGAACAATGTGTGTAAATTTGTTTAAATAGATGCTAGGCAATGCTAGTTTTGCCTTTTCTGAGTGTAACTGAGCCTATTAACTTATTGATTTGCAGGTTCCGAACTTTCTGCTACGTCTCTGGATTTGTTTGCCTGATCCCAGCCCAAAGTAGTTATAAGTGGGAGGGGTAGGTGCAGATTACCTTCCTTAAAGGAACAGTAACACCATTAAAGTGTTCTAAAGTAATGAAAATATCATGTACTGTTACCCTGCACTGGTAAATCTATCTACTATAGTTCATATAAACAAGCTGTTGTGTAGCAATGGAGGAAATTGAAAATAGGCACAGGTTAAAGGAGAGCTAAACCCCCTTGTAATAACTTCCTGCCATCACCCTCCTCCCCTCTCCCTCATCACCCTCCTCCCCTCTCCCTCTCCACACTGTGCCAGGACCAGTAACATTAAACAATGAAATTGTTTTAAAGTAATAAAAATATAAATCAGTGTTGCCCTGCACTGGTAAAACTGCAGTGTTTCCTTCAGAAGAACTACTATAGTTTATATAAATAAGCTGTTGTGCAGCCATGGGGGCAACTAGTCAAAGGAGAAAAGGCTCAAGTTACACAGCAGATAAGCTCTGTAGAATATAATGTTATCTGTTATCCATTACTTATCCTGTGCCATATAGCTTTTTTTAAATTTCCACCATTGCTACTTAGCAGCTTGTTTATATGAACTATAGTAGTGTTTCTGAAGTAAACAGATCAGTTTTAACAGTGCAGCGCAATACTACATATTTTCTTTACTTTAAAACACTTTCATTTTTTGATGTTACTGTTCCTTTAAAAAGAAGGTCCTGGAAAAAAAAAGATAGTGAACAGCCAGAAGATGGCGCCCTAGAACTCCACTGCACTGCTCTGCAGTTTAAGGTCAGGGTTTTTTTTCAGAGACTTCTTTTTAACTAAGGCCTGTGTGGAGAGAGAGAGGGGAAGGGGGCAATGGCAGGAATTTTATTACAAGGGGGTTTTAGTTCTCCTTTAAGGGCAGAGACACACATGGAGATTCAGGGAGATTTAGTCACCAGACAACTAATCTCCCTGAACTGCCTTCCCACCAGCTTGAGGCCGACCTACTAGTCCAGGGGTCCCCAACCTTTTTTGCTCGTGAGCCACATTTAAAAAAAGAGTTGGAGAGCAACACAAGCAAGAAAAAGTCCATGGGGATGTCAAATAAGAGCTCTGATTGGCTTTTTGATAGCCCCTATATGGACTGTCAGCCTACAGGAGAGAATGTTTGGCAGGACATCTGTTTTTTATGCAACCAAAACTTGCCTCTAAGCCAGTAATTCAAAAATAAGCACCTGCTTTGAGGCCACTGAGAGCAACATCCAAGGGGTTGGAGAGCAAAATGTTGCTCGCAAGCTACTGTGCTAGTCTAAATTGCTGGTAGGTACTTCATTTTCAAAAGTAGCCTGAAGTTGCTTCATGAGGAAACCTCGGGCGATTTCAGAAAACGAATAGCTCCAATGTACCATCCTGCTGGTAATTTAGATTCTCGCTGGCGGGAAGGCAGTTCAGGGGGATTAGTTGGCTGAAGAAGAGGTGATTTCTCGCCGGGTGGCTAATCTCCCTGAATCTACACGTGTCTCTGCCTTAGGACTGGGGCAGACAGGGAGAATAAAAAAGCACCAGCACCAATACACACGCGGCGCTGCGATTTCCGGAATTGCCCGAAGTTTCCTCATGAAGCAACTTCGGGCGATTCTGGAAATCGCCGGGCCGCGTGTGTATTGGCGCTGGCTCTTTTTGATTTAAACAGGCGGTGGACAGGGAGAAGGCAGCTCGGGAGATTGTCGCCAGCAATTAATCGCCAGGCGACAGAATCTCCCCGAATCTCCCTGTCTGCCCCAGCCCTTAAATAGTGGATAACAGATAACACCATTATGTTCTACAGAGCTTATCTGCTAAGTGCTTTGTAACCTGAGCCTTTTCTCATTTGAATGGCTGCCCCCATTAATATTATTATAAACAAAAGTAGTGTTTCTGAAGCAAACACAACAGTTTTACCAGTACATGATGGCAACACTGCATTATATTTGTATTACTTTGAAACTTTTTTTGATTTTACTATTCCTTTAATCACTCACTACCAATATCAAGAAACATTGTGACACTGGGGTCACAGCAACCAGCATGTTTTTAATAGATGAAAAGTATTTGGTACAGGATAATGGTTAAGCTATAGGCACACAGGTCAATGGCTCTCGTTATTTTTGCAGGCAGAGAGAAGCAGATCTTCTCCCTACCCCTGCTCCATTGATCTGAATCCGATCATCCAGTGTCCGATCACACACAGTGGAGCTGAAGCTGTGGTCACCCCAAATAAGTGACCTCAGGGCTGACCTCAGCCTCAGCTCCACTGTGTGTGACCAGGACTGGACTGAGAATTGAAATAGGCCCTGGCATTTCAGGTACACAAGAGGCCCATTAGCCCACAGAGGCCCAAACAGTCCCCACCAGCTCACTAAACACTGACTTTCTATGGGACCTTATAGCAGCCCCTCTGGCATTTGCCCTAACCCACAAATGGCCAGTCCGGGCCTGTGTGTGACCACACACAAGCTGATCGGATTCAAATCAATGCAGCAGGGGCACTGAGCAGTTCTGTTTCTCTGAGCCTGACAACAGCGAGAGCCTTCAGCCTGTGTGCCCAGTGCCTAAGTGCTCAACCATCATCATCTGCAATTTCTGTGTTTGAAAAAGTACACTGTAAAATAAATGTCCTTCAAATGCTGTCAAATGCAGTCAAAGCAGATTTCTTTAAAAAAAAGACATTAAAATACATCGGGTAAAAAACAAGAATCTTACAGTGCATTAAACTCCGAAATATAGAAGGAATGTGCTTAAAAATATGTGTTACTGGCTGATTTATTGAAAAATTCTCCCAAAACCTACTAGTCCCACCCATCTGTTCCAGTTCCTGCTGCCTTCTTTCCCAGGCTGTGCAGGGGAGCTGGCAGCACTCGGTACACTGCAATAGAAACCATTCAGAAGCTAGCCTGACCTGATAGGGATCTGAATCCTGTGTTTGCTTGTGTGACTGCAAGACTGTGATTGACTACCCCCTCCTATTGTACTTCTGGCAAGGACCATAAGAACATGCCCTCCCCTTCTTTGAAATATGGTCAGAGACAGTAGGAGATGTATTGGGTGCTCCAACAAAGGAGCTATTTTTGAAGATGATGTTAACTTTTTAGCACTAAAACCAGCACCATATATATTATTCATTAGGGTTAGGGTTTCGATCCCTATCCCATTTGTCTCTTTTAAAATTTCAAATGTATTATACGCTGTATATACTGAGAATAGCACCTATTGTATATGTTTGTTTGAGCTGACATATGCTTTTTTCATATATTGTATTTTCTCATAGACAGGACCTGCTTTCTCAATTTGTTGAATGTTACACTGTTTGTATTTATTACTTTTTAAGACATTCAGGGAAAATAAGTAATTGTAATACGCACAGTACTCTAGCATTTTCCTAAGGCTGCCAAAATGCCTTCAATTTATTTAGTACAAGATTCCGGGAAGTACTTTGTGTATAGCAGAGACATGTAACATTCCGGGAACTAACTAATGTGGCTTTTCTAGTACACCACAATGCAAGAGAGAACAAAACTTATTCCTTGAGACAGATCTGGCACATTTATGTTAGATAAAACCATATACAAATGTTCTTTTATAACAATTTAATCCCTTCAATATTGTCTACCTTTAGGTACGCTAGGTTTAATCCACTCTGAGTTTATTGTGCCTGAATGCATATACTGATTCAGAATAAATTAGATGCCTCTGGCGCTGTGGGTGTTGCATTATTTGTTATGTTTTTCATAAGAAAATTAACTGTATTGAACCAGCTTATTGTGAAAATCTAAGAATAATACACAGGAATAAAGGGACTTGAAAGATGCCTCAAGAAATACAGATAATTCAACAGTATATTCAGAACTGCATTTACATTTATAACCAAGGACAAGGGGAAATCCTATATACCTCAATATAGACTTGGAGTAGACAGCAAAAGTTGGTGCAAATGGGGAGCTGGGAAAACAGCCAACAGGCAGCAGAGACTACAGATAAATGTTATGTACAGTAGGATGCCTAGTAAGGTATATGAAGTGACTCTTGTAAGGTTACATTATGGGTCCCAATGACCCGACTAGGGAAGCAGGGCTTGACGGGGATTAGGAGAGGACCTATCCCAGCCCCGCTTCCGGGTTGCTGCTTCCTGATTGGCTGGCGTTCCTGGGGGGCGTGGCGTAAGTAAGAAGCCGCACGTTTAAACCTCATTCGGCGCCGGGACGTGAAGGCAGCAGGACGCAGCATCCCACCCCCCCTCCCTAGGATTGTAAGGGGTTTTGTCGCAGTTGGCGGAGGGTACCTTGGCAAGAAGCCCCAGCGCAAGTTAAAATGGGAAGTAGCCTGGTAGGCCTGGGTCCTCATGGGAGATATACAGCCCGGTTTAGGGTTGGAATGGTACAGGAATCAATCCAGGCAGTTGGGGCACAGTCATCCCTTTTCTTATACTGAAGTTTGTTATACAAACGGTTGATAATGTTATATATATATATGTTTACATGTTAAGTATTATTGTTATGTAAAAGAATAAATAACTGCGGCCATCTCTCTCCAAACCAGTGGTGTGGTGTGTTTATCAAGGGGGTTGGTGTTGGGGCAGAGGGGAAAGGTGCAGATTCGACACTACACCCATCAAGTGCTTCCAATAAAATTGTGTTTGATTAAAATTGTGAAGCCTGTAGAATATCAGTTCCAAGATAGTAATGCCAGGTCAGAGCACAACATAGAGAATGAGAGCTTAACTATAAGGCTGGAGCAAGAATAGACAGCAGTCATTTGTAGCTGTGCTCCTGGGATATTTAGTACTACTACCAGTCTTTGTCTGCTGGATTCTTCTGTCTGTGGTGAGGGACAGCACACAGCCTGCACCCATGCAGTAAAAAAACTTTATTTTTGTTGTCTTTCCTCAACACGTTAGCCACAAGGCGGCACTGTATTCGAGGTTTAGAATTTGAGATGAGGTTTGATGCTGTACCTAAAATGTAGCAACTGGCTACTATATATTAAAAAAACTATTTTTAAGGCTTAAAGTGCAGCTCTGTAAATTTCTATATATTTTTTATGCCCATTCTTGCATATTAAATTCTATTCTATTTGTTCTAATCAAATAGATCAAGAAGTGGCACAGACAAGGTACACAATATAAAGGGGCTTGTTTAATAACCTAATTTGTCTCTAAATATTTAAGGGCAGCATATATTAGGACTCCTTTGGCTGTAAATGCAGTATGCAAACTGCAAATTAAAAAAACATTGTATTCTAATTGCATCCGCATGTAAATTTTCCCTCAGCACAATTATATCTGATGGATCAAAATGCACACACGTTATTTCAGATGCTTTTTTTCTTTAGGAACGTAGGGGGAAATTCACTAAAGCGTGAAGCGTCTAACGCTAGTGCTAATTCACCAGCGTGACGTCAATTCGTAACTCCACAAA
The DNA here is from genome assembly GCA_024363595.1 of Xenopus borealis. Lineage (NCBI taxonomy): Eukaryota > Metazoa > Chordata > Amphibia > Anura > Pipidae > Xenopus > Xenopus borealis. Next base: position 47,258,510 of record CM044435.1, on the reverse strand, counting down.
TTTAATAACGCCGACTCTGGCAAATTTTCACTAGCGAAGTAGATAGACTAGCGCAACTTCGCACCCTTACGCCAGGCGAAGTTGCGCGCTGACGAAGGATCGTAATTACGCAAGTTCACTAAGATGAACATTTTCCTGAACGTTACCACTGACGCTAGACGTTACTTCGCCAGGTCAGACCTGGCGAAGTTCAATACAATAGAATTTCTTCTAAGTCCCAAAAAAATGCTGGTGTGTTTTACCTTTCTAGGGTGATAGTCTGAAAAAGAGTGAAATTTTTTTTGGGGGTTACCCTCCTTCCCCCTACATTTCCTAACATATGGCAACACAACTATACAGGGGGCACATGTAGGGCAATAGGACAACTTTATTTAATTTATTAAAGGTTTCCTGGGCTTGTGTAGTGGAATGTAGTGGCTGTAACATATACTTCTATTACACTTTGAAATTCGCGCCGTATGCAAATTAGCGTAAATGCACTTTGCCTGGCGAAGTAACATTAGCGCAACTACACTACCGTTCGCCGAATTTTGCGTAACTTCGCACTTTAGTGAATTTGCGTAGCGCTTGCAAAAAATGCCTGGCGAAATGCGGCAAACATTAGCGAAGTATCCTCTCTGTCAATCAATGGACTTGTTCACAATTAATCAGAATAGACTATGCAGGCTGAAAAGTGTTTGGTGGAAATACGTGCAAAGAAAGGAATGTGTTTCAATTTAAGTACAACCTGTTATCCAGAATGCTTGGGACCTGGGGTTTTCCGGATAATGGATCTTTTCGTAATTTGGATCTTCTTACCTTAAGTCTACTAGAAAATCACATAAACATTAAATAAACCCAATAGGCAGGTTTTGCTTCCAATAAACATTAAGGGGCAGATTTATCAAATTCACATGAATGATTCGAAATGCGATCGAATTTTCAAAAAGATTCGAATTTTCAAATATTTTTAAAGGCCACTTCGACCATCGAATTTTGAAAATTCGATCGAAACGAACGATTTGAATATTCCTAATAAAAATCTATTCGAATATTCGACAGTCGAATTACTTGCCCTTTAATTTTGTATTTGACTGCCTACTTGGCCAGATTGAACCTAGCGAATTGGTTTTAACTATTTTTGATCGTATAAAAGAATTTTATCGAAAAAATTTTATCGTTGGTTTGAATATTTACTATTTGATCGAATTGCGGTAAGATCTTTTGAAATCGAATATCGAATTCGAATATCGATTCCCTTTAAATCCGATGGTCGAATTCGAGGGTTTTTTAACCCTCGAATTCAACCCTAAGTAGTAAATCTGCAACTAATTGTTTTTTAGTTTGGATCAAGTACAAGGTACTGTTTTATTATTACAGAGAAAAAGGAAATCATTTATAATAACTTGGATTATTTGAATATAAGGAGTCTATTGGAGATGGCCTTTCCGATATTTGGAGCTTTCTGGATAATGGGTTTCCGGATAACAGATCCCATATATCAAATGGTGTAAATATGCGCAAAATGGACTGAATCCATTTTTGCACAAACTCAACTGTAATTGTCTACTACCGGGTCCTTTTAAGAGACTACATTATCACATGTGCAAAGCAATGGTTTTGGTTGCTAGTGGTTGTCCTAATTCTAAGGGTTTGCTGCAATTATGCTTTGTAGCTTGAATATTTTATGGATGCTGGACAAATTACATTTTTTTTTTAATTCTTACTTATTTTTTTATTTTGTTAGCAAGGATTTTTAATGAACTACAGATAATTTCAGTATTAAAAGAGACTAACCTGGAGCTAATTTCTATCTTGCAGTATCCCAGTGAGCTGCACATTGAAACATTTTTTTTCCCCATTCATCTGAATATCAAAGTCAGCTTTCATGGACCATCTAATATTCTGCTTTAGAAATGACTTTATTTCATTTGACCTTTAGTAGCTAATTTATCTGGGTATGTAGAGTTAATTAAAGGACTGGAAGTTATACAAGTTTTGGAATTTGAAACTGTCAAGTCAGTGTCACCTTGGCAGTCTCGACTACTTTAAATTATTATACAATTCATAAGGGCAGATTATTAGCTTTTCGCTCCTGCACCCCGGTCAGGCTTGTCTGTTAATTAACTGTCCAGTGTCCATGTCTGTCATCTGAGACTGTTCTTTAACTAAACTTTGGCCAAATCATTAGCAGACTCATTACTTGGCATGGACTTGTGAATATAAGGCTTAATTAAAGAATGCAAATGTTGAAAACAACAACACCTTCTCTGGATTTTACTGTATATTTCCTCCTTCAGGTTGGGAGTGGCCAACTACATTTTCAGAGGGGAAAAAACTTGAATAATTTCGCTCAGGTAAGGTATGAAATGTATTCCCCTCTAGTTCTTTCCATATTAAATACAAGGGGCAGATATACTAAGGGTCGAATTTCGAATGGTAAAAAATTTGAAATTCTAATTTTTATGGGGGTCATTTTCGATTGAATATGGGCGTTTTCAATTGAAAATGGTCATGTTTGATGGAATTAAAATCGTTCAAAATCAAACTATTGCAACGTTCGATTCAAACAATTTTAAAAAAAAATGATTTCTCAGGACTTAGAAAAATTTTCAGGACAGGTTGAATTGAATTTTGGGCTTTTCGATAGTAGCTAAAAATTACTTTGAAATTCGAATTTTCACTTCAACCCTTAGTAAATGTGCCCCTGAATGTAACATATGCTTAAGGGCCCTTACACACTATCTATCTATCTATCTATCTATCTATCTTTCTCTCTCTCTCTCTCATCACATTTCCCCTGTGTCATTTTTGGCTGATTTACTTCAATATGGTTGTCATGGAGGTCCACACATGCATAAATAGTCATATATGGCCAAACTGTATGAACAATCTGTATGCTTTTATCCTTAGAAGCTAGAAATGACAGTTCTCTGAACCCTATGGCTATGGTCTAATTACATTTGCCAACAACTTTATTGTGTTTTTTCACATAGCTACTTTCTCTAGCAATAGGGCAAATAAAGACTGTGATTCTTATTAAGCAACTTAATTTTTAAAGTTTTTTGGTAAGGAAAAAGTGACATGTTCCTCTGCTGTGTTACAGTGCCACGTACTTCAAGTTATAAAAACATGCCCCCCGCCCAATCCCTTCACCAATATAATATTACAGTGTATACATAATACACACACAATAAAAAGCAGTTTGCTAGTAGAAAGGAGGTAGTACAAAGAATGAAGGTTTTATCCTTGACCTGTATATTTCTTTCTTTCAGTAGAAACATTTTTGTTTTAGTGTAGACTTTTAAGGCATTAAATAAATATAATGGCTGATGTACATCTGCTCAAGGTACTGTGTAAATACTGCAAGCAATGTCCTACATTCCTGCACCACAGGAATTATCTTATGTAACAGCCCTAGTCATCACTAATTTAATTCATTTAAAAATACAGGCACTTCTCCATGCAAATCTACAAGTATTGAAATTTTTTTTAGACAAAGAGAAGAACTTTATCAAGCTATGGCATACTTGGTGGTATTTAACACTGGAACATTTACCAGCAGCATACCCCATTCTCTTTGCCCAGATTTGCCTGGTGCCACATATAGAGATTTGCAGCCCTCCTCACTGGAGAACATCATTTCACAGCACATCAAGGGAAGATACAAGCGGGGTAAAGGCCCTGCAAATTTATTTAGTGAAATACAATGTGCACTAAGGGGCATTCCCCCAATTCATTTCATTTAATTAATTAATTAAACATGCTGGGGTTTACCCCACGCGCATCTGCCCTGTTATGCTGGTAAATTGCTTTCTTCTACTTGGGGGTATAGACATGCTGGTAGATGCTACATGTACCCTTGAAAAGCTACTCAACTTGCCAGTCACTGACTGCCTTGAGTTTTATGGCACCACCATTGCTTTCAAAAAGAAGCAACACACATTCTTGCCTGTTCTTAGCGTGCCATAACCATATGGGTACTTTGCTGATTGCAAAATGGGGGGATAAGGGACATTTGGGATGTTAGGGAAAGAAACAGGAGTTGGGGGAATAGGGAAAAGCTTGAGAAGGAAAATGGAGGAAGAAAGAAAAACTTTTAAATGCTTCTTGGTAGTCTGCTGAGAAATTAAACAGAAATTCAGCAGAGATTTCAAGAGACTAAAGCAATATTCTTTAGGTAATATTCATTCCTTGAGCAAACTTTGCTAAACAAGTCTGTTTTGTTGTGCAATGGTGTTGTCATTTATTTCCATTCACATTATTGACCAGATTTTATTTATTCCCTCTGCATAGGTAGGAGGGGGCTTTTCCATCATTAAGCTGAGTCGTGAGCAAAATTAAACCACTTGTCTTGAAATATCTGTGAGTTTGTGTCTGTGGAGCAATAAGGCATGAGTCAAGCCACAATGTAGCACACATCATGACATCTGAAGTGCTCTCCTCACAATGTATTTTAACTGCAATTCAGGCTAGATAATAAAACATTATTCTGATGCCAAGAAAATCACTTCTAGCCCATACATTGCCCCAAAATGTCAGATTGGCTTCTTTTCCCATACAACTTCTGCAAAGCTAGAGCTTACTGTATATTTACCATATAGTGCATCGAAATACTTGTGTCACGAAATCTGGTCCAGCAAGAGTAAATTATTTGATTGACTTTCTCCAATTAGTATCCTGTATCCAATCAGTATCCAGAAGGGGCTTTATATAGATCCTCTCCCATTCAGAGCAAAAAGGTTTTCCTTGCTAAAATACAATATAACCTTCTCTCTTATTAAAAAGCAAGCCAACAAAATGAATTTCAAATGAAACGATCAGCATTTCATTCCAAACAAACAAATAAAAAATAATAGAAACAATAGAGGGGTGCAATAAATACAATTGATAAAACATATAAAATGGATAATATGATCCATTGAAAGGTTGTAGGAATCAATCAAATTTCCACAGAGCAAGAAAGTTAAAACTGTTGTCAAGGATAAGAACACATACAGAAAGAGATTAGAAGTAAATTATAATTATGGACAAAAGCTAGGGCTACAGTTATTCCAAGAAACATTTCTACATCTATATTTAGTCCTCTTGGTTGAAGGGTTTTCAGTTCATAAATCCACCTCATGTGCTTTGACTTATGGCGAGGCAGGGTTGCTTCCATGTGCTGTAGTAAAATACCCGCAGACACTGGGCTTAGAAAATCCATTTGCTCTTAATATGTTCAGATAGGTGTGTGTATAGTTTCCTAGTGGTCCTCCTTATATATTGCTTACCGCAAGGGCAACCTAGCAGGTATACAACATTCCTCATATTGCAATTTATATGCTGTTTAACAGCATATTCTTTTTCTGTATGCTGGGACAGGAAATAAGTTATGTTCTTCCCATGTTTGGTGATCTTACATGCAACACATTTATTACAATATGAAAATATGAAAAATGAAAAACTAACGGCACCCTTTAGTCAACTAGCATTTTTTGACTCACAATCTATTAAGATTACCTTGCTGTGTGCAACAGTGTTCCTGAAATCTTAGTGCCTGCAGTTAGGGTGTTCCAGTAATCTTAGCATGAATTGGCCTGTCTGACTTAATTTTGCTCAATCCCTGGTACTGTGTTGGGCACTCTAATTCCGTCTGTGATCTGAGCCTGGTTCTTCATGTGGTAAGCCCATTCTGTGTATGGTTGACTAAAGGTGGCCATACCCAGGCTGACTTGGTCCCTCCAGTTTAAAAATACAGGTTTCCATAATTCTGTTGTGTTGGCTTGTTTATAATGTTTATTAAAACTATTTAAAATCACAATTCACTGCACATAGTATATTCTTCCTATCATAACTAAATCACAAAAATCTTTCTCTCTTCCTAACCTCCCCAACTCCTGTTTCTTTATCTTTCCAGTTGGTGAAATACCACAGAAAGATTTATCCAAAGTGCTTCACTGTGTGATTCTTTTTCTACCTTGGATACCCAACCGTGACAGTTTAAAAATGGTCACGTTTTGAAATCTAGTCATATAGGGAGCACATCAGCGTGTTGAAGCATTACACAAGCCTCTGTTGGCCCCAGTCTATGATTGTTGGCCCTGTTCTTGGGTGGACAAATTGAACCCAGTAACCAAATGAGTTGATCTGACATTGTATGGCCAGTTTTATGTTACTGTTCCCTAAGAGGTAGGATATTACCTGTCAGTGTAGTTTAGCTTTCCAGCTGACTCTCCCCAGTATGTCTGTGCTCTTAATTGTTATTTAGTTACCAATGCCTCTGGGCTCTGACATTGCACATTGTATCCTGCATTGTAAGTGACTGCCTATGTCAGACAAATACAGTGCTGCACAAATGCCTACTTTCTAAAATAAGTAGGGATGCACCGAATCCAGGATTCGGTTCGGGATTCGGCCAGGATTCGGCCTTTATCAGCAGGATTCGGATTCGGCCGAATCCTTCTGCCTGGCCGAACCGAATCCGAATCCTAATTTACATATGCAAATTAGGGCCAGGGAGCTAAATCACGTGACTTTTTGGCACAAAACAAGGAAGTAAAAAATGTTTTCCCCTTCCCACCCATAATTTGCATATGCAAATTAGGGTTCGGATTCGGTTCGGTATTCGGCCAAATCTTTCGGGAAGGATTCGGGGGTTCGGCCGAATCCAAAATAGTGGATTCGGTACATCCCTAAAAACAAGGTCTTTTGGTCTTGCTAATGCTGTACATTGTGAGTAGGGTTGCCACCTGGCCGGTATTTTACCGGCCTGGCCGGTATTTTTGATGGTTGATCCCAATGTTATTAATAGGAAAAAAAGGTAAATATATAGCAAGGCCGGTATTTTTTTCAAGAAAGGGTAGCAACCCTGATTGTGAGTGGAGTGATGATATAGGATGTACTGTATGTGACAATTAAAGTCACGGAGCCAAATCAGAAAACATGTATAATAAAGTGTGTCTCTGAAAGGGTATGGTCAAATGTTTTGGAAATGCATTGCCTGAAAAATTGCTACAAAATGTTCCTTATGCACATGGCTAACAATTCCAATCAGACATATGAAAATCCTTGTCATCCATGTATATGAAACTGGACAAAAGATCATGTATAGAGGATGGTTGTCAATGGTACATCCTTTATTTGGAAAAGGTTCCTCCGGGGGAATGTAATAAAAGTCAGTAACGGAAAAACTATTCGCAGTGTGAATTGTTTTTCTCTTTGCGACTTTAATTGCATTCCCCCTTAGTGTGCTGTGATAGGGTTCTGTATTGGGAACATTTTTATTTAACTTGTTCTTTAATGACTTATGGGAGGGTACGTAATGTATTAGTGTTTGCAGATGACACAAAACTATGCAGCACAATTAATTAATTAATTCTATCTAGGCTGTGGCATCCTTGCAGCAGGATCTTGACAAACTGGCAATATCAACTGCTAAGAGGCAGATGAGAGTCAATGTTGATAAATGTAAAGTCATGCACCTAGGATGTAAATCTATTCAAGACTCTTAACTATTAATAGGACAAATCGATAACTGATAAGGGATCCTTGTAGATAATAAACTTGTCAGTAGCAAACCATGTCAGCCAGTCTTGAGTTGTATTAAAAGAGTCATAGATCTGCAGGAGGACGGGTCATTCTTCTTCTATACAGAGTGCAGGTAAGGCCCCTTCTAGAATATGCCATGCAGTTTTGGTCTCCAGTGCTTAAATGGGATATTACTAAATTAGAGAGAAAGAAGAGCAACTTACCTGGTAAAGGGTATGAAGAAAGACTTGGGCTGCTTGTTTATAATGTAGTAGAGGGGATATATAAGATATAAGATATATATAGATATATAAGAGTATATATGTTTACTTATATTTTTGCATATATGTATTTAAAAATAGTTTTTGACTATATGTTGAAAAATATATCATTTTGTTTCTAAAATAAGGATTCCTTGGAAGCATAAACACCAAATTTACTTTTATGTAGGTGAAAGGAACCTGCAAGCACTGGGAATAGAAAGCACTCTAGGCATACAAGAAATAACATGGTTGAATATGAACTTTAAATAGCATAAATGAGACAGGCCACCACATCAATATACTTACTGACCTGGAAATATGACAGCGCATTAGCAGACTATCCCAGAGCACATAATTGTTTCTTTACTTCAATGTATGAGAAGCACAGCTCAGCAGCGGTTGGCCTCAAGCTCTTAAAAAAGGAATCAAAACATATAATTTTATTGTGATTACGTAAATGACACCAGGGTCATATGTGTTATGGCTTTGGAAAACAGGTCATGGTTAGAATTTATTTTTAGATAGCCAAGAAAGCTTGTTTCTCCCAGTGTTGAAAGCTTGCAATTAAATGCATACTGTTTTTAATACTTTATGTGGGAAGCAGAGAAAATGTGTGCCCAGACCAATAAATGACTGTAGCCACAGATATAATCTGTTTAAAATAGGATAATGACAAGGCTGCTGTGACATACTTTGTAGGCTGTCATTTTAACATAATTTTTCCACGAATACATCAGCTTTTAGACTGAATTAATGAAATTGTTCCTTTGCTTTAAAGGCACCATATACACCTATCCTGTACTTGAGACCAATATAAAGAGCTTGAACTGCATTTAAACTTATGTTCTTAAAACAGCTTTCATAAAAAAATAATTATGTTGCAGTGGAAATTACTGGTGTCCTAGATTTAGGGCAACTGTTTGAAGAGAGGAAGCTATCAAATACACAGAGAGATAGCCTTCATGTACATGTAAAAAAATGTGAGAGATATCTTAAACTCTCTAGCATTGATTATTTCCTCCCCCACCCACAACCATTAAAGGACAAGGAAAGGCAAAAAAATTTAATCAAATTTTTGAGTTCTTTAATGAAAAAGAAATCTATCTCCAATATAATTTAATTAAAAATGTGTACCGTTTTTATAAGAAACCTGACTGTATTAAGTGAAATTCTACCTTCATTTACTGCTGTGAATAGGAATTGTCAGATGGTCCCTAACTGCTGGGCAGGAAAAAAATCATACTTATGAACAGCAGGGAGAGCCCCCACCTTACTTCCCAGCTGTGCAGAACTCCAGCAGCTTTGTTACCCTGTAGAGCTCCAGCTGCAGGGACAAAGAACATGGAGCCAGATTTAAACAGATAAACTGGGATTCTATTTGGATTATTTTGCTGCGGCCACTGGTTCTGCAGAGTTGGAGAAAGTTTTATTAAACAATGCAAAAACTATAAAATCTACATTAGATTACATGACAACACAGGACTGAGTGCAGTCTGCATATCCTGATTATTAATCAGTCTTGTATGTATCAGCTTCTGGCAGATATTATTTGACTTGTGCTGTTTTGATAATTTATGACGATCCCTAAGCAGCCCAGACAATCCCTAAGCACACTGAGCATGTGCACAGTCTTGGTCTTGCAAAGATGTATAACAAAGTTACAAGATGACAGCCCCCTGTGGCCAACTTTGAATCATTTGTTTGATTAGGCTTGTGGTGCAGTAAGTTCATGTTTATGTTTAGTATACAAAATACAGCATTTCTAGCCTTATTCTATTTTACACTTTCCTTCCCTGATATACATAATAACAAAGATAACAATATTATGAATTTGAATGGAATATATTAGTTTGAAAGCCCTTTTGAAATAACTAAATATATTATTTTTTTTATATCTAAATAAATGAACAGGGAGTAAACAGTATATAATGCAAATGAAACTGATACATAGCAGCTTCCGAGGTGTATATATATCTATAAATACACATACACAGTTTTTGCAGCACCACATAACCTAAACCAATGAAGTGTGATATATTTCCCTTAGTTCTCTCACTTTGGTTTGCAGCGATACTCCCTGGGGGCTGGAGATGAGCCCAGTTATTCTCTCGCTTAATTCACAGTTCCCGTTATTTGTGTTCACTCGTCATGTGAAATGTAATAGGAACGGCTGGATCTCACAAATGTTTTTACAACTATGAAAACACTTCTAAAGCTCTCGCAGGACTGTATTTTTGTTATACAAAGTAATATCAACCCAGACACCCATGTGCTGTCACTTGGCAAATATATTACATTGAAAACACACCTGGTATAACTCAACAGCTCAAGAATTTTCCATGTGTTCTGAGGCCCATGTATTTTGCAATCAATGAACCATACATGCCAGGGTATAAATTATTGCAGCTAGTTAAAAGAAGAACAGGCTGCTTTCAGGCTTGCTAAAGTCAAAACAGTAAATGAAAGGCTGAGCTGCTCTCAGATGTGAAACAGAATCCATGTCTTCTCCAAAATATAGAAACTAATATACATAGAGTTTTTATGGAAGAGCCAAACAGGATATTTTTTTCTTACAATTCTTAGAAGACATGGCACTCAGAATCACACACACTATTTATTCACAATCCCACGCTGTGTAATCAAATTCTGTAGAAACTAGTGATGGGCAAATCTACCAGGTTTTGCCGATAAACTCTTTTGACACATGTCGGGTCATTTTCAGCGCACGGCTCGCCAGTTTCGGCACATCACGTTCTTTTTTGGTGCACGACGGTGGGCTTGACATTCCAACTAAATGGTTTTCAAGATAAAGCAAACTTTCGTTTGAGAACAGATAAAATAGTGCAAATTGTATTGTGTGCATAACTAGAAGATATATAGTCCTTCATCTCTGTCAAAAGGCAAACGTTCAGAAGGAATTGTAACATACAATTTCAAAATGGTGTATTCTGGAGAAAGCTGCAACTGATGAAATACTGGTAAAACAGTGGTAATGTAAAATACTGGTAAAACATGTAGTGGCACAACTCAATAAATTTAATTGCAGCAAAGTTCTGCTTTAAGGCTTCCTTTTTTGTTTTACTTGTTACAAGAAGTGTGAAGACAGGCACCCATGTTGGAACCAGCCTTAGACATATTAGACAAATGGGAACAGTGGATACCTGATGTGTGATTTTCACAATGTTTGCAATTCTGTGTTATCTGTTGTAATAAATGGTCATTTTAGAAAAACCTTACAAGTCAATGCAAGGTGGGGGGCTGAGGATAGGTTTGCCCAATGCGTAAACTTTTCTTTCCTACCTGGCTCCCCACCTGACTGGGTACTGCAGGATGCTAAAGGTAAAATACACCCAATTTTTGGTGTGTATTAATGCTTTTTACATATGCTCAGTTGAGTTAGCTCATGTAAAAAATGGGGTACACCATCCCTTTGTATGTGCCTTTGTATGTCACTATAAGATATTTGGTCTCCAGAAGAAATGGTTTCCTGTTGAAACTGTACAGCCTATCTTACCTCTGTTCTTGATGCTACCTCTCATGCATCTGTTTGATCTGCAGAGCTAACATGCAAGAGGCACCACCCATGGGAAACAGTGGTCTCCTGCTGATATGTGCATGAAACCACAAGGAACCCTAGAAGTACTCTTGGCAGATTTCTTAGTTAAAACACTGTAGTAGTCTGTCTCCATTGTAAAACAAGGAAATCACACTCAATGCTGGCTAAAATAAGCACATCACACTACATGGTACGTAACATTAACACATTACTATCAGTGATGTCTAATACTACAGCTCAGACACTGTCTGATACTCCAGCTCAGACATTATCTGCTTCTGCAGCTCAGACACTGTCTGATTGCCATTGCTATACCAATGTCTGCATGTAAAGACACATTCTCTCGCTATCTGGAATCCCTTGGTGTTGTTACTGTTCCTAAATTACACATGAGACTCAAAAACAATTAGGTGTCTAGCATTTTTGAAAAACAAAGCATACAATGCTGTTTACAGAAGAATATTTCACTGATCTTTATTATGTTCTGCCAGAGGCACCTGCTGCTTTGGCATATTGTGTTTCTAGGTGGCATGGTCATTGCAAACTAAGCCTCTGAACAGGCCTACAGGCTGTTACTGTGATAAAGAGATATTTGACCAGATGGTTACCCTTTTAATGAATACTTATTTATGGACACAGAACTGGAAGAGTTCCAGTGAATAAAACAACTTACCCAGAGAAACAGAACATGATGTACAATTGAATACAATGCATTTTAATTGGGTGCATTTTATTTTATTATTGTACATTTTATAACTTTATGTCAAGCAGATACAGGCAGCACCATTCCGCATGCACACAATAACACCAGCAGTTTGTGTACAGATGTAATTATTTGTAAATTATTCATGCTTCAACTGATACTGCCATCAAAAAAAGTGTGTGTTTTTATTTTACATATTCTTAAATTGGTTTGTGTTCTTTTTTATGTTGTCTCAATCCCTATTAACCACTTACAGTATGTAACAATTATAGGTCACTTCCATTTGAATAAAGTGGAAAATACAACAAGTCTCCCGTGGCCACATGATTAGCTCATTAAAAAATGAACAGATGTATTTTTGCAAAACACACAAAGTCCTATTATTATTATCATGTATTTCTGTAGCGCCAACATATTGCGTAGCGCTTATATATACATAGAGCTTGTTAAAGAGGCATGCAGGATACTTGTTTGCGAAAGTTATTTGAAATAAAACATGTGAATCACTGTGAGAACATTGTGTACTTGGCATGTTAAGATTTTTAGATTAGTTTCCAAAATGAGTGCAAACGTACATTAGAAGCCAGATAGGAAATAAGAATGTGTGCTTTAGTAGAAGATATGTAGTCCTTCTTGTCTATCAAGAGACAAGTGTTAAGGACAAATAGTGCATACCTTATAAAAATGATGAATTCATATCAGAGACAATAGGAGGAATAGTGGGTGAAATCCGCATTAGTATTGGTACCACTTGTAAAAATTTAAAGAGTTGATAAATTGGACTTATAGTTACTTAAACATCCCACAAACAGGTACATTTTGGTGAGGCCATTGACTACTCATAGGGGCGCATTTATGAAATTGTGAAATCAGAGTGCATCACAGAAAAATTCCACCACTTTTTATTCATTCCTAAGGGATTTTTAGGAGAGTATTTATCATTGGGAAAAGTTAAAGTTCTCCACTTTACACACCTCACTCTGCACATGCACATAATGAGCATTTGACGTAGACGCCTCACAATCTTGCGTCAAACATGCGTGTGCCACAATATGCGCTGGCCAGGGATATTTAAAAAAACGATTGTTTCCCCCAGCTAGAGTGCGTGCTCTGTTTGCCAGTACGTCTGGTGGGGTAAACTGTTTCAGATGACAGTGCCCTTTAAAGGAGAACTAAAGCCTTCATTAAAAAACTATACCCCCATAGACCATGCTCCCTCCCAGCGGCAAATGCCCCCAACTTTTAACTCAACCCTCGCAGGAGTTTCAGGCATCAGAGTTCAAGGCAGCCATCTTCTTTTTCTTTGGTAATCTTCATTAATTGAACAGCATTTCACCACATGCATAGTTGGAGCAATTTCCCAGTTCCAGACAACTGCGCATGCACCGAAACTCATGGAAATTGCCAAGAACTCAGAAGAAGACACAAAGATTACTGAAGTAGAAGAAGATGGCTGTCTTGAACTCTGATGCCTGAAACTGCTGTGAGGGGGTGAGTAAAAAGGTTTTTTTTTTGCCCAGGGTAAGAGCTACACTGGGGGGCGGGAGTGGGGTCTACGGGGGGTAGGGTTTTTTTTAATGAAGGGTTTAGTTCTCCTTTACGATACTGATTGCTATGCCTGACATGACTGCCTCATGAGGCATGTTGATGCTTGATTTTAGAGCAGATTATGTGCCAATGAATATAAGGCAGCTCATATAATAATCCTGTATTTATTTATGTAGTTAGCATTAACATCTACTACAATTGCATTTTCTGGATAACAAGGCAAAGATCCAGTTTAATATATGCATTCTGTCTTCAATAATAAGCTACCACAGGACAGGGGAATGACACAGCATTAAATGTAATTAAGATATGCAAATCTAAATCTAATTTAAATCTAATCATACAAAACGTACAGGGGCATTTAAGCCTTAACATAGCCTGACAGACTGAGTTTTTAAACTGATACATTATCTCCAGATTTGCACCTTACATTACACTATTATTTCCTGTCAGAAGCCTGAGCGGCAAATCACTTCTCAATCTGCTGCAAGCCCAGTGTTGGAAAAAGGTGTTATAACTGGGGAATACATCAAATGTCACATTGAGGTGGTCACACATCATCTTTCACATACATTTGACACTTCTATTAATCAGGAGAGCACTGAAGGACCTGCAGGGAGGGGGCTGTATAAAAGCATATGACATACCTGCCAACCTTATAAATTGTTTATACTCTTTAACAATTGCACACACATTAACGGCACACAAGATGTTCAATAGCTGTAGATTTCTCTGGGAATAGTGTTAAGGTAAGTTCACAATGGCAGTATGTACCCTTTAAATGCTATGGCATGATGCCTTCATTTGGCACATTGGAACAAATATGATGAGAAGTGATTTCTGGGGAACTTACAATGAAGATTGTGCTGCTCTTTAGTCCCTAGGGAACAACAACACTGGCTGTAGGACATTGAGACAGTCTACAGGGATTTAGAAAGCCACCAGCAAACATCCAAGTTATGAAATAAATATTTGAGGTCAATACAGATAAATCCCAGGGAAGGCCTTTACTCACATAAATGGAAAAAAGAACAAAAGTCTCCCAAGGATAAGAGGAAAAGTACTTTCACAATTGGCAACATAAGGCTTCAGCATTGTGAACCTTACAGTAGAAACATCATGACAAGAATAGCCTGGGGAGTTTGCGATGTTATATATCATCAAAGACACTTGGATATTGCTTTAAATTAGCAATATATCTAGAACCAAATGTATTTATGTGGAGAAGGAACATGTGAAGCAGATTTTGGGTGACAGTGAAAGTGGTGGGAATCTTTTTTATTCATGTATCACACCAGGATTTATTAATCTGTCATTTCTTCTTGAAGCCATGACATTTATTAATATAAACCTTGATTGTCCTCAAAATGATAGCAGAGTATTGACTGAAGCAGTGTTATCACAGAAGCGACCTATAATATTCTCCGTTCAAGAGATAAAAGAGGGAGAATGAAGTTGGAAGAGAGTAAATATCACAAGCTGTCCGGCTGAGTGCTGTTTAATGTCTTCTGTAGTCAGGGAAGGAAGCATTTTCTGTTTCCCAGCTTATCATGTCTGCAGCACAGGCATTCTAAGAATCTTCTATTGTACTCACCCATGATTTATTTACTGCTCAAGATATGGGTCTCAGGATACCGCCTGAGGACTGAGCAGTGGCATCTTTTCTTCTGCCTGGTGAACACACATTTCCCTTCCTGTTAACGATTAACTGCTCAGAGTTGTGATGATCTACATGCACCTGCGAAAATGAGTTTGGACCTCCAAGTGCCCACCAGAAAACCTATGATTGAGGCATCAAAAGTGGAGATCCTTGATGGGGCCCACTTAGACCAAGACCCATCGGGAGATCCTCTGGTAGCCCTGATTAACCCTGAGTTTTGAAAGTTGAATGATGCAGTTTTGGAGACACTTTGGAGGCTTTGTAAAGCACTTTGGTGTAAACATGGGATCTTTCAAGCAGTTGCACTTAATGCCAGTTGACGCAATTATTCACACAATGGCACAGGCACAATAATGACTGCAATCCCTGTAATGTGTTCTGCCCATTGTTTTGATTAAAAAAAATACATCTATAGCTCATTGAGTATGCAGGTGCAAGCTGATTTTCTATGTCAAGCACAAGACAGCTTACACTGCCTAAAGCTATAAATATTGTTTTCCAAATAAATGTCATGGAGTATACAGGAGACAAAGAAGAATGATTCAGATATACAAATTAGCCATGAATGGAGAATATAAAGGCTGCCATAAATGATTTATTATATGCAGGCATCTGCTGATTTCTCAAAGGAAAAAAAAAACATTACTTTTGAATTATGCAATTATAACAGTAGAAATGCAATTCAAGAAAATCTTTGCAGGTAATAAGCTGTAGGAGCTTATGAATGCAGGGCCGGATTTACATAGTGGGCACCCCTAGGCCCCGTCCCCTCCCATTTATATGCTCAAATCATCATCATCGGGATGGAGCAATGGGAATTGGCACATGGAAATTAAAATTTCTGAACCAATGTGGGTGTGGTTGGGCAGCATGCCACCCCCTAAATTCCTGCCGCCCAAGCCCCGGGCCTAGGTGGCCTCTCCTCAAATCCAGGCCTGTATGAATGTTCAGAAGCAGGTGCACTCTCTTCACTTGCAGGGCACAGACTGACCAGTCTTACTCACCATGAAGCTGTGAGGACTCACCCTGGTGGTCTAGCGGTGGCACAGCGGGGACGCCCGCCGCACCATCCTCCCCCCTCCGTGCCGGTTTCCTAGTGCGCGCCATGCGCGCACTTCCGGTTTATATAGACGCATGCACGCTGGCGTGATGACATCAGCGCGCAATGGCGCGAAATTCAAATGGATTTAAAGGGACATTTTTTCTTTTATCATTGCCCGTGATAGGTTTTGTTCCTGGTGCCTTGTACTTTGTGCTGTAAAGCTTCTGTTCTGTCTGATACTTGTGTTTGACCCTGCCTGGCTGTTTTTGACTATTCTGATCTCTGGAATCTGACCCTTGCCTGAAACCGACCTTGATTTTGCTTAACCCTCCTGATTGACATTCTGGTTTGACCCCTGCCTATTATTGACTCCGATTCTGCCTTTTCCCATCTGATTGATTACCTGGATTTGACCCTTGCCTGCCTGACGAAACCAAGTTATCCGCCTGCCTCTACCCAGCCTGTCTGACTACGCCTTTGCCTTATCCAATTGTACTGTGATCTTCGGCCTAACTGACTTTATCTACAGTCGTGCCCCATTGCTGGCCAGAACTCCTGCTCTGCACCTCTCGTTTAAGTCCAGGTGGCATCTGAGTAGCTGAGGGCTCCTCCCAAAGCCAAAGGCGGTCACACTACTGGTGAAGCACGAGCCGAGACCAGGGTGCTTGGCACTTTTTCTGGTATTTGGGTGCTGACCGTGACAGAAGCTCTCTGTCTAATGTAAAGCAGCCGTTGTGGTAAAATATGCCCCTGACATGCTTTGACCCTGCCAAAACAGAACACAAGGAGCTTGCTTGGCTCTTCCTTTTTCTACAGGTTTTTTTTGTAACTCATTTTGCTTGTCCCACCAGCCACTTCTCATCAAATCACAAGGAATATGAAACTTGATACTCCTATATATCTGTCTGCAAGTTTCGTTTCTACATATCCTTGCGTTCTCCAGCACTTCATGGCTTGCTTCCAAGCCAGTTGTTGGGCAGCATGTCATACATCGGGGATCAGATTCCAGCTCTTCTATTAGGAAGTTAAGACTTGGTTTTCGTTAAAAGAGACCTAAATCCTAAAAACTAATATGGGTATACATGCCATATTTTATATCCTTACTGTGCCAGCCCAAAGTGGCAGAATCTCAGTATAACAGTAATGATTCAGGCCTTTACATTGTCACAGGAGCTCACCATATTGGATTTTGTTAGGAGTGACAGTGATACTGCACATGCTCAGTGTGCTATGGGCAGCTGTTGATGAGTCAACTCACACTGGTGTTGATAATTCATTTCTAGTGTTAACTGCACTGGCATTTGAACTGCTATGTAATGTGAATGTGAATTAATCACTAATCAGCCTTGTATTGTTTTTTATTTTATATATATATATATATATATATATATATATATAGTATA
>CM044435.1:47214205-47238467 GCA_024363595.1 Xenopus borealis | reverse complement strand
GGACAGTAATCATTAGTCTCTCAAACAATCAAAAAAGTACAAAAGTCCTAAAAGCACCATACAGAACATTAAATCCTATTCATTTGCATGTGTACTACAATGCAAAAAGCAACAAAGCATAAAGATTACAAGGAAGATATGTGAGATGGTAGTCTCCACCTAAAACAAATGCCTGGGAATAATAAACAGAGGATTTGAATCTCCCCCCATAGGTGGCAGAAGCTCTGGGGTTCCCACAGGGGGCAGCATTAGAAATGCAGTGAAATTGCACCTAAAGAATCAGGCACAGATTACATTTTTTTATTTTTTATTGATGCTACTGGGAAATATTCAACAGCTGATTATCATCAAAGCAAAAGTGCATTTGCACACAGTGTTGGATGCAATTGTGGTCGTAAATGGTCAATGTCCCAATAAATTTGCCCCAGACTTTGCGAGGAGGCCAAACACTTCAACCTACAGAACATCAGCTTCCAAAAATTAACAGATTTTAAGGCATTCATTAATATTAATTAGGGTTTCTGCATGTAGATTTCACACTAATCTAGACACCTACCTGCTTGAAAATCACCATCAAAAATCACCACAAAAAGTCCCTCAGAAATACCCAGTTGTCCAAAAGAAAACAAACTAGTAATTCAATTAACTTTTGTTTGTAAATTCATCATTTTTGTTTCAGATTGCTCTTGAATACTTCTGAGAATGGCAAAGAATAGTCTCAAGGATTTGTGGAGGGGAATTGTTGCACTTATGCATTCTGTTTAAAGACAAAATATTCTGTTTTCAGATGTAGCTCATTGTGTGCAAAACATTAAATTTTGTATTTATATTTAGAATTGGAATCTATTTTGAAATTGGAATCTATTACTGAGCAGTGTAAGCAGTTGGAAGTTCCCTCTTGTATATGAACAAGGTCTCTGAAATTTGCAGTTAATCTGGCAGTTAGGAATGTACATTATATGTTACTACTCTGATCAGTATGGTGAAATTCACATTCATGCCACTGAAATGGGGTGCGTTTATGGAGGATGTGATATGACTTTAGCCGTACAAAAGTTGCTCCATACAAAAGAAAATCACAAATGCTATAGTATGTGTCTGAGCATATGTTTAGATCACTGACAACTGGTGGAACTACACTTTAGCACAGCTGCACCACACTTAAGAGAATCTCCACTGTCTACAGCACACAGTGTGAAATGGCCGCACTCTTCAATAGGTTCTGCTCCATCTGTGTTTCTGAAAGGCTCACATCCTTTCTCATTCAGCCGCAGCTTGTCCTTTAGCTATAGATTTCCTTTATATCTTACTCAAATTCACTCTTGGGAGGCACACTTGAAGGTCGCTGCTGTCTGCTGGCGTAGACAATTTATTTTAGTGGTATGGCACATTGTCCCATGTAGTCCTACCTTCTCAACAGAGTCTACCCTGACAGGTTATTCAGTAAAACTTTCATCTGCTATAGGATTTGCCACACCAATCTTTTTAATCAGAAGGGCTCTAAAACATAATTTTAATAACATCTTTCAGCTATAACTTTCTATTGGATTTCTCTAATAAAAAGCTTGTAGGTTGTAAGACTTGTTTTGTTTTGCAATTATGAACAAAAAATAAGGAGATCTCTGGTTTGATCTCTTTACTGACTGCTGTATACTATTCAAATTCACCTCCTTGGGGGTAGTACTGCTACAAAGTACTACCATAGTACTATAGTACTACTTGGTGTACTAACAGAGGCTCGTTAATGAGATATTTGCCTGGGACTACCAGTACCTTAAAATTCTCCTAAAGGTTTTTCTCATCACTGTCTTGCATGAAGTGGTCATGCTAATACTGCACTATTTCTCCTCTTATTACCTGCTAACATGTTCTGTTCTTTTAAAGGAGAATTCAACCTGTGGGTAAAAAAACTTGTACCCTCCACCCCAGGTACACCCCTCCCTCCTCCCCCAGGCTAATTACCCCCCTGGGGAGATGCCCATGTGCAGTTGGAGCAGTTTGCCGGTTTGTGCAAAATTACCGATATCCCAGTCAGCTTACAGAAATCATGGCAGATGGCAGTGCAACTCAGCTGGAAGAAACTGCGGCGAGGGGTAAGTATGGAGTATGGGGTATCTCCCGGGGGGGGGGGTATTTAGCCTTGAGGGAGGGGGGTCTACCTAGGGGTGGGGGTACAGGTTTTTTCCCCACAGGTTGATTTTTCGTTTTAAAAAAAGTAATCTCAGCACACAATAATCCAAACACTATAGAAAAGTAAAGTTGTGCAGATACCATAAAACCCACACTGAGAGTGTACAGGTATGGGATCTGTTATCTGGAAATATGTTACCCAGAAAGTGCAGAATTACGGAATACTTGTCTCCCATAGACTTAAAAATGATTTCCTTTTTCTCTGTAATAACAGAGGTTGTTCTTGATCCAAACTAAGATATAATTAATCCTTAATGGAAGCAAAACCAGCCTATTGAGTTTACTTTATTTTTACATGACTTTCTAGTAGACAAGGTATGAAGATCCAAAATTACAGAAAGATCCGTTATCCGGAAACCCCCAGGTCCCGAGCATTCTGGATAATAGATCCCATACCTGTACATGACAACTAACGCATTATGAGCAAACGACACAAGGTGGCGCCACATTGAAAATAAATAAATGTTTAACATGTATATCTAACACAAGTAACTCAAAATGTATATACGTGTTTAACATGTATATACGTGCAGTATGTGCAGCATTGTTATTAGACGACATGCTAACAATCCATAGCACAGACTGAAACGCCTAGAGCTTATGTAAATAGTGTAACTGATTCATAACTTTACATCAAACACAATGCATTGTTTTCAATACAAACACAATACAGACTTCATAAATGTCAGATTTGCTACCATGACTCATTAAGGCTAATGGCATGCACACCTTTGAGAGAACCACCATCAAAATGCCCTTCCCTGTCTGAAGACACTTCTGAGCATTGTGGAATTCTGTTTGTAATTATTGTACAGAAACAGTTAAAGGAGGTAGTGATATTATGCCAAGTGTGCTTTAAGTTTTACTGTGATTTAGACAACCAAAGTTATATTGAATGTTATAAAGCAAACATCTAATTAGTTGCTGTACCTGGAGCAAAAGTATATACAATTGCTCCAGCTGAACCAACACATATCACATTCATGATGCTTTCTGATTACAGGTTCCATACTTGTTTTCATGGATACTTCACATTTATTTATTTTCCATGGGGGGTCATATGTTTAATGCCATTCCATTATCTTTACAATCGCACATTTGGCATCTGGACTAGTAGTCAAAATAGGCCCTGGCATTACAAGTACAGAGAGGCCCAATCAGTTCCACACCAGCCCACTAAATAGTGACATTTTATGGCATCTTATGGCAACCCACAGATTGCCAGTCCAGGTCTTCTAGTAGCCAAACTATTTCTAAGCAAATATTTTTATGTGATCTAGCCCCATATAAATGTAGGTCATAAAATCCAAGTAAAGCCATTAACGGCAGGGCTATATCGGGGTTAATCCAAACGTTCAGCCCTCTGGCCCAACGATCGGATTACTATGAGGGCAATAGGCTCCGATGGGTTGGTCAGGTGAAAATCTATATATCCAAAATTACAAGGGAAGACTGCACTCACAGGTCTTAAAAATCTACAAAAATTTTATTACATAAAGAAAAATGACGTTTTGGCTGATGCAACAGCCTTTTTCAAAGTACAAAACATAAATACCCACAACGTATAAATACAAAAACTTTGGCGCCAAGGGGGAAGTGACGTGACACCCTCAACCTTAGACAGTGTGCAGTTAACTCAGACTGCATTGTAGGAGAGGTTATTAACTATGCATTTTTCGTTGGTGACGAAATATATATATGGGATCTGTTATCTATAAACATGTTATCCAGAAAATGTCATATATATATATATAGACTCCATTATAATAAAATAATCCATATTTTTATAAATGATTTCCTTTTTCTCTGTAATAATAAAACAATACGTTGTACTTGATCCTAAAGATACAGTTAATCCTTATTGGAAGCAAAACCAGCCTATTGGTTTTATTTAATTTTTACACTATTTTCTAGTACCACTGTAGTCTTAAGGTGGGAAGTTCCAAATTACAGAAAGATCCAATATCTGGAAAGCCCCAGGTCCTGAGCATTCTGGATAACAGGTCCCAGACCTACAAACAAACTGGTACGTGCACGCAGCACACCTCAAAAACATATACAGTATAACCAGGGTGCTCTAGTCAAAATCTTTTTTAAATGTAGAAAGTCTGTAGTGCTGGCACTCACAGGATTTTTCATAAAAAGGCAAAAAAATAATATGGTGAATAAAGTGATCAGGTTTATTTGCTCCATAGGAACCTTTCTCAATGACAGAACCCTGAAGTTGTTTCTTGACATTGTGATCTGCGCTGGATAATCCAATAATGTCGAGTTTTTGTTTATTAAAGTTGAGTTTAGCGTCAGTTGTTTCGAATCAATGCTCGATTTTGTCTTTCTCTGCCTTTTTCTTAAGTTTTAGTAAATATCCCCCCTAAATATAGGGATATAACCAGTGGCATAATTTGGGCTTGTAGGGTCCCCTGCAAAAAAATGTACTGAAGGGGCCTGGTGAGAACAGTCCATCCTTCCCATGCCCCCCTTCCATTCCACTTGCACCGTACCTCCCAGCTTTCACAGCGCCAATATTTTAAAGGAATGAGATGGGCTGGGGAGGGGGGACTATGATGCAACATAAACCTGTATAGGTAGTTATGCCACTGGATACAAATCTCAACCACTCCCTGTGACATCAGAGTGTGGTGAAACGATCCAGGATCAAATTGTTTTGGAATTGACCTAGGTATTATAATTTTATAAGTCTTCAAACCCGGTACAAACCCCAGACAAATTCTGCAATAAAAACCATGATGTGCCTGAATGTGTGTAAGAATTCTCAGTCTGAAACTGCTAGATTTCCATGTGATTTTCATTATTAAAAAGTCCACACAGATATGAGTGCTACTGTATAACAATAACATCACTTTTGGAACACTTTTCAGAATTTGTAATTTTGATGAACAAATAAGAGCTGCTTGGTTTAATTCCCTTTGTCAAAAAATAACCATACAGTAGGTGGCCAGTGTACCCTACACAAGTAAAACAAAAATTGCAAATGACATATTTTTGTTTACAAGCCCAGTTTTGTTTCCTTGACAGCAATGCACTAGAACATCAAATTACAGTTTTCAATAGGCAATGAAATGTAAAGAGACAGTAAAGGATAAGGCGGTCCAAAGTATAAGCCAGTTTTTTTGCCATACAAAAGAGAATTTGGATGTAGCATTCCTTTCTAGTTTGCTGAATTCATGTACGCTCATGCAGGACTGGACTGGGAGTCAAAATAGACCCTGGCATTTCAAGTACACAGAGGTCCAATCAGCTCCCCACCAGCCCACTAAATACTGACTTTCTATGGCATATTATGGCAGCCCCTCTGGCATTTGCCAGAACTCACAGATGGCCTGTCCGGGCCCGGGCTCATGGGAGATCACAGAAAGGGGCAAGAGGCGGGCAGTTGCCCTACCCTGACTTCTCCAGATGGTTCCAAGCAATTGTTTGTAAATTTAATTCCTAACAACACAAAACATTGTTTATACTCCCCACCCCAAGGCAAACCTTAATTAGGTTATTTTCTGCACTGTCATGCATAGGTTCATTTTCAGTGGGATGCTACCCCATGTGATATTAGCCTACTTGCCCTCACCTGGAAAAATTTTGGAAGACGCCCATGTGTAGGCATTCCAAGACCTATAGAATTTACTAAAAATGGGTAACTTTTCACTACTGATGTAACCCATAGAAGCCAATCAGAACTGTAAATCTAGCAGTCAAAGCAAATAACTGAGGGAATGCCATGGGTTATTGCTCTAGTGCCAGTTAGCCCTTTGTTAGCAAAGGTGCCCATTTGTGTCTTGTCGCTCCTAACTAGCTACTTGGCAAAGCACTCTCTTTTGACATGGTAATTTTTTTAAGCTGTGAAACCTGTGTAATGTATCTGTGAACTGTAAGCTGTGTAACTTTGGTAACCTATCTGCGATGAAAGGTTTAATTCATTAGCAAAAAAGGGTGAATTCATTAGGACCACTGTGTCCCATGAGGTCCATTGCTCCTCTGTGAGTTTACTGTCGAACATAGACAAAAAGTTACCAAAGGCAAAAAAAAGAGAGTTTACATGACTGTTGTGAATTGAATCTTTAATTACGAATATCAGTATAGCTTCTTTAATATTTCATGTTAACATTTTAATTACATGCAAATCAAAGTGTTTGGTAGAAATGCTTCAAAGTGTTTAATTTTACAAGGAGATTTCACTTCACTTGATGAGACTAATTTGCAAGCATTAGTTTTCATGCTTAAATAAATCTGGCCTTTGGCTAGTCTCTGGGGCTATTACATTTCATCACCATATATAGCTCTGAAGATGGGAAAAGAATATTCTGTTGAAAAGAATAGGAGTGGGTGTTGGAGTACTAATGTGTGCCTAATTTAACCCATTTCCTACCTTGCAAGGAATCAAACCATTTGCAATTGTTGCTACCACATTTTGTATTAATATGCTATTTATTGAAGGAATGAAAACATACCTTGTCCATCCATACCACCCAGTGATCAAAACCACAAGATAATTCAGGATAAGGAAACAGGCCTAAACCAAAAATCAGGGAAAAACTTGACCTTGAATTGTATCAAACAATGGAGAGAAGCCAGACAATGAACAAAAATGAGTATAAAACATGATTGCAACAAGGACAAGGAGTACAGCAAGAACATATTCAGGTAATGAGTACAACTACAAACACTGGCAGGAACTTAAAATGAGATTTATTCAGGCAGATACTGAGGAGGAGGGGGGTAGTTAGGCAAAGGATATATGTTACTCTCCTGAATTCAGAGCCTTGAATTATATTTTTTTACCTTTAATAATATATAGGCACCTGCCTCAAACACATAGTATATATGAAAGAAATATGCACAATGAGGTTGACCTAAAGCCTTCTAATACCATTTTTTTATTAGTCTAAGAAGAAAAGACCAGCCAACGCTAAAGCAGATTCATGAATCCATTGGCTGCATTTCCCACTTGAAACTGCACTTCCACTGGAATGGGAAAAATGCAAGATTGCAAGTAAAAAAACATTGTTATTGTGCTTGAAACTCCCTACTGTACTTCTGGTTGTAAATGATCCCTATGGAGTTCAGGGTATATGGGAGCTATGTAATATAAGACACTCAGGGGGGAATGTAATTAAAGTCTCAAAGAGTAAAACACTGCGCATCCAATAAAAGTAAAAATCCACATCTCGCAATGTAATATTGTTCCTTATGCGGTTATTGCATTGCGAATCGTTATTGCGCATTACGAATTGTAATTGCTCACTCTTAATAAGTGCTTGAAGATGTTGTAATCTTTTGGAGCAAATATTGCGACTTTTTCAGTAGGAAGTTTTATTACATCGACAGCGCATTAACGCAAAGTATGAAATTCGCTGACGGAAGTGGTTGCTAAACAGTTTCCGGGTTCGCAAAAGGTATATTGCATTTGTGCAAAGCAAAATTTGTTCGCCCCAAAGGCTTAACTTTTCGCATTGTGAATAGTTTTTGCGTTACCGACTTATATTACATTCCCCTATAAGTTTTTCCAGGAGCAGTAACCAATAGCAACCAATCAGCAGGTAGGATTTACTGGCCACCTGTTTATAAGGAATCATCTTATTTTTAAGAGTTACTGCTACTGGGCAAACTTGGGGGCATGTTTACTTAGATTGGAGATAAATATCTGAAGAAATTTCTGGCGATGTTGCCCATGGCAACCAATTAGATCTTTGCTAACTTATAGGTGGCTGTTTATATCTAATTGCTGATTGGTTGATATGGGCGACATCTCCAGAAATCTCTCCAGATATTTATCTCCAATCTTAGTAAACATGCCCCTTAGTGCCTTTAAAGGGGAATTCAACCCCCCGGCTCTAACCCCCTCCCTCCCACCCCCTGTAGGTCCCCTCTCCTCCCCTCTGGGCTATTGCCCCTAAGTCGCTATTTATGGGGGCCATCTTCTCTTCCAAAGACTTCTTCCTGGATCTGGCTCTGTTGGCGGCGCATGTGCAGTAGGATTCCGGTACTACTGCACATGCGCACAAAGTTCACGAACTTCAGACTGTGAACTTCGTGAACTTTGGGGGGCCTACGGGGGGTGGGGCATAGGGGGTTAGTGCCCTTTAATTTAGGGATGCACCGAATCCAGGATTTGGTTCGGGATTTGGCATTTTTCAGCACGATTCAGCCGAATCCTTGTGTGAGGCTGATCAGAATCTGAATCCTCATTAACATATGTAAATTAAGGGCAGGGAGGGAAATCATGTAACTTTTCATCGCAAAACAAGGAAGTGAAAAAAATGTTCACATTTTTTCTTTTCCCTTCCCTATTAGGTTTTGGATTCAGTATTTAGCTGAATCTTTCGCAAAGGATTCGGGGTTTTGGCCGAATCCCAAACAGTGTATTCGGTGCATCCCTATTTCAACTGCATATGGGGGCATAAGTCTGGATGAGTACAAGCTCTGCAGAGTGAGAACCTTCACATTGTATTGATTGCTTTTGGAGCTCTCCTACATTACAGAACACTATAATTTCCTATGTATATACTATGCTGAAGAAAAATCTACCTCCAGTAATTGTTATGTTTTTAGACTTGTTAGATTAATTTTCCATCAATGTTTTTAAAACAGTCAGTTTTTTTTCTGTGGGCCATGAAATCTGCTTTAGTTGGCAAAACCGATCTTGTTATAAATGCAGTTCTCCATATGAAAAAATACACTGAGGTCTGCAAACAGCTGTTTGAGGCTGTGGAAATCAGCACTTGTCATTAGTCACGTCCTGACAGCAGGCACATACATTTCTAACTATGATAACTAAATAGTAAAATAGTAAAACTGCTGTTTTATTATTTGGACTGCCAGAAAAAAAACAGGAATTTGCACCGGTTCTAGGATATGTGTTTAGTATGTTACAAGTCTAAAAAATACTTACATAGTAACATAGTAAGTTAGGCTGAAAAAAGACTCGCATCCATCAAGTTCAACTTTTTTTTTTTTTTTTTTTTTTTTAATTTTAACTGCTTAACTGCTAGTTGATCCAGAGGAAGGCAAAAACCCCATCCTAAGCCTCTCCAATTTGCCTCAGAGGGGGAAAAAATTCCTTCCTGACTCCAAAAAGGCAATCGGACTAGTCCCTGGATCAACTTGTATAATGAGCTATCTTCCATAACCCTGTATTCCCTCACTTGCTAAAAAGCCATCCAACCCCTTCTTAAAGCTATCTAATGTATCAGCCAGTACAACAGTTTCAGGGAGAGAATTTATTGTATAAAAAAAATAGCCATGAATGTCATTCCTTATACTGTACATTTATCAGAATATGCATTTTGGTGTAACTAGCCTCACAATGAGAAACGTTCTGCTTCATTGATCACTTACATTTACATTTGAAGCCCTACTGCATTCCCTTGTTTACAGCACCCAGCCAATATACTAACATAGTGATCCCCAATCAGTAGCTCGTGAGCAACATGTTTCCCGCCAACCCCTTGGATGTTGCTCTCAGTGGCCTAAAAGCAGGTGCTTATTTTTGAATTCCTGGCTTGGGGGCAAGTTCTAATTGCATAAAGACTAAGGGGGGGGGGGATTCACAAAAGTGGAGAGAGACCATTTTTGGAGTAAATGTGGTGGTAAACTGGTATAGGTGTAAAAGCCTCATTAACAAAACAACTAAAACACTGATTAAACAAAAATGTGAATTTTATATAATTTTAACTTACAGTTGCATTATTTTACTAGTTTTAGTTTATTGAATGAGGCATTATTAGCAACATGAGTGAATATTATTAGAGAATATTATATATCATTATTATAATATTATGGAATATTATAAAAATCTAAAGGAAAATGAAAGCCTCCCAGCCAATTTCTTAGTTTTAGCAACACTTGACCTAAAATAATAAAAAATACTTTTTGTAGAAATCCCTATATTATGCAAAGTAGTATTTTTTTGTATTTAGGTCCTTATATCTTGTTACTGAAGTGGAATTACACAAACATCCCCCAATTTAATGGCTGACTGACAGGTTTAAGAAGAGCTAAAGAGAAATTCAGAAAAAATGTCACTAAAATGTTGTGCGAAAGACATAATCTGAAAACTGTCTTTTTAAAAGACAAATTCACAAAAGTGGAGATAGAGGTTTGTGAATTTGGTGGGAAATCTGAAATTTTTATCTCCATTTTTATTTTGTCTCAATATCACCACTTATGTATATTGCCAAGTAGAATTTCCTGTAGGATGCCAGTCCCCATAGCGGCTACCAAGTGGCCAAGCTGCTATCTGGTTACCTTCCCATTGTTCTGTTGTTAGGCTGTTGGGGGAAAGGGAGAGGGTAATATCACTCCAACATGCAGTACAGCAGTAAAGAGACTGAAGTTTATCAGAGCACAAGTCACAAGACTTGGGGCAGCTAAGAAACTGACAATATGTCTAGCCCCATGTCAGATTTCAAAATGAAATCTGTTTGCTCTTTTGAGAAATTGATTTCAGTACAGAATTCTGCTGAAGCAGCACTATTAACTGATTAACTGATTAACTATGTTTTCCCATGACAGTATCCATTTTATGATAAGTATCTAGTTTTATATTATTATAGTTAATATCTTTGGCCTCGCCCATAAAGAAAATGACTGCTGTGCTTATGCTGTGTTAATGGCACATGTAGGGAATATCTTAAAGGGGTGGATATCCCCAAAGATCAAGTTTAGTAGAATGGCCAATTCTAAGCAGCTTTTCACTATTCATTTATTTTAGTTTATAGTTATTTGTAATTTATTGCTATTGCTACTTTTAATTCAGTCCCTCTCCTATTCATATTCCAGACTCTTATTCAAATCAATGTAAGGGTTCTAGGGTAATTTGGACCCTAGCAACCAGATTACAGAACCTGCAAACTGGAGAGCTGCTGAATAAAAGGCTAAATAACTCAAAAACCACAAATAATAAGCTAAAAACTATTGGAAATTGTCTCAGAATATCATTCTCTACATCATACTAAAAGTTCAACATTGAAGAAAATGATTATATTTTTATAAGGAATCAAGGAATGAGCCTGTTTTTAACGAGGATTAAAATCCATGTATGAAAATAATGATTATAAAGCAAATGTGGGATTCTAAAAAGATGGCACGAAAATCCAGGTCCTTTGTTATTTACTTGATTAACTGCCCTATATAGCTATAGATGGAAATATTTCTGATGAGAAATACAGTGCAAACCTGCATCCAGCTTATATAAGATTGATTTCCAGTTTAAGGCTAATTGGAAAAGCAATTTTTATCACAACACAACTGTTCTGCATAATCCTGAAGATTTAATTCCTACTCTGTTTAGGAGTAAGCAGCATTTCTGGAAGACCTCCAGTCCAATTTGAGCTTATGTAGCACATCTGTTCCTACAAGCGGATGGTGTATTTGCACAAACCACTCTCAACTCCTTTGGCAATTCTTGTTCCTGTATTTAATCAGTCTCGAATTCCAAAGAGACTGATGGGCTCTGTAGCAGAGAAAATGTGTTGTTTCACTTGCAGCAATGGGTGTTGCAATGGAAAAGCCATTGGGCAGACAATTAGGAAAGCTGATCTGTCTTCTATTAGAGTTTTTATATTGTGCGCTTGAAAAAGCAGCATGACAAGAACTAGTAGTGTGTCAAACTAATTTTAGTGAGTGTGTGATTCTTAGTAAAGAGTTCACTGCTTTTAACACCAAACAGTATACATGGAAGGTCACATTGTGTCATAAAACTCACTATACTAGGTTCAATAGTAACATTTTTGGCCTCCTATGAAGAAACTGTGCTTGCTGATCATATCTGAATTTATAGTCTAACAAATGCTTTTGTATCACACATAAGGGGTCATGATGAAAGCAAGTGCATGTTAATATTGACACAACTGAGCGCATATTGGTGCTATTCACATAGGTACTTGCGTACATACATGCTTCTTCATAATCTGCAGTGAATGTCAATGCACCAGCCCAGCCTACTCTGATGAATAGCATAAGATTGTGTGCAAGGATGCAAGGGAACCCTGGACTTATTGGAAACCTGGACCACATGGTGTTAATTCCAGGGTTCCCAGAGTGGCTATGGTCCTTTGCCACAGCTGATTTGCAGCAAGTGAATTATAATGCATCAAGATAGAAGTCACATTTCTCAAAGCAATTTAGCAGGAAAATGTATGCTGCAAAATAATTTGTCAAAATAGACAAAAATTAGATGGCCTTCATTACCTCTTGGGAATAAACTCTTTATTGTGTGGAAGAACACTGTAGGCTTCAGCTCCAAAGTGCACAACTGTCCCAAAACAGAGATACCTATATTCATAATGGTCAGGCAAACGGAGGCACATAGGAATGCAGTAGAAATATTTATTCAAGAGATCTTTGTATTTGCACTTTGCTCATTGGACTGCTTTAATCAATGAGCCCTGTAGCATACACATTGTAAATGTACATTGGGGGCCTATTTATAATGCTGTGTAAAAAGTAGCAATTTTCTATTTAGGATTACTTAGTGGCACATACTACCAATAAAATCATTTTTATGAAAATTGTTTAATTAGATCAAACAGAGTTTTACAGATGATCTGTTTTATGTTATATATTTTTTATAGAGACCTACATTCTTTTTTAAATACTGTTCCTTCTGTTTACTCTATTTATATTAGTCTTTATTAAATATAGTACACTATCTAAGGGCAATGTCCTGTTGAATGATACTGTGCATCAGTGGCCAAAGAAGCTGGTTTTACATACTGGGTATCTGCGAGTAGTACACAATATTTCCACTTTTATAGTTGTTCTACCTTTTTTGTGTGACTTGCTTAGAGCTCTGTTTGCTCTCTTGCTCATCTGACATTTTCCCAGTTGAAATGCCAAGTAATTGTGTTTCAGTCCTAAGCAAATGTATTTATACTTTATAGTTGCAGGTCATCCACTGCCACAAAAGAACACTCATAGGGGGCACTATCTTTCAGCTGGAACAAGGGTTGAATATAAAATGCTAAAATGCTAAAATCAACTTTTGTTCCCTAAAGGAAGAAACAGTTTTGAAGGTAAATTGCATCTGTGATAGCACTTAAAACTGTATAAAAAAACACTATTACATACAGTGTAGATCCCTTCAAAATGTTTATATGCTTCTAATATGCTTTATAAATAGGTGTTAATTATAATAATTATAATAACAACAAACATTGGCTTGATTTCCTTTTGTTTAAATAGTACTTCTTTGTTATTGAATCCAAAGCTGTTCTTTCCATGGGGGTCTCATAGGTCTTTTACTTGATAGTAAATCTAAAATATTAAAAAGTATAGCATCTGCAGTTACATACATATGTAATGATGTATAAATCTATATCCCATATATCTGTTTAGGCATACACCAAGTTCCTTGTATTATGCCTGTTGGAACAGAACCTTGAAGCGTTAAAGCCAGACATGAGTACAACTGATCCTGCTATATCTATGGAAAGGCTGGTGAAGTGAAGAGGAGCAGCGAGATTGCATTAAGAGCATTCTGCTGGCTAGTTTACTACTGTTGGAAAAGCTCTTTAAACAGGCTACTGTTGAAGCCTGTCAATATCTATGCGGCAGGGGTCTTAGGTGTCCTTAGGGGATTTTATCTTTTTTTAATCCTTCCTTTCAGATTTTTTTTTTTCCTTTTTTGCCTTTTGCTTGAAAAGGGCCCCATGAAATTGTACTGCTTTGGAAATCAATACTACTTGAATGTTCAGCAGTGAATAATACAATTTCAATCTCGTTACAATAGCAGAGGCATCCTTTCTGTTCCTCTATTGAAGGAAGAATAGCTACTGCCCAGCATGAACAAAAAAGCCACTTCCCGGCTCTTTTCAATTGGCTGCTCCAAAAAACTCAACACCTAAATCTAATCCATGGCCTTCCCCTGGGTGAGATTTCTCATTCCTTATCAGTAGAGCAGCACACAAGCAAGGCTCGATAGAAAAGCAAGGATAACAAAAGTGGCTATTACTGAAATGGATGAGGGTAATGGAAAAATATAATTTGCCATACTGAAATTTAATATTTAAATAATAAAAGGAGTCATTGTTGTTAAAATAACCTAATACAGAACAGTTTAAGACGGATACCAAAAAACTAAGACTGTACAATTAAAATTTTTGTTATATGATGCTGCTATATTGTAGTGTACCTAGTATATTTACTAAGCCTTAAACATTTTCAAGCAAATACATATTATATTATTCAAGCATGAATATATATTGATGTTTCAGAATAGATTGTAAGCTCTTCAACTCATCCAAACCATGTATTAATTCTCACTGTCTGATTTATAATAACTATACCCTTGTTTGAGTTTCTTTGTAAAGCACTGCATACATTTGAGGTGCATTATATACATATACAATTTAAATGTTTAAATATAAAGGCCTATTTTAGTTTTGTACTTTTTGGGTTACTGTCCATCATCATTAATGTACATGTCCAATGAGGATTTGTTTACACCCATATTCAGCAATTATCTTGTTTAATCTAGTGTCTCCTGTGCTAATCATTATTTCTGTACATATATGAAAAAGACTCAAGCAGGAGCCAAAACATTATTATAATTTATGGAATAAAGCACGGGTATTTGGAGTGGTGTGTATAAAATGTCTTTGCTTCTGGGCACCCAGTGTTTTCACACTATACTATATATATATATAGAGAGAGAGAGAGAGAGAGAGAGAGAGAGAGAGAGAGAGAAAATCTGTATCGACACATCAAATGCTCATAGGTCAGCTATTAACACCGCTTTTCGTGACCAAAAGACTACTAAACCAGTAGCTAAGCATTTCTTGGAGGTTGGACATCGGTTACCCTCGTTCAGCTTTATAGCAATAGATCATATACCTATGCCCAGAAGGGGCGGCAATAGATCCCGGCTTCTATTGCAACGTGAGACATTTTGGATTAGGACCCTTGATACTGTCTCACCCAAGGGCCTTAATGAGCATTGTTCATTTGGATGTTTTCTTGCTACACGATAAATTGTTTTATATTATACACTCTTTCCAAGAATTATTATGATGTACTGAATTAGTTAAATTAACATGACGTCACCAATAGGGTGTGTTTTTATCTGTTATATAATGTGTAACTTTATTGATTCTCTATATGAGTTATTGCACCTAGACAAAGGTCCAAGACCGTGGACTGAAACATTGGTGCTTTTACCATGTTTGAAGATTGAATACATTTTGTAAAAATTTGGAATCGGTGTGCGTGTCGATACAGATTTTCTCTACATTTCAACAAGAGACACAGCACCTGGAAGTGAATAGTTATAGTAGAAGCGAGTGCGGATGCCCTTGGAGATATATATATAATATATGTATATAATACACAAAAGCCGTAAATATCTTGCAAATTATACCCTTATAAACGGTGAGTTCTGATGTCATTGCTTATAAACGGTGAGTTCTGATGTCATTTCTGTCACATGACTCACTGAAACGTGTGTATTATAATAAATAAAGTACCCCCAGTTGCAAAATATGAGGATATTAGAAGTTACCTCGGCGTTCCATGACCTGTATAAAAACACTCGGCCTTCGGCCTCGTGTTTTTATATGGTCATGAAACTCCTCGGTAACTTATAATATCCTTATATTTTACAAGAGGGGGTACTTTATTCACTATATATATATATATATATATATATTAGGGATGCACCGAATCCTGGATTCAGTTCAGGATTCGGCCAGGATTCTGCCTTTTTCAGCAGGATTTGGATTCGGCTGAATCTTACTTCACAGCCGAACCATATGCATATGCAAATTAGGGTGGGGAGGGAAATCATGACTTTTTGTTACAAAACAAGGAAGTAAAAAAATGTTTTCCCCTTCCCACGCCTAATTTGCATATGCAAATTCGGATTCGAATTGAGTTCAGTATTCAGCAGAATCTTTTGCACAGGATTCAGGGGTTTGGCTGAATCCAAAATAGTGGGTTCGGTGCATCTCTAGTATATATATATATATATATATATATATATTTATATACATACATTTGTACATATCAATTGCCTGTACTTGCCTTGTTTTGTCTGCTCGCTTAGTATGGACTACACCTGAGTTTTCCAAACAAACAGCCTAGGTATTCTTCATAAGTGAACTAGTCATCTACTGATAGAAATTACAAGAGATGAAAAGTATAAAGCCCAGCACAGCAGGAGCTCATGGTCCCTCATACCTTTTGGGCTGCTTACACCGATGAGTTGCCAGTTACTTAGCTTTCTACAAATGTAGCTGAAATTTAACAAAGCTGCTAAGCATTTTGATGATGTCAAAATACTTAATTAAAAGTAAGCAGATGTTCCTGAGGACAAAAAAATGCCCCTAATTACCTTGTTTTAAGAAAGATTCCTTTATGATGAGTATGTTGCTTTTGACAACAAAAGTTTGAGGTAATAAGTAGACTATTAAATAAAAGCACACAGTGTACCTTTTACATTACACAAATAAATTGAAAAATGTTACAGTGTATGCTTACGCTTCTGCTTATACTGACAATTTTTTATTCCTTTCAAAATGCAATTTAAAATAAACTGTGTATTTGGAACCAGGAACTGTTTAACATTATATTGCTCAGTTATGAAAAGTAGATGCAGTGTCCATTAAGATGTCATACACCTACCTTCACTCATCCTTGCACCCACCCTGCACCAATTTTCACTCAATGAATAGACATTTAGGTGTACAACTATGATATCTGTGTCAGCCAATGATATATTGTCTCCTATATTTTCTAGATACAATTTAGTAAACGTAGAGAAGTGAAGGTCTCCTCTAAGTCCGGAGTGCCCAGGGGAGGGAGTGAGTGTTAAAATTAGCCTGAACGGCATTTCTAAGTTGGAGATAGCTGACAATTTTGCAGGAAATTATGAATTTGACACATGATGTCATGAAAAGTCTTTTAATTCACAGCCTTGGTCACATCAAGAAAGATTTTTAAATTGTGGAAGGCGTGAGGCATGCCCCATAAGCAGTAGGTGACTAGGGATGGCGCGAACTGTTCGCCGGCGAACTTGTTCGCGCGAACATCGGCTGTTCGCGCTCGCCGGAAGTTCGCGAACGTCGCGCGACGTTCGCCAATTTGGGTTCGCCTTAGTTGGCGCTTTTGTTTTGCCATTTCTCCCCCAGACCAGCAGATACATGGCAGCCAATCAGTAAGCTCTCCCTCCTGGACCACCCCCACACCCCCTGGACCACTCCCCTTCCCTATAAAAACCGAAGCCCTGCAGCGTTTTTTCATTCTGCCTGTGTGTGCTTGGAAGAGCTAGTGTAGGGAGAGAGCTGTTAGTGATTTCAGGGACAGTGGATAGTAAGTTTGCTGGCTAGTAATCTACTGTACTTCAAACAACTGCCATCTAGCTGTGTGAGCTTGTTCACATTCTGTCTAAATATCCATAATATTACCCTCTCCAGAAAAAGCACCTGAGTGACTTTTTTCAAGCAGCCATAATATATTTTACGTAATCCGTATCCACCGCTGTAGTAGTGTATACGTTGACCTTGTAGGCATTATTTGCCCTGTAGGCATTTTTTGCCCAGTGTGTTCTTCAAACAACTGCCATCTAGCTGTGTGAGCTTGTTCACATTCTGTCTAAATATCAATAATATTACAGTGTCCACAACCACCACCTGAGTGACTTTTTTCCCTTTACAGCACAAAACGCAGCGCTGTGTCAACAATGGATTTTTCAGATACATTTTTGCCCTTGATCCCCCTCTGGCATGCCACTGTCCAGGTCGTTGCACCCTTTAAACAACTTTAAAATCATTTTTCTGGCCAGAAATGTCTTTTTTAGCTTTTAAAGTTCGCCTTCCCATTGAAGTCTATGGGGTTTGCGACGTTCGCGAACCGTTTGCATATTTTGTCGCAAGTTCGCGAACATGTTCGCGAACTTTTTTTCCGCGGTTCGCGCCATCCCTATAGGTGACCCAGGATTTTATGGGCAGAGGACCAAGTTCTATATGGGGTCTTAAGAGTATACAGTAGCATGCCCATGTCATTAATTTGTCTGGAAGAGTAGTTAATAAGTCACTACATAGAGAATGGTAGCATGGACAGGTGTGTTACCGTTGTATGGATTTGGGCAAAAGCAAGTGTAATTAATACATTTGAGAGACAATCTTATGAAAATCAATACCTGCGTTGAACTATTTTAATTATGACAAAATATTATGCATTTAAATCTTTCTGTAGTTCAATTTTTATGGACCCATTCATGTTTTTCCCCTTGACTGTATTATATATTGAATGCCAGTCTAAAGGGGAATTCAGTGATGGACTGTATAACTCCTTATATTACAACTGTGAAAATATACAATAAGCTTTTACAGATATTGCAGCTTCATTTAGTAAACTGCAAAAACAAATTGTGTTTTTTTATAATTCAAAGGGTTTTTTAATTTGTCTTTTAAATAAAGGTCATTCATCATTTCTGTATGAGCCGCGGAACATTCCAAGTGTTTATTCAGCCACAGGGACATACAAATATGCAAATCGATACATAAGTATATAGGGGTATATTTATCAAAGAGTGAAGTTAAGAGTGAAGTTCCGCCACTAGGGTGAAATTCCGCCACTCTCCATTCATTTCTATGGGATTTTTAAAGTAGTATTTATCAAAGGGTGAAATTTCACTTTCACCCATTGATGAATACGCCTTTCAAAATCCCATAGAAATGAATGGAGAGTGGCGGAACTTCACTCTTTGATAAATTTACCCCATACTGTTAACATTGATTGGTTAATAATACCACAATTCAGTATTCTGCTTCATAGTTTACAGATATTGACATATCTTTAGTGATGTACTGGAAGACTAATCATGTAATGACTACGTTTGTCCAAATTATTAGACTGCATATCCTATTAAAATCAAAAGGATTCATTAAGGTCTATTGCCAGATGAATAATGTAAATGTGTTGCCCATTTGCCACTACAATGTCAGAATCATATAATAACCACTGGTGACCTGTGGACCCCAATAGGTAAACAAATATCATTTGAGGCTCTTACTTATAAACCTGGCTTCCATCAACTTCACAACATCACAAAACAAATACTAAGAAGACCATCTGGTTGCCTTTAAGCCAGTTTTCAAGCAGCCAGCTGCTAAGAGTCTCAATAGATGGCATCAGGGGAATACGGGGGGGGGGTATATACTATTGACAGAAGAAGGCAGAGACTGACCCTAATAAAAGAATATTTTTGAACATCTGTTTAACAGACTATTCCTGTAATATTGGCCAATACACAGAGATATATTACTAAGTGGGTTCTTAGAAGTAACTGGACTCAGAGCAGCTGCAGCTTATGCACAAGTGGAAGTTCCTCCATTATTTTGCTAGAGGGCTTCATACACATCCCCTTCTTTGCCTATGAGACCAACCTTAAAGGGATAACGCATCAGTTAATAGTGCTGCTCCAGCAGAATTCTGCACTGAAATCAATTTTTCAACAGAGCAGACAGATTTTGTTATATTCAGTTTTGAAATCTGGGACAGCTGAAAAACTGACAATATGTCTAGCCCCATGTCAGATTTCAAAATTGAATAAATAAAGTATGTTTGCTCTTTTGAGAAATGGATTTCAGTGCAGAAGTCTGCAGGCGCAGCACTATTAACTGATGTGTTTTGAAAAAACATGTTTTCCCATGACAGTATCCCTTTAAACAGGTCCGGACTGAGCATCAGGCCCTGGAACTTCAAGTTCATAGAGGCCCAATCAGCCCACACAGAGGCCCAAAGAGCCCCCACCAGCCCACTAAATACTGACTTTCTATGGCAGCTTATAGCAGCCCCTCAGAACCCACAGATTGCCAGTCCGGGCCCAGCCTTTAAACAACACAGTTCTATTATATGATAATTATCTTGCTCTCTTGGAATGCTAAAAACTGCAGCTACTCAAGTACGCACATATTTTAAGATTCCAACAATAAATGCCTTAGTTCCAACTTCTTCATTGTTTCTCATAGCAGTCGGTTATTATCTTATTTCAAATGAATGCGTCTGCTGTGTTCTGGGAATAAGAAAACCTCCAAAGCTGGCTTGTGACATAGAAGAATGCGATGCCGCACACATACATATATGTACCAAGAAGAACCTATGACATAATCTGACTGCAATTTCACAAGGATAAAAGATAAAGTGAATAGATTAACTGGTAAAGAGACACTAAGTGCTTTCACACTGACCAAGATGCACATGGTAATCAGGACAGCTTTGATGTTTATATTCCTCAGTCACTGATAAGTAGCTGTCTGAAAAGTATTTTATATACAATAGGGCCTCTGCACTGGCTCCTCTCCCCACCCACATCACTCGGGGGCCACCATACCCAGGGGAGCATTTCAGAGATGTGCAGCAGGGTTGGCGGCTGCCATATTTGCTTGTATTGCATCCTCTCAGAGCCTCTACAGCTGTCAATGTCAAGCTGAAGCATGCCCGCTAGCTTTCAGTGTGTATGCTCCTAGTTGGTGGTCTCAGCTTTCAAGACTCTGATAAGATGTGATGCATTATTTAACACTGTCAACACAAAATTGATTTTCTGTGCCAGCCATTTTAACAGAGAATAATTGTTTTCCAGCTTTTTTTTTACAATATTTAGCAAATGCATATAATATAGAAGAGAATAGTGCAGTTGTATCTCATATCTGTATTTCAGTACTTAAGAATCAGAGGCAGAATACTAAAGTAAGGACTACATGATGGTAGCAGCAAGCAGTGCACCAAACAGAAGAAGCAATCTAATAATGATGGAGGATATGAAGTTGTGGACTTGCTTTAGGATCTGGAGTTCTCAGGTTACTTGTAATACAAGTCTGTAGCCAGACTCAGTCCCAAAAAAATGCTGGCGTGTTTTGGGGGGGGGGGGGTGTTACCCTCCTCCCCCCCTACATTTCCAAACATATGGCAACACAACTATATAGGGGCCACATGTAGGGCAATAGGACAACTTTATTTAATTTATTAAAGGTTTCCTGGGCTTGTGTAATGGAATGTAGTGGCTGTAACATATACTTCTATTATATGCTTAAGTTCCAGCCGTATGCAAATTAGGCATCGCTAGCGTAACTGCGCTTTGCCTGGCAAAGTAACACTAGCGCAAGTACCCTACCATTCGCCGACCTGAGCGTAACTTCGCACTTTAGTGAATTTGCGTAGTGCCAGCGAAAATTCGCCTGGCGAAGTGCGCCGAATGCTAGCGAAGCCAATGCTAGCGAATTTTCGGATCTTAGTGAATTTGCCCCATAGACTCCAATGGGTGAAAAAAATTGTTGCATGTCAAATGCATGCTCATAGACTTAAATGCAATTCAGTAAATTGTCACGGTTTTGCAAATTTTCGGCTAAATGAAATGGGTCAGATTTGCCCTTCACTTAAGTTGGCCATAAACACAAAGATCAGATCGTATAAATCCTCGAATTATTGGACATCCCCATCTCCCGACCTGCCACTAATCTTCAGATCAAATAAAGTAGTTAAAGAACAGATCAGCCAATGTTCTGCCCCTACAGCAATCGTACGAAAGTTTATGTCCGACAAACTTGGTGGCAGTCTCCCACTGAAAATTGTCAGATCTGCAATACATGCAGAGGTATCATCGGCAGCCAACAGAAATCTTGGAACCTGTCTGAACTCAACTGAACGACAACTGGCAAGACAAATGTCTATCGCCAGCTTAAGAGTGACCTAATTTTAATAGACAACATAACTATGTACTATTGTATAAATCATGGAAAAAAACAATGGATACAAAGGACAAATGCAAATTTTCATAAAACTTCCAAGTATTCTGATTCTTTTTAGATTATGTGCAATTGTCACACACATGGTCACAAGCACATGGTCAGTTCAAGGGCAGAAGAGTTTGGAATATAAAGCAAGAAAAGCTTTATTAATAAGCACTCTGTTTGATTTTAGCAGCCAGCTGTGATATAGTGAACTCAGACCTTTTTAAAGCAAATATTTTCTAAATATTTCAGGACCTTCAAGTAAGCTATATGTTTCATACTGTTTTTCTTGCCATTGCATCACTTCATATGGACAATAGGTCAGTAGGAGGAACTGCACCCTCAAGTGTAGCATCTTATCTTCTAGGCTGAATAAAAATCTTGAAAAATTGAGGGAAATGTATTGTGTAATATAATCTGCATTACCTTTCAATAAAGATATTTCTGTCTTAATGTTGTTCAAGAATGATGACAAATATCGGGGCATAATTGAAAATCAGAATAAAGTCTGAGTAATAGAAGTGCCGCATTAAATCACCACTTTTAGAAATATTTCTTCTTGATGTAGGAGGGAAAAAGTAAATACTAGTGCACCATGAAATACTATATCTGGTATGGAGCCTAACCGGGATTTGCAGAATTGTAATTTTAGGGTCACACACTTCTGTGTGGCTGTTATACGCAGAATCGTGAGCCGTGACTGGAACCTTGGCATCTGTTCTGGGTTTTGGGTTACCATACGTGACAGCAGTTTAATCCATTCCACTTTCTCTATCCCACTTAATAATTCTTAACCCATTCCATATCTTTCAAAATACTTCTACCTCTTCCAAAAAAAGATGATTTAATTTGGTAGTGAATCCAGAGCCCTTATGTAGCCTTGCCTAGGTGATAGCCTCATGCTACCCACCTAGCACTCTGGGGGCAGAGCCACTGAATGCAGTGTGAAACTGCAACTCTTTGCATGTCATTCTAGAACCAGTCTGTAGGCACTGTGCATCCTCCATGAATTTGCACCCTCCCTGAACCTCCCCAAACTTCACAAATGAGCCCTAAAATGTGCATTATTAAAATGATATACTATTTCTTTGTGTTGCTTGTGTATGATATGTGAGCTACTTATGCAGCCATCACACTGAACTTTGTATTTTTAATGTTAAGGAAAGGCAGGGAGAATGCATCTTTGATTTATGACTTTATGCTAAGAACAATTGACCTAGTAGAACATAATAAGCAAATAGTGGAGTTCCAGCTGCAAATGTCTAAATGAAGAATAGACTTATTTCCTTCTTTTATAAAGCTTAGCTTTGTCTCTTTCGTCAAAGGAAGCTTAAGCACAATGCATCCTTAGTGGTTTTGCAAAACATGTTTTCATATTATGCTCTGCAGATTTTTGCCCTAACCTGACAGTTGAATATAGCTGTATTTTTCCATAACAATAGATCAGACAGTTTCACCGAAGGCATGGAAACAGCATTATCAAGAATATTTATTTTCTGCTTAAAACAAATACACGGTCCTCCTGGTTGTGACACGCTGAAAATGTCTATAATCTATATATCTATAAGGGATCTGCGTGGGAGAAGTGACAATGGGTTAACACCCTTCCCCATTTGATTGCTTACAATAAATAACACTCCCATCTGGTTAAGCCTTTCACCAGGATTTAGGCACATAGTTAGGCACAAACTACTGTGTTTGACGTAGCTTAGCTGTCAGATCCTACAAAAACATATCAAGGCCCATGTGAAAGCATAGACTGGAGCACGCTCGGACAAAGTCACAGTGATGGCTTATAGACGTCAGCATTTCAGCAGCAGGTTAGGCACTAACAAAAAGGTCACATAAGAGGGAACTGGTAATCAG
Source organism: Xenopus borealis (assembly GCA_024363595.1). NCBI lineage: Eukaryota > Metazoa > Chordata > Amphibia > Anura > Pipidae > Xenopus > Xenopus borealis. The sequence continues at coordinate 47,214,672 of CM044435.1, read as the reverse complement.
AGATAAAGTTACAAACCAGACAAAAGTACTATAGCAAAAAGGGCAACCCCACCTCTGAAAGCTGAAGGTTGGAGAGGTTGGGGCCTTATTTCAATTATATTGTAACATGGAGAAGGAAAAAGATTATAGCCTTGCAGTAGCTAGTTTGGAAAAAAATTTCTGCATAATAATTTATAACCAGAATACCACTCATTGTGGCCCTTATCTGGTATAATGAAAAAGGTAATACTACCCTTTAACAAGCCCCAATGTCTATGAATAATCTTTGAAACCACTAATACAGTAGTAGTGAATTTCAAAACAAAGGGGATCTGCTTTGGTTTACTTTTGGTACTATAATCTAACTTCATATCCCCCTTACGTTATTGGCTGATTTACGAACATTCAATTGTACAGCTAAAATAAAGTCAGAAATGGCAAGTAAGTTCTTTAATTCACTTGCATTTTCTGGCTTCAATTGCTTAGAC
>CM044435.1:47199015-47214195 GCA_024363595.1 Xenopus borealis | reverse complement strand
CCCGCGATTGAGTTTTCTTTTTGATAAATAAAGTGTTTGCCAAGTTTCGGTGGTGAGAAAAAATGCAATAAATGCCAGAAAAGGTGAGACGCAAACGCAAAAACTCTTTTGCGTTTGTTTTCTGAACTAATTTTCATCAGTTCACCCTTACACGGTGATCATAAATCAGCAATTTCTCTGCTGGAGCATGTTCTTTTCTTGCTTATTTATTTATGACTTATACATGATTACTATAACTGTACAGATTTATTGTTGGTGTCCCTTTATTATGTGATGAAGATTTAAAATGATAAAAATTATTGGGTGTATTTTATATTTCTATTATTTCATTGTAATAGCGTCTGCAATTTTACTATTACTACTAATGATGCTGATGCTGATGCTGATTAAGTGATGATACTCATATCACATTAGACATAAAAAAGTCATAATTGTTTCATGTGAGTTTTTAATTTTATACACATTCTTCTTCGCTTTAGCACTGATTCTTATGGATCTTGTAACATAATACACAGGCTGGAAGTATGCCAGCACATACAACACATCTTGGTGTATATTTATTGATAAAGCAAAAAAAAAACATTTATGGGTTTTACAGTCAATCTTTCATCAAAAATATTTTACCAAGCTCTGGTTTTTGAATATTAGGGTTGCCATCTTTTTTAGAAGAAGAAAACAGGAATGTGCTGGGAGTGGGCCAATGACATAGAGGGGCAGGCCAATTAAAAAGAGTGTGCTGGTGATGTAGGGACTAGTAGGTGAATACTGGGCTGAAAAGCAGTAAGATGGTATTGTGGCAGAACTCTAAGTTGACAGATCTGGGATGGAACCAGATGTTAATACAAAATTACCAGCAGGTACTCTGGGGGTAGATTTTTAAAGCAGGCCTTAGGGTGTGGCTGGTGTTTTACTGGCTAGACTGGTAACATGCTGACTGGAGGTCAACCCTTATGCCTTTTTTTTTGCCTACTGCCTTTTTTTTTTATATAGAATGTATATAGAATTGTCTTGGGCATCTGTGCTTGGCAGCAGTGTATTCATGATGGGCAGCAAGCAGGTGGCACATAGGCATGCAAGCATCTCACTTCAATATTCTCGCAATCTGCCTTTTATCACTTTGTGGGGCATTGTACAAATAGCTGCAGGCCTCTTTGCTCCATTTTTAAGTGGAAAGACCTACAGACAGAGGGGGGGCTGTAGGCTTCCTCCCTTCTAGCTTCCTATCTACCTTTAATTTGGGTGCCATATGCACAGAATGAGTCACAATGAGCACACAATGAAAAATATGGTGATGTACAAGGTAAGGGGACTTGAGGGAGAAATTCCTAGATTAATAGATTTTTTTTTTTTTTTTTACAAACCAACCTGGTAATTTCACAACAGCAAATATATATATTTAAAATCCTGAACTGACATGTGATAATGCTTATTTGCACCAATGCGAAATTTTACATATGAACATTAACATTAATTTATACTCCATAATACATGAATTTTACTATCATAATATACGACTAATAATGAGGCACTTATAGCTTCAGTGTCTTTACAATTTAGAATTATAGCATGAACATAACAGTTATGCTGAAAAGGGTTGTAACACATATTTGCCAAATACTCAATATTGGATTGAGGTATTTATTTATAAATTTGCTTTTCTATAATGAAGAATATGGCTTACTAGAATATCATTCTCTAGAGAAATAAACAAAGCTGTTCTCTTCTGATGTTATTACTTTAAAATCCTCCTGCCATTAACAGCAATTTTAAAAAAATCAACCCGTCACTGCATTATTCATACTATTTCTTAGCAGGCTTTTTCAGCTGTATCTGGGAATACCGGTGAAGCAGATCGTTCATTACAAAACAAGCTAGAAAATGTTAAAGAAAACACAAGAGTCTCCACTATGAAAGAATATGTTGTTACGTGCCCTATTATACTCTTGTGTTAATCTTGAGGACCATAAGGCCTAATGGCGGCTATGGGTGAGCCTAATAGTGGGTGGCGATCAGAGTGGAATTATGCATAAGACTCCCTAGGTCTCGTCATCACCAAGGGTGGCCCAATCCACAGTCACAGCAATGGCCACATATCTAATATAGTAACTGGCACCTTTTTGTTCTTGAGCCATTCAAGTGTAATTTTGGCCCTGTGCTGAAATGGATACTGTCAGGGGAAAACATGTTTTTTCAAAATGCATTAGTTAATAGTGCTGCTCCAGTAGACTTCTGCACTGAAATCCATTTCGCAAAAGAGCGAAGAGATTTTTTGTATTTAGTTTTGAAATCGGACATTTTGTCAATTTCCCAGCTGCCCCTGGTCATGTGACTTGTGCCAGCACTTTAGGAGGGAACTGCTTTCTGGCAGGCTGTTGTTTTCCTTCTCAATGTAACTGAATGGAACAGAGTGGGACATGGGTTTTTGCTATTGAGTGCTGTTCTTAGATCTACGGCAGCTGTTATCTTGTGTTAGGGAGCTGTTATCTAGTTACCTTCCCATTGTTCTGTTGTTAGGCTTCTAGGGGGTAAAGGGAGGGGGTGATATCACTCCAACTTGCAGTACAGCAGTAAAGATACATGATCAGCTCAAAGTATGGGCACAATTAGATTTGTACATATTGTGGAAGAGGGGGCCATACATTTTATATGGAGGATTGCAGTTCAAAAACAGCTGGAGGGCGGCATTCCTGATGTATATCCTGCAAATATCAACTTGCACACAATTTCATACAGTTTCATCCGTCACTCGTCCAATCCACCGTCAGGGCTCCCAAAACACATCCATTTCTCTAAAACTAACCATAAGAATTAACATTTAACATAAAGCATGAAAGCCAGAAACAATATGTACAGGCTGGAGAAAAAGCAAGCAGGTGACTTTGTATGTCAACAAAGACTGGCAGAGCATTCCAGCTGTTATGGCCGCATGATGAGTAACATGTAACCTTCCACTAAAACAAGATTGCAGTGAGGGGAAGGAAAGACAAACACACAGTTATACTTTAACAGCACTTATCAAACATATTATCTAACAGCTATCTGGTGAAAACCTATCCCTCCAGAAAAGCAAAACCTACACCTAGTAACAAGGTTTTACTTTTTTAGGGTTCTGTAGTCATGGATTCATGTACCAAACACAAGCACAAATAATTGTACGCTGTGAGCTAAGTGCTTATTTGAATGTAGGTGAGGCAGGGTACAGCAAAGAGGATATTAGTAATGGGTGAGTAATGGCATGTGAAAACAAGAACAAGAAATCTAAATGCTAAGATGCACAAAAGGATTCTACAGTGGGCAAGTACTTCTTGTCAGGGTAGGCTAGTAGGCACCCTAGGGGAGTAGTAGGGACCAAGGAGGAAGCTTAGGGGTAAAGGGTCCAATAATGCAGTACAGGCAAGGATCAGGTAGGAATCAAGGTCAACGGTCCAAGCAAGGTGTATAGGCAGGGTACAATCTTCAATAACAGGTACAGGCAGGGTCAAAATACAGAAGACAGGATCAAAATACACCCAGGAACAATTAGCACACAATTCCTATAATTGGGCGCCCTAATGGCGTCCAATGCGCCATTAAATATTTCAATTTGGCTCCAAAACGGCACAGGCGCGTGACGTGGCGGCTATGGGTGCTGCTATTGTGGGAGCTACGTTGGAGAAGAGAGGACGCACCGCCCGGAGCTGTAGGTAAGCCTCCAGCGGCACGATCCTGACACTTCTATAGAGATGTTTTGAGACTGCGCTTAGCCAATTGTGTCATTCAAAGAGTGCGTTGATCTTTTTGTCACAGATGCACCGAACATCCAATATTTGAAGTTTTCTTTAGGATAAAGGAGAGCACTTCAACTGCAGATAGGGTTGCCACCTGGCCGGTATTTTACCAGCCTGGCGGGTAAAAATGAAAGTTGATCCCAATGTTATTAATAGGGAAAAAAGATAAATATATAAGAAGGCCGGTATTTTTTTCCAGAAAAGGTGGCAACCCTAACTGCAGATTAACTGCTTGTGATTTTATTGCAAAACAGCTGTATACAACGTGTTTCGTGCTACCAGTGACCTTTCTAAAGTGGGCATGTACTTCACAAAATGTTTAGTTTAATGTTTAAAATGTTTAAGTTTAATCATGAACTCTATTTTATTGCCGTCTGTCTGGTCTAGCCTTTATAACACCCCTTTGGGCCACCCACTGACAAAACAGTGGCTTACACAACATCAAATAAAGAAATGCCTAACAAGAAAAACACATTCTATTTCAATACCAAAACAGAAAACATCCTTCATATATCAGTGTGTTATTGCAAAAATACCTCCAGTGCGGTTGAAAAGTCACCCACCTTAGAAAGAGAAATAGAAGCAGTACTACAAAGCCTGCAGAAAAACAACAAAAACCTTTCGAATGAATCTCAGCTGCTTGCTAAGCTAGCAATTTATACTGATAAGGCTTCCAGGCATGCATCAGGACATCTTTGTTTGAATAGGCTACAGCTATGGCTTCAAACTGGTATTTCCTTTTATGTAACAAGGCATTTTCTATAAGCAGTACCTCACTAGATGATTTGTGGGATATACTGTACGATTTGAACACACACATGGCTGGACAAATTACATGGATCCTCTCATTAGTGCTGGTTGTGAGTGACAAACATATACTGTCTACTCTACAGCATGGGAAGCTTAGGGGTGGTGTGGGCTTTGTCATTTCAGGGTCGGCCAGTGTCACTCACAAACCCTGTACAGTCTTTGATGGGATGACAAAATGGTGTGCTGAAACTATACCTTCCCCCCCATGTGTTTGTGGGCTGCAAAAGAGTAGGCAGAGATTTGGGATTAGGCTGGATAATATATGTATAGGTAACCATAATACTGAGTTTCCTTTATTTTTGATTTTCACAATTCCTTAAAAAAAGCTTTGCATCAGTGCTTAATTTTGTGCATTGAGCAGTGCATGTTAAAAATGATTTTTTACTAATGGAATTCAGAAGCACTCTCCAATCCATGTTGTTCACTAATCGCTATATAATCTTACATCTCTTTGATTGTTGTTCATGCTTACTCTTTACCATACAGCAATGGGGGTCTGTTTGTAAAGTCTAAATTAACCTTAACCTGCCATTAATAGCTAATTTAGATTTGCCATGAAGGACATTTTATTATTCTCTGAAATCTGCTTTTATTTAAACGGAAAGGGCCAAATAAAAACGTGTTCTTGCTTAATCCAGCTTTACAAGTCAATGCTTCTGAAAGCATTCCGCTACATACACTGTACTCCTCCAGCAGAGCAAAGGAAAAGCTGCAAAGCAATCTACCATTACCTTTCAATACCAAATTCTTTAATGCTTAAAGTCACTGTTCTGGAAGACTGAACAAATCCACAATAATCTCAAAGCTCCTTTCTGCTAACTGCAAATATACCACGATTTATTGACTTCCTCTACCCTGTGCTGGCAACCTATTTCTGCTCTAATCGACATGAGATATAAATGTTATATTATATAAATGGACCATTCCTTTATTTGCGCCGAGGTTTTCATTGTTAGAAACACAAAGGAAATTTAGTCAACAAAATAAGCAGCCCCTTTGTAGTCATCTTTGTTTCTTTTGGATGCAACAAATAGATGCACAAACTCATCATATAGCATTTGTTCCTTTTTTCTGTTGATGCATTCCTAAAGTTTAAAGTGCCATGTATTATGAGTTTATTATAGATTAAAAATAGATGATAGCTAGATAGATGAATATCCCATTTCTGGTATTTGCATAATTATTAGATTGACTTTTAGGACTTGTATATGCCACTTACTTGTGAATCAGTCTGATGGTATTTGCCTTGGTAACTAGGTTTCATATGATTTTGAGTACATGCATGGTGACCTGGCATATATCCATGTACTACATATATCAATAGTTGGTTCCCAAACCTATTGGTTTCAGGGCTGAAAATCCATGATTCCCTGACTGTGCATGCAGTCCATATGTCCGTTGCATTAGTATGTCGGTAATTGCAGACTCTAATCTGGAATTAGTCCCACCCTGCTCCCTCTCTAGGAAAAAGGTTTTATTTTCGATCATGACGACCTGCCTCATGGAATGTTAAATATAGGAGCTGCACACACCAATTATCTTTGCAGGTGCTTAAACATTTTATTTATTTATTATTTTGGGGGTCTTCACCTCTCTTCATCAGGACCAACGTGATGTGAGCCAGGGAGTAGCACCATCTAACATTTGCACACAAGTTAGTGTGGGGAGTGCAGTCGGTTGGAAAACGGTATCTGCCTCATGGAATGACATCACTTCTGATTCACGGATCTGAATAAAGTTATTCCCCTGCATTTAGGTTGGGTAGCATTTCTAGTAAAGGGGCTATAAGTCCGCAGGTGGCTTTAGGTTGAAGGTAAGCAAGTCCAGGCTCCACTACCAGCCACAATTGCTCTTGATTTCCTGTATTGCCAATGGTTCAGATTGAAAGCAAGAAAGACTGGAACAATGTACTGTAGCCATATAGAGTATGGTATCCATCCATTTAGCCCAAAAGCTGATTGGTTGAATACTTTGCAAATTTGAGATGTATGTGGTATGGCACCACAGTTCATACATCAGATCCAGGGCCTTTGCACCATAACCATATCTACAGAGTTTGCTATGTGCATCAGCCATCAGTTGAGTCACCACTTGGGATAAGGCCTCAAGATAAAATACTTAAATCACAGTTTGGGCTGTGTAACTTGCAATTACCCATCTATATGTTGTTTTGAAGGCAGAAACCTATAAAGCTTGATGTGTTGCCTACTAGAACCTCTGAAAACTACATGCACATACATATTATTCTGGAATAAAGTAGAGCTAAACCTAAATGTATCCTATGGCCAATATGCTTTTTATAGTGATTAGTGACTGTAGAAGTCTTTAATTTAGCCTATGCTAAGCCTATATAGTTAGTAGTGATGGGTGAATCTGAGATGTTTTGCTGAAAATTTGCAAAACAAAGAAAATTCTCCAAAATGCTTTGAAGTCTACAACACACTACAATTTTTTTCACCCATTGGAGTCTATGGGAGGCATTTTCCTCTGAGAAACTTGGCAAATAATTTCACTCATCACTAGTAGCTAGTTGTATTTTTGATGTCAATTGATAGAAGGTATCAAGGTAAAGGTTCTTATAATATACAGTTACACTTGAACAGCACCTGTATTGGACTCCTCTAGGGCTAATCTGTCCAACTGCCTGCTGCACCAGACCTTGCGTCTCATAGTAGTGGAAGAAGAGTAGTTAGATACTTCTAACAGGAAAACAGCTGTGAAATTGTCACATCTTACAGCTACAATCACCTGACACTAGCTTTGTGCCGCTATCACTCCTTGCTAAAGAAAACAACACTTGACAGTTGTATCTAAGGCACCAGATTAAGTTTGTTTTTCTGGTTTAACGCTTTCTTTTGGGTTATGTTGTCAGCTGTGCACCCTTTTGTCTTGTTTACAATTTTGAGGGTAGATTGACAGTTTATAGGAAACCATAAAAGCAGAAGAACTTTAGTTTGTGGCAAGAATTTCTAACATGTTGCAATCAGATTATAGTCATTTAGCTGCACCTGCATATAATGTTCCTTTGAAATGGACTTGGCCCTTTAAGTGTTCCCTATGGTATAAACAAGCTGCTGTCAGTGCTAGTTCCAACTGGCAGAAAATTTCTGGAACTAATTTTGTTATGATTTACTCAATTGTAAAAGAAAGCAAAATCATCTGCACCCTGCTCGGCAGCATAAAAGCTCAAGGATTTTACATAAATAACAATTAGAAGCGAAAGGACTAGGTTAAGATTGAACACTTTACTAATTATATGTTGTGGAGTCCTCCCTTGCTGGTATGAAAGAATGGTTTTAATGAGCTAAATTCATATATTTAACTTTTGTGACAGCCTTTCGCCTGAAGGTGAAGATAAACATGGCTAAATGTTGATTTCAAGAATATACGAAAGCCCTGAAAATAATGATAGTCTTCATCACGATGAATAACAAATATTCCTTTTGGGTATTCACTATTTTTTTAACCCCCACATAAAGTCTAATTAAAGGAGCCTATGGGGCAAATTCACTAAAGGGCGAAGTGAGAAAATCTGCCTATTCACATGGTCGAATTTAGAATTTTTTTCAATTCGAAATTTGACCCTTAGTAAATCTGCCCCCTGGTGTTTATGCAACCAAAATCTCCAAGCCTGGAATTCAAAAATAAGCACCTGCTCTGAGGCCACTGAGAGCAACATCCAAGGGGTTTGGGAGCAACATGTTGCTCATGAACTGGCTGGGGATCATTGTTCTAGAAAATGAGCTTATAAATACTTGTATAAGCCCTGTTATCCAGAATGCTCTGGACCTGGGATTTTATTGATAAAGGAACTTTCTGTAAATTGGATCTTCATACCTTAAGTCTACTAGAAAATCATTTAATCATTAAATAAACCCAAATGGATTTATTTTCCTCCAATAAGGATTAATAATATTTGTTTGGATAAAGTACAAGGTACTGTATTATTACAGAGAAAAAGGAAATAGTTTTTAAAAATGTGGCTTATATGATTATAATTATAAAAAGACCCCATTCAAAATGTTTTGCATCATTTAAATGTAGCATATGTGATACAAAACTTGCAAGAAACGGAATTCATGGAAAATACATAGATTTGGAATAACTGTATTTTAGATTGATGTGATTAATATAAATAACTAATCTAGTGTGGCAACAAAGGAAGTGATGTCTACATCTGTCATAAGTGAGTTATGCAGGTGTGACTGAAGACAAAAGACTCAGAATGAGGGATCTAGAGGGCAGCTTCTGAGTTAGAGTCAAATTACAAGGTATTTACAAGTTATTACCTTTTACAATTTTACCTTTTACAAGGTATTGATTGGGCCTTACCGGAGCCTTGTCAGAGATAAAATCAATGGCATCACAAACCAGCCACAATGTGCTAATCAATTTGCCTTTGAGTTATAAATCAACCGACTGGTATTAATTTGCTTTTTATTGACATATTGTTTTCTCTTCAGTTGATATTTTTCTGATTTCTGTGCAAATCGGTTAATCATCCACCAACCATCACCGCGCGTGGTTACAGTACTAATATCACTGGCCTAGTGAAAGCAAGCACTTATGCTGCTGAAGGTATCAGGAGATTTACTCAAATGCTAAGAATCAAAAACATGTTATTACCTTGAATTAAAAGTATTTAAAGTATTTAAAGTATATAATGCTTTTTTATTCAAAAATGTATACGTTTTTCTGAAGTGAATTGCACTTCATATTGAATCTTGTCCATGGGTTTTCAAGTGACAAACCTTTTTTTCTCTGAATTGAATCTAACCTAAAGCTGGCCATAGACGTAAAAATTTTTGAAAGATCCAATGGTTATCGTGAGACCACGATTGTCTCAAAACGATCGTTTAAATGCCTGATGTGTCCATCAACTAAAAAGACCATTTCAGGCGATATTGCCAGCAAAACTGAAGGGTCGCTGCCTGCTTGACCCTGCAAACATAGGTAGATTGCATGGGGACCGATAAAGATTTTCTAACCTGGCCGATCAATCATCAGACCAATTTCGGACGAAAAATCGTAAGACGAACGATCGTTTGTATCCCACTAACCGCACGATAATTTGACAGATTGGTCGGACTTCCCTAAGATTGGTCGTTCGGCAAGGAAATATCGTTGCGTCTATGGGGAGCTTTATGTTGGTTGCCTCCACAATTTGACACTATTATTTTACACCACCTCAGATCTCATGTAATCCATAAAGTCAATGGGGAAAATTCATGGTGATTAGGGATGCACCAAATCCACTATTTTGGATTCGACCAAACCCCTGAATCTGTTGCTAAAGATTCAGCCGAATCCTGGATTTGGTGCATCACTATAGGCGATATCTGAAAATAAATACAAACCTGTTTTTTGTACAATGTTGCCTGATGATATGTGATGTACTTTTTTTTAATTTACACAGCATGATATACAGGCCCCGTATTGTTGCAGACAGAGAACAATAACGCAACCAAAGAGAGAAAAGTAAAAAGAGGTAGCATTAGGAACATAAGAAGGATTTCATTAGTCAAAGTCCTATGGTACATCTCTCTGATATGGTCAAAACACATGTTCTCACTTGACAGCCAGTTCAAAAGAAAACAGATACTGGTGATGTGAAGCTCATTCGGAATAGAATTAAAACTTAACTAAAGAAGTAGCTAGAAATGTTGAACAGTCCGACACTGTGAAGATCTGTGTCTCAAAGAGGCCCCAGTAGCTCCCCATCTTCTTTTCTGCTGATTCACTGCACATGCTCTGTGCTGCGGTCACTTACTGAGTTTAGGGACCCAATCACAATATACAGTACACATGGAATAGAAATATAGTCACAATATAAGACTGATTAGTCATTAATACAGATCATTACTACATGGCATCACAGAAACCTGTGCAACTATCATCAGGATGTAATAATCAGCCCTGTAGCATCAGCTTATATTACAGGCCAACCTCATTTTCTACTTGATAATTTGCCATAACCTTAAGCTTATATTATCAACAGCTGCTCAGAGCCCACTGAGCATGTGAGTGTTGCAGACACTTTCCAAGATGGTGACCCCCTTTGACAAGTCTGAAGTCCTGGATCATTGCTGCTATTGACAAGCTTAAATCTTGGGCTGGTGCAATAAATTCAGTATATAAAATATGGCATTTTTAGCTATATTACTTTTTAGAGTTTAGTTCTACTTTAAGTGCCCCACAGAGGCACGAAACGTTTAAATCTTTTTTGTCTGATGTAATATATGTACAATAACTTTTTGACTGCGATCAGGTTTTGTGGCAGCCCATTTTATCCAGTGGTGGACTGTGGATTTCTCCTCAAGCTGAAGGTCTGGGACATGATCAAAAGGACCCAATGTTCCATGTGGTGAGTCTACTGTCATTTTTCCAGAATGAGTTATACATATTATTTTATCGTATTTTGAGGCAAGGATTACTCAAGAATGTTCACATGACATTGCCAGTCTTTGCCATATTGCAGGCATGGAAGGGTTTTTAAAATGTCCTCAGTTTACACTGACAGCAATGCACATGGAAGTCATAACTGGGCATTTGCCACAGATGTGCCATGGGCCAAAGAATAGTTTAAGAAATACCCTACCCAGTGAGAGAAAAAATAGTAATTAAAAAAAAAAGGTTGTATGCCTTTAGAGCAACACAAAGCAGTACTTAATCATTGGTGATTGATACAGGACGTTCTCTGGCTGCCAGTTTGAGAGTTAAGGAAGAATTATTAAGTTAAACTGGCATCCAAGGAGTTTTGAGTGCTCTTGTGTAGAATAGTGAAATGTTCATTTGATCTCTGTAGCAGCATCTTACCATACTTGGGCTGCAGAGATGCAACTTTGCATTTTAGTTAATTAGTAGTAGAGCAGTGGAAGCAAATTTGGCATGGAAGTGGCATGAAGTGTGGAGAAGGCTTTGCAGGCAAAAATTCACCCTTTAGTGAATTTGCCCTAGCACCTCAATTCTATTTCCCAGCTAGTAGCAATAGAAAGACATTAGCCCCCATTGCGTTGAAAACTTGAAAACTTTCATTTGTAAACTGTTTTGTGAATATTTTCTCCGCCACCAAAGTTGTGGCGTAATTCAAATGCAGAGTGTGTGCATAAATATTCACAATTTGTGATTTTTGCCATATTTGAAAAAAAAAAATATATATATATATATATAGATATCCGCAATGTGAAAAACAAATTTGCAAATCTGTTTGCACACTCTTATTCAGCTTTATAAATAGAACCAGGGCAAATATATTCACTTTGCGAGTCAATCTGTCCTGCGCAAAGTTTATAAATGAGCCCCATTGAATATCTACTAAAACCTATGGAAACAGCAACAATGCTCCTTTTTGACGAACAGGCCATGGGACAAAAGCCTAGATCACAAAGCATCATGTACACAGCCTCACCTACTGCACAATGGAAAGCAGTTATGGGTATTCTGGAAGGCATTTATTTAGTTGGCATCACAATAGCTAAATACATTGTTGTTATCAACTGAAGTTCTAAAAAGTACTGTGCAGTTATAAATTACTTTTACTCTGTGTAATGAATAGGAGTCATCCATTTCAGCTACAACATTGCAGTGTGCAATTATTACATGGCTCTTTTCTACACATTTACTCAGCTCTGCAGCAGTGTTACTACTACTTCTATTTGTATTTTCTAATTAAACATGTACAATTATAAGCCCTATATTGTTCAATCTGTGTTCCGTTTTTTCCAATTAAGCATACTTGATTGTAGGCCACACATGGCAGCCTTTCATGTAGGAAACTAGTAATCAACAGTATATGCACTATTTACTGTTCCTCCCTTCAAAATGACATTGGCTGAGTACTAAATAGTGCTGTGCTTTGAGTTCAATACCAGGTTTTGCACTTTCCCAGCCATTTGCCAGCTGCCCTAGTTTTTCATTTTATCTGGATCAGGCTTTTAATACATCAGACATCTGAAAACAGTGTGACCAAGTGGAGGTAACTGAGCCTGTTCAATGTTACACACTGAGTACTTGTATCCTGCTCTTGTACACACAGTGCAATGCCATCTGTTGAACTCCCAGCCAAGGCCTGGAATGCAAGATGGGCTGGAGTTTTACACGTGCCAATCTTTTTTTGTGTTTACTGTAAAAACAATGAATCCTGATACAACAGCAAGGTCGTACAGCAATTGCCTGTCATTATCTTGCATGTTTATTCATCCATTGTTTTTAGGAACAAGGCTATGGGGAGTCACAGCACAAAACAATAATGATATTTATAGGATCTGAAGTGAAAACAAACCAAGAGTCCAAGAAAAGGCCTCTGTTTATTTTAAATATATAATGGAAACAAGTATGCAGGGTTGGACTGGGGGGCCCGGGGCCCACCGGGACTGCTGTCCAGGGCCCCTCCTCCAGACCCCCTGGCCCCCCTACTAAGACACTGCTGGAGACGCACTGAGCCGGACAACGCAAATGCTCATGGAGCTGGACGGTGCATGCACACTGTCATGATATCACTCCACCTAGCACAGGTGGAGTGATATCATGACACACGCCATGCGTGCCTTGAGCCACATAGCACTGCGTCGCAATTTTTTTTTTTTTTTACAGCCAGATCGGGCCGGGCCAGTCTGACCCTGAGTGTATGAAAAAGCTATTTAAATTATATTTCTGCTTTTCATGGAATATCTGGAATTCTGAACATATAATTGAAACATGTGTGTGGAAAAGCTATTGGAAGTAGATTTTTTACTTTTAATGGAATACCTGTAGAGTTTTTTTTAATATTAAACCCTAGAATGATTAAATACTGTATGTGTCGCTCTTGAACATCAATCTATTTTGATTAGTGATGGGCGAATTCGCTGCGAATTCCCGCGATTCGCCACTGGCGAATAAATTCGCCGGAAAAACGACGCGCATCGGAAAAGACGCAATGCGCAAAATTTTACGCAACTCGTTTCGCGAATTTTCCGCCAATTCACAAATTTCTCTGGAAATTCGCAAATTTTTCGGCGAAGCGAATCTCGGGAGATTCGCCCATCACTAATTCTGATGCATATGTTGCCAAGATTACATTTTTCATTTCATACCTTTAAACTCATCCTACAGTGACTTTTACAGTTCATAGATTTGTATAATACACAATACCTATGAATATCATGTACATTTTACAGTGAATAAAGTATCCCTATTGTAATCTAAGGATATTATAAGTCAACGAGGAGTTCTACGACCATATAAAAGCACAAGGCTGAAGGTGGAGTGCTTTTGTACATGTCATGGAACTCAGAGGTTATTTATAATTTCCACATATTTTCCAACAAGGAGTACTGTATTTGTTATAATACACAGGTTTTAGTGAGTCATGTGACAAATATGACATCACTACAAACCGTTTATAATTGATGACATCACTAGTCACCATTTATAAGGATATCATTTACAAGATATTCATGGCTTCTGTGTATTATATCCTTATAATACACAAAAGCTGTGAATATCTTGTAAATTATATCCTTATAAACGGTGAGATCTGATGTCATCAGTTATAAACGGTGAGTTCTGATGTCATTTCTGTCACATGACTCACTGAAACTTATGTATTATAATAAATAAAGTACCCCCAGTTGCAAAATATGAGGATATTAGAAGTTACCTCGGAGTTCCATAACCTGTATAAAAACACTCGACCTTCGGCCTCGTGTTTTTATATGGTCATGGAACTCCTCGGTAACTTATAATATCCTTATATTTTACAATAGGGGGTATTTTATTCACTATATAAACACTGCTTAGTGATGTAATCAGTTATAATCTGTGCTTAGTAATATGATTTCTGTCACAAGGTTCACAGAAACTTAAAGGAAAACTATACCCCCAATTTGAATACTTGAGCAACAGATTATATCAAATTAAGTGACATAAGTAAATATTGCATTTTGAACCACCATTTTGTGATGGACTGTGTGCTGCCTCAGAGATCACCTGACCAGGAACTTTAACTGTAACAAGAAGTGTGTAAGCCTGTGTCTCCCGCCTGATGAAATGTAAAGTCGCCTGCGCCTATTCACAGGTGGTGCTGCGTCACTGAAAATTGCCTTGTGAGAATCAATTAGATGAGAAAGACTTATCTAATTCAGTTCCAAATTTTCCCATAGCGCCAGATGCAATTCAGTGTTTATCGCATGAAAACACTAGTGCCGAAAAAACTGGAATTTGGAGAAAAGTTTTTCCTCCACGAATTGAATCTTGTCCATCAGTTTTCACATGATAAACCTGAATTCACTGAACTGAATCTGGCCCTTTGTCTTCCTTGATATACATTAGAGCTCAAGCTTCTTTTTATGAATACTTCTGTCTCAGGTTGTCGATAACATCCTCCCCCTTTTTTGACTTGAGTCTAAAGGTAAAGGTCATTCAGAATAAGGAATACACATCATATCCTAGGCCTATGGGAACACAGTTCTCAAACAGGGCATACCTTTATATAGGCTAAATGCAGCAAGGAGACCAGCAATAAAAAAAATAAGTAACATATTATAATATTATTATATTTATAATATACATAGTAACATAGTAACATAGTAACATAGTAAGTTAGGCTGAAAAAAGACTCGCG
>CM044435.1:47058665-47197639 GCA_024363595.1 Xenopus borealis | reverse complement strand
TTATATATTTATACATAGTTATCATATCACCCCTTAAGCGCCTCTTCTCCAGCGTGAATAATATTATAATATTTGATTTAAAAAATTGAAGCCTCAAAGATACCTTTTTTTAGATGTGCACTGGAAATATCCTGAAAAAGGAAGGCAAACAATTTAAAAACCAAACAAAATAACAAAAAATTTTAAAGTTGTTTAGAATAAGGCCATTCTATAATAAAATATTCAGCCAAAAATGCAAATTGTCCATAAAACAAAGAGAAAAAAAAGTACAGAACGACGATTTTCCATTGCCTGTGGTTTCTTGCACAACATCTCCTGCAAAGTGCATTTTTACTGTAATAATGCTATACTATCTGGTTTTTCATATATTGGCATGTCTGCCCACACCCTAAATAAATATCGACTCAGTGTTCCTCTGCATGCCTAACAAAAAGTAGAGCATAATACAGTAGTATGCCAGAAAGGTCTTCCTCTAGCTACAGAAGCCAAGAATATTTAGGAACTGGCCTCATTGGCATATTTAAACCTGATTTATAGATTGCTTTAATAATTAGGAGCCAAACTAGTGTGGAAACACCTGCTTTAAATATACATTGTATCCTTCATAAATGGTTCCTTTATTCTGCCATTTTCTGCATGTGCATTCAATGTGCAGCTAATTACAGAGGAGCCAATGTCTCCCTGGAGCAAAAAGAAAACCCCAGTCCCTCAACACAGCTCAGCATACTGCTCTAATAAAAGAAGCAACTGACTCAGCATACCAAAGTATCAAATAGGAGAATCCCTTAAGTCTATTAATTGGAAGAGCATAATTTCAGGTGGAAGATATCTTCCTTTAACACCTTCAAATGACAACCTTAAGGTGGCCATACACTGAAAGATCTTCTTACTTGGTGTGTTTTTCCCCTGTATGCCCCCTTATCTGATGACAATGATGAGTCAAGGACCACATTAACAATCTAATGTGGTCCTCACTCCAGAGGGATTTTCAAACCTGCCTGATTGACATCTGTTCACTTTTTGCCCAGATTTCAGTCAAGTTAGGCCCATCGGAGTGCACCATATACAGACCAATAAGCCATTGACTTAGTCTGGCAGCAGATTTATCAGCCCATATATGGCCACATTTAGTCCACCCAAAATATTGTGTTTACTATTGCCACTACATAATTCAATTTATATTGATGCATTGATTGTTGTTATTTACACTCTAAGGCAGTGATCCCCAACCAGTAGCTCGTGAGCAACATGTTGCTCTCCAACCCCTTGGATGTTGCTCCCAGTGGCCTTGAAGCAGGTGCCTATTTTTGAATTCCAGACTTGGAGGCAAGTTTTAGTTGCATAAAAACTAGGTGCAAGCCAAACAGAGCCTCAATGTAGGTTGACAACCCAAATATGGGCTACCAAATGGCAAATCACAGCACTTATTTGGTACCTCAGGAACATTTTTCATGCTAGTGTTGCTCCCCAACTCCTTTTACTTCTTCATGTTGCTCACCACTTCAAAAGGTTGGGGATCCCTGCTCTAAGGGCAGAACCACATTCATGTCTGTTTTCGGCGGATGTGACGCTGTGCGCAAAAACGCATGCGATGAGTCGGATGCAACAGGAACAAGGTAAGGTAATAGGAAGTCGGTTGGTGTCTCAGGGTTGATCCGACGCAACATGACTGTCGGATGAAAATTCTGCAAGCTACGTCTTCATCCAGCAGTCATGTCGCATCGGATTAACCCTGCAACACCATCTTACTTACCTTGTTTTCTGTTGCATGCGTTGTTGCGCACAGTGTCAGGCAAAATAAAATGCAATTTGGTAAATTTTTATTTCTGTTCCTTCATGATCATATATTCCTTATATATATATATATTGTAAGAATTAGCCCAGTAGCAGGATACAGGTGACTCCCTGGATGAGTACATTGTATAAATCAAGTGGAACAACCAGTATGGGTAAAACACACGTGAGTTTTTATTTAAACAGGACTATTCACACCACTTAGAAGTGTACAAAAAAAAGGAGAAAAAAACAAAACAAAACAGCAAAATAAACCCTTGCCAGATTGGCAGCTAACTATACATTCAGGCTTCCCTGACTATCAGTGTAAAACATATAGAAGGGAGCACTCACGAACCCGTCGATACTTGTCAGCTGTGCTGCACGTCAAAGCCGCTCCTATTGCGTTAAAATCTTCAAAGAATTTTGATCCACACGGAGCACCAGCAACAGTAAAAAACATCCGTTTACCTCCAAATAAAATAAAAACATTGGTTACAGAGCTGTTAGCCATATATGCTTGACATGTTCCGTGGACAAACCACTTCCCTGACTATCAAACTAGAAACAAACTTGCATTGCTCTGGTCTCTACATTAGCAACGTTTAGTCTTTACCACACACCAAAAAGGTTTGTATTTCACCCAAAAACCCAAAAGTTTGGCTTACCAAAATAAATCTTTCACAGAACTCCCCAGACTGATACCTCAAGTCAGATCTGGTTCCAGGGTAGAGGAAACCCCTAAGCAGGCTGGGAATTCTTATAACAACCTGGATCAGCAGAATAGATTTTGCTGAGCTAGTTAACTGGTCTGTGCGCTAACTGGAGATTACCAGAAACTGAGAGCAAACTACTGAAACCTGGGATAAACATACACACCGTTCTGCACAAATTCACAATATAAATATATGTCTGTAAACCTGACATGAGTTAAAGGAAACTATTGGCTTGAAGACAAGAAGTGAAATACAATTTTACGTTTAGTCAATCAATTCTCTTTGCATTGTAGTTGAACAGGCACTCAAAGAACAATCTTCCAAACAGAAAGAAAGAAAACTTATTTTGTTCAGTACTTATGGCATAGCCTGCCAATTTTCTTTCACAACTAGTTTGCTCAATTTAGCTGTAGCAAGGAGAGTGATAGGAGCAGATAAATAATATAAAATGATTAAAATAGTGTTTAACCTGTGTTTATAGAAATAATGCATTGCAACATAAAACCAAAGTGATGACATTGCTCCCAGGACATGGTCATGACCCATAAGGCATTAGAACAACAAAACCATAGTGATGCAATGTCCTCTGGCAGATGTCCATGACCCACAAATCATTGTAATACAAAACCAGACTGATGTAATGGCTTCAGATGTTAGTCTGTGGTGCACAATACATTGAAACACAAAACGAGCTTAAATACTGGAAGGCTTGTGCAAAAAACCATAATGTTTATGGATAAGAGCATACATTGTAATATTCAAGAATGTTTAGTAATAGTAATACAGAAGACTCCAGGCACAAATTTACAGGAAACCAAATGTATTACATAAAGGGAACTATACAGAAAATATTAGGTCAGTAATGAGATTGAATTCTCTGTTACACAATATAAAGGTCAGATTCCCAGGTATCATTGACAACAGAAATCATTAATCAGCAGTGACTGAAACAACACGTCTCAACAATATATATATATATATCTATAGGCCAACATTTTCTGCATCTGTGTCCCATGATAAAGATGATAATCACAAACACAGTTATCAGTCATTGATAGAAGAGTACAATGTATATAACACTTACTGGACTAAAATAGCTCATTGTCTGGCAGCATGGATTACAAAGATTGTCTTCCTAAAATACAGATGTACAATGTGTGTTTAAGATGAAGCATCCGGATTTTCAGGGAATTTAGCTTGATATATCAGACTGAACACTCTGAAGAGCCAATCATCTAACAAGAGTTCCAATCAGTAAAGGCCCAATAAAAATACGTGGAGCAAGAGCATATCATATTATATTGGCCAATAAGCCCATACACATGCCAACTGTGGTCATTAACTGCAGCAATTGGACAAAACACAAATCTCACGGCGATGCTATCATACAAAAAATACCTACATTTTATGAAAAAAAAATAAAAAATCTGCCCCTGTGGGGTTAGTTTAATAGTTAAGAAATTGCAACTGACAAACTGAAAAGATATTTGGATCTACTACCTAGCCCTTAACTATGCCATATACATATATGAAATATATTTGGATCCTGATACTTAGCAGACCTCACATAAGGTTCTACTTCTTGAGCTTATGTGGTGGTCTCTAAGGGCTCCTACACACGGGCGTTTTTACCTGCGCTCCCCTGCGTTGCGTTTTGCTGCGTTCAAACGCAGGGGAGCGCAGGTATAGACGCACTCAATTATTTTCAATGGGGCTGTACTCACGCGAACGCATGTAGGCGCCAAACGCAGGAAAAATGCAGCATGTTGCGTCTGAATCTGCGTTCGGCGCTTACACGCGTCTCGTGGGTACAACCTCATTGAACAAAATGAGGTGCGTCTAGACCTGCGCTCCCCTGCGGCTGAACGCAGCCAAACGCTACGCAGGGGAGCGCAGGTCCAAAACGCCCGTGTGTAGGAGCCCTAAAGATACGCAATTTGTTGGAATACTGTTAGATTTCCGGATTCAAAAGGAACAAACCTTTTATAAACCATGGGCTCTCTTTGACTACTGGCTCAAGCTTTCATAAAGGGCTTCAAAAGTTAGTATGATATTGATACTTTTATATCTAATTTTTAAAACTTGAAAACAAATGTGATGAAGTATATGAAATATGGTTTTAAAGGGACATTTGCCCCCCCCCCCTTTCAACACAAGTGCAATGAATTAGGCTTGTGCTGAACATACAATTTGACTATTGTATCAATTAAAGCAGTGCTGCTTAGGCTGTCATAGTCAGGTACCACAGTAGCAGACATGGGGCCAGATTCAATTTGCAGAGCAAAACATGAATCTCCTAATTCAATTCGAGATTTCCCCCATAGCCAGATGCAAATAATTAAGAAAATGCTGTTTATTGCATGAAAACTCTATTGAAGTCTATTTGAAAAACTTAAATTGAATAAGGAGAAAAGTTTTTTCTTCTCCAATAAATCTCACCCATAAGTTATCATGTGATCAATCATAAAATAACATTTTCTCATTGATCGTATCTGGCCCATAATATCTGCTAAGAGTAGTTATCTTGGTTTATCAGTATTGTATAAGGGAAGCACAATGTTTCATACAATAAGGGTTTTTTTTTATCAGAGGTCGAGTTTATGAGTTTTTTTCTACCACATATAAACTCACATATCGAATGTTTGTTTATTTAATAAAAAAAAATCCAAATGTAAAAAACTTGATTTAATGCAATTTGGGAAAAAACTCAAATACCTCAGATTTATCGAGTTTATAGGCTAAAAAAAGTTTTCGAGCACAAACCAGTGTAAAACATCCGAAAATCATGAAGTCATAAAACATCTTCAAATGGTTAAAGGAACCTCTGCCATTGACTTTTACATAAATTCAACAGGTTTTATCTGGATTATTTTCAGATTCTGACTTTTAGCAGCTTTGGGGCATAACACATCTTGAAAAACTTTAGTTTTTTCCATAAAAATTCTAGTTTTTTACTGGAACTACCCTTGAACTCAAATTTTTCTAGAAACCTTTAATAAATAGTTCCCTAAATCAATTTCCAGTGAGTTTATTGCTGGGCTAAAATGATGAAATCAGACTAGCATTTATTTATAACTACTGGTGAGGAAAATGATCATCAATCCAAAACACTTCCTGAGACTGCAAGGTACAGCAAAACTACTGCATAAATAAAATTAAAGTGGAATCTGCATACAGATGTGTGATATAAAATAATGCATTTTACTAATATGTACTGAATGTTTTCCATCTTAAAATAACTAAAATGCACACAGAGGCAATCCAATGCATACATTTATCATCTGGTCCTAGTCCCTCTGGCAGACACCCAGCATAAATTAGAAAAGGACAGTGTCACGAAAACACTTGGCTCCACCACACTTTACTCTTGGGTTTGGCTACAAGGGGTTACAATCAGTCTCTCAATCACCTTACACACAGGTTAGACTAACATCAGACACCCCCAAAACACACCAACACCCACAAAGTTCATTCGCTGCCACCATCTATCATTAACAGGCGATAGAAACCTAAGGTGAATATTCCCCTGCCCTCTACAACAGGTAATAACTCACACTTAACAATACATCAAACACTCTCTCCTATGGTAGTTAGTCAGGGTAAGATCCTACTAGTCTAACAAGCACTCCAGCAGCCAAAGGGTTAATTCACACTCAAACACACTTTCCTGCTAGCCGTACTAGTTATCAAACATACAAATAGGCAACTTTCCCTTTCCACACATACAGAGAGTTCATACACTTAGGCACAAGCATTCATATGGGCTATGAGTTCATTTAGAGCACAAGGACTAACGTATTAAATGATATTTTAATATAACAGGAAACAGTGCATACATATATAAAAATGATATTACAAAGATGACATATAGTTGCAAAACAGTAAATAAAATAAAAAGGAGTAAAAATACAAAGAAAACCCTTACTTTACCAAGTTTGGAAGTTATCAATGTATCCTCTGAGGCACGAGTAGAAAACTGGAAATACAATTCACTTGGAAAATGAAGCCTCCTTGCATGACCATTAGATATTAGGAATGTCACCTTTTTATTCCCTGCTGGGACACTCCCCTCATTACCTTATGCAGGAGGTAGGAGTGCCAAGGACATGTCATTTACGACCCCCTGCAGGGGGTCTGCTACTCTCAGGCAATATTCCCAAATATCCTTTAATATAATATGGGTACTTGCCAGTACCCAATACTATAATAAAAACATGGGCAGGCTGTGATCCATATGTGGGCAAACAGAACAATACCAAACACTAATAGGTTCCCATTTTCCATTCCCCCAGAAACCAGTTCTACTAACGGGTGGGTATAGGCTGGTCCTGTTTGGTATTGTTAGGAAGCTTGTGACCTCCTCATAACCAATATGTAAGTTATGAGGTTGTGAACCCTATGACACAGGAGGTATGGATACTTTCCTATAAACCATAATTTTCTACTAGCTATCCACCCCCCTGCTGCTCCAGGTCCACAGCTCTGTTCTTTGATCAGCTGATCAAAGAACAGATTGCCTAGCTTCCTTGTCCAACTGATTTGGCTCCAGATCGTCTGTGCAGAGAGATATCGTTCTCACCTTTCTACAGCCCCCCTGGTGACATATACAATCAAGGGTCTCTGTGTGAGACTTTGACTGAGTAATTACAGTTAACTTTTAAAATGCCAGTGCCAGGTGGCCCTGGCATGACAGACAGTCATAGAACCTGGGCTCTTAAAGGGATACTGTCATGGGAAAATTTATTTTTTCAAAATGCATCAGTTAATAGTGCTGCTCCAGCAGAATTCTGCATTAAAATCCATTTCTCAAAAGAGCAAACAGATTTTTTTATGTTTCATTTTGAAATCTGACTAGCCCCATGTCAGATTTTAAAACTGAATATAAAAAAAATCTTTGCTTTTTTGGGAAATGGATTTCAGTGCAGAAGTCTACTGGAGCAGCACTATTAACTGATGTGTTTTGAAAAAAACATGTCATCCCATGACAGTATCCCTTTAAAGGAACAGTAAAACCAAAAAATGAAAGTGTTTTAAAGTAAAGAAAATATCATGTACTGTTGCCCTGTGCTAGTAACACTGATCTCTTTGCTTCAGAAACACTACTATAGTTAATATAAACAAGCTGCTAAGTAGCAATGGTGGAAATTGAAAAATGGCTATATGGCACAGGATAAGTAATGGATAACAGATAACAGTATGTTCTACAGAGCTTATCTGCTGTGTAACTTGAGCCTTTTCTCCTTTGACTAGTTCCCCCCATGGCTACACAACAGCTTATTGATATAAACAATAGTAGTGCTTCTGAAGCAAACACTGCAGTTTTACCAGTGTAGGGCAAAACTGCATTATATTTTTATTACTTTAAAACAATTAAATTTTTTGATGTTACTGGTCCTTTAGAAACAATGACTGTATTGTATTCAGCTATCGATTCAATTTGGCACATGAAACCTATGTTATTTTAAGTTGTTCACATTTCCTTTCTAATCACATGGTCCAAATCACAGCCATGACTACTTTTTTTGTTCAAAGCAACAAGTAGCGGGGCTTCATGATTCTTTGCCTCAAACAATTTTATAAAAGTTAAGATATGTATCTTTACATTGTGCATGCCCTACCAGTTTAGCTATAGATCAGTACTTTTTTACTATTTGTAAACACCACCTGGTTTTCACCTCTTTCGGCTATTGCTATCATTATTAATGATAATAATTATCATTATCATTAATTAATCATTATCATTATCACTTGGGATTATTTAACGGTGATCCAACAAATTCACATTCAATGATCAAACACATTCAGATTTAAATTGTAGGATTAAAGTTGGATTAATAGTAGGGACAGTCACCTGTGGATATCATCAGATCAGCAATAGATGCAAAGATATTATTGTTATCTGATGGGAATTTTCTAACCTGTCTGATCAACTAAGCGACTGATTACCATGGTATGAATTTTTGCAAGGATTATTTGGGGCCCACCAGGGTTGGACTGATGGACCTGGGGGCATGCCAAGACCATTATCAAGGGCCCCACACCGTCTCCTCCCTGTGAGCATGCACGAACCCCACCCCTGCCCCCATACTGTGACGCGCTGGCACCGAAAAATCCTTTTTTTAGTACTATTGGCTATGTGGAGAGGGAGTCTAGTCTGGCGGGGGCCCAAAAGGATCGTGTTTTCTCCGGTATCCTGCTGGGCCAGTCTAACCCTGGTGCCCACACATACTCCAAAAATTGTGTGTTTGTTTCATTCGATTTTACTGGCATATGTATGGCCAGCTTTACACTTTAGCCTGGACTCTCTTTGCTTTTAGTGACTATAAACTAAAGGAGATTAAATGACAAATTCATTGTTTATGTGTTACAATATAGGAGGAGAGCACAGTTAGGAGATATCCAAAGTAGATAGAAATCCATAAAACAATCCTTATTGTAGAAAACTGGACTATAGAACTGCATTTCAAACATAGGGCCCGATTAGTGTCTGTTTTGGTAAATGGTCAGTTACCATTTTTCTCACTTTGGTGTGGTGGACCTGGAACCGGCTAAGTAAGTACCAAAGGGGATATATCAATATTTATTTTTTTTTGGGTGGAGCCCAATTCTCGGTGGAAAGTGAAAGTGTAATTCTGCTGTCAGTGCCATCTGTACCACTAGTACTTGCCAGAAGTTATCTACAGAGCTGCATCATTTAATCCTGCATATCTTACTTTTCAGCAGAAGTGGAGTTTACTACTACTTACACTGCCTACAGTTTTGCAGTGTTTCTAAATTACAGGCTACTGACTTGAATGTAAAAAAAGTGCCTCCTAAGCCAGGTAGAATAAAATGCAGCATGCATGTTTTTATAGATATGATGTTGAGTATTTTAAAAATATTCTTCTTTTTTCTTGTACAATGGATAAATATTTTTAAGAAAAAATCCAGCCGATATCTATGGGTGGTTTGGTAAATAAAATGCTTTAAACCTATTTAAAAAAAAAATAATTTTCATTTCTAGTAACATATCAAAGATATTTTAATAAGTACCATATGTGTCCTTGCATTCTCCTTTCCTGGCACATACCATGACAAAAGCAGAGAACAGTGCTCCCGTAGCTAAGTTGGATACAACATGTCTTTAAAAGACAAATCGGTGTAAAAAGGAAAGCATTTAAATCATCACAAGCATTGGACTGAGAATACAATGTACCATTTAAGGGAAATTATATCAGGTTGCAGAATGATCACAGAATGTTCTTGTTTTACTATGGTAACCATCTGGATTTTTTATTCCTTAGAAATTATGCTGTTATGTAATAATTAGCTGTCAATTAAGATCCAGAGTAGCTAGTACAGCGAATCGCATTGTACAGTTCTGTCACGGAGTGACATTTATTAATGCAATAAATTAGTATTAGCTCAGTACTAGTGACTCTTTTTTTGTGTCATTTTGAAAACTAATCAACGTAAACAGAACTTTTGGAATGATGCTAAGACGCCTGATGGGTCAAAACACCACATCTATGCTGGGATCCTGAAAGGTCAGAGGTAGATTTCTACAGGCCTTAATAAATCAGCCTTATGTGTGTAATAACGTCTCCGTAGTTTTATGGTTCCTATGACAACTGTTAATGAAAGCAACAGCATTTTAGGGAACCTGTAACTGTATAAATCTTCAACCAAACACAGTTTTCTTAATGTGGATTCTATATGCATGGAAGCACAAGTGTTTTTTTTTTAGGATCTTCTGTCACAATTAGCTATTAATCAGAAGTAGCCATATTACTACTGATCCATCTTCTGTTTATACATTAAAATCATGCACTGTTTGCAAGGTCTGATGCCTTTGGTCTTCAAACCACTTATCTGGGAAAAAATGTATTTTGACTATAGTAAACATACAAAAATGAAGCTTACAAATATATAAAACCTTGGTATGATTTGGCAGACCCGATGAGGTCCTCACAGGATGAAATACCACAGGGTGCATTAACCCTGCTATGTGTTCTGGGTTTATTAGATAGACATATACAGTAACCGACACTCTATATATAGTACCATGTATTTTTGGGGTTTTATATACAGACTCAAAGTAATTGTTCAGTATAAAAATGAAAACTGGGTAAATAGATAGGCTCTGCAGAATAAATTTTTTTTTCAATATAGTAAGTTAGCCAAAAATGTAATCTAAAGTAATCTAAAAAAATATCTGATGTCTAACATAATATCCAGAGCCCAACTTCCTGCTTTGCAGCTCTCTGAGTGGTTACCAGTCAGTAACTAATCAGTGACTTGAGGGGGGCCCATATGGGTCATAACTTTTGAATCTGACCTGCATGCTTAGATTCAAAAGCAAATGAAACAGTTATGTCTCATGTGGCCCCCTGACTAAAGGTGCCCATAGATGTTGCAATTATAATTTTCCTGGAAAAGATCTTTCTTTTCAATACACGTGTAGAGCTGAATCGTCAGATATACAGGTAGAAACAATATAATTCTACCTGCATCTGGCAATTCAGCACTAACAGTGGCCGATGTTTGTGTACCTTCAAAGACGTCAACGTTTTCCGGCCAGCCAGATTGACGAGCCGACTGATATCTCCCACCTTACATGCACGGCATATAGCACGAAAAATTTTTTGTATGATATTATTGGTGCATCCATGGCCACCTTAACTCAGACTTAGAGAGATGTGTTAGACATCCCTTCACTCCAGCCTTTAGGGCAAGGCCAGCTTCCCGGATAGCTAACTAGCGCTGCTCACCCGTTCTGCGTAAAGTCGCCTGCGCTTGTTCACACGCATCGGCGCGATTTTAAAAGTCGCTCAAAATTGTCTGGCCTTGCCCTTATAGACAAGTTATTTAGAACTGAGTGTACTTGAGAAATGCAAACAGGTCTGAAATAACCTGTGATGATGCTGACATTCTAAAAAAAGACACGTAACAACATTAGGCATTAGTGGCTGATAAGGCACAGCAATTCAGTGAATGCGTTGTCTAATCTATTTCCGCTACCTCATAGAGCTAGGCAGAATGACCTGGCTGGTGAGACAGAACAGCTTTTCTTCTCATTAGGCTGTAAGAATATAAAAGTGTTGAAAGATGTGATGTGGGAGTGCAGTGCAGCAGCAAGTTATATAAGATTATCTTATACCATTTTGCTTGATGAAAAAAATGAATAAAGGGGTGTACTCAACATTGGTATATAGAATAAAACATGATAGTATAGTAGTGTAGACAATTCAAAGAAAATAAACATAGTATTAACATTCACTTGCAGTCTTCCTAAAATGGTAGAATAATAGGTGGCCCTTAACCAGAAGGAAGACTGTGCATGACCTGAAGGAATCCATTTTATTGACAATATGCATTTCATATAAATAGGATGCCTAAATAGAGTTGTTATATCTTTCTTCATTGTTATGAACTCTGCATTTTCTAGAAAGGCCTTCTCATATTATATACAAAAACCATGTGATCAAAAGTTCCATGCCTTCCACCTGCCTACCATGGAACTACCATTGGGCCTACCATGTGGTATGGCAGTAGTAACATGTGAAGAAGACACATTGGACACATACATAGTAATTTTAAAGGAGAACAAAAGCCTAACTAAAGAAGTAAGGCAGAAATGGTGTACATTGTGTTTTGGGCTTCTGTACCACACCAAGCCAACCACAGCCCCTTAGCAGGGAAGATCTGTGTCTCTAAAGATTCTTCCAGTAGCTCCCCATCTTCTTTTCTGCTGATTTACTGATTCACATGCTCTGTGCTGCTGTCACTTACTGAACTTAGGGACCCACTAACAATATACAGTAAACATAGAATAGAAATGTCACAATATAAGGATGATTAGTCATTAATACAGATAATTACTACATCGCAGCACAGAAACCAGTGTAAATAGCATCAGCATTTAAAAATCAACCTTGTAGCATCAACTTATATTACAGGCCATTAATTTTTGGCCTGTAAATTTGCAATGACCCCTAAGCTTAGCTTCTCATCAGCTGCTCAGAGACCACTGAGCATGTGAGTGTTGCAGACAAGTTTGAATTCCTGGATCATTGCTGCTATTGACAAGCTGAAACTTTAGGCTTTCAGCAGTGTTGTATTGTTTGACTGCTCACTTGGCATAATGCAAAACCATGGGGCAAATTTTGACCTGGACAGTAACCCATAGCAATCATTAGTAAACAAGACTAACACTATATACAACCTGGTCATTTGATTCTATTGTATTGCTTATTATTTGTGTAAAAGCATAAACTAAATCTCTATTAAGGACCATTTAATGAACAGAGACAAAATATATACAGTATATGTGTGTCTGTGTGCTTACATATCGCAAAGCATATGAAGTATCATTTATGTGAGTGGCAATCTCATTATGTAGCATGTTCCCGGAGGTCAGATTCCAGAATCACAGAGTCATGGAAAGTGGTGAATCATCTTGTAGAAACTAGAACCTAAGAGTATTGGGGTCAGCATCCCAGACATTTCCAAGAGAGTTCATTTAAGGCTTCCCAGGCTCTCATTAGATTTTCCATTTAAAGAAAAAAATGCCCTGTGTGTCATTGCCCTAATACATCACATATGTACGTATTGGAATTATATCACTAGAAAGGCATCATGTAGACAACAAATTTATTGAAATGTGGTTATTTGCTTGAAGGATGAGGATGCTTTACATTCCCCAACACCACCTAGTCGTCTTCCCACACAGGAATTTGGATCCTAATAGCAACTACTACCATTGTATTTTTACTCTATAACTGATATAATTTAGCTAAATTAAATATAGAATAGTTGTCAAAACAAACAAAACATTTGAAAATACTAGATAGTAGTATAGTAGTTCTAAATGATAATGAATCTGGTATTTGTCTACACAAACCATTACACTGACCAAACATACACAAAGGGAGAATTGAAACTGCTGTATCAAACATATTTTCCATTTTCCCCATATTTTCCCCATTCTAAACAACAAATGGCTCTTTGTCCACCATTAATGCAAACTTTGTAGAGAGTTGCAAATAAGGGACAAACCTCTTACCCCTTTCGGGTTTCTGCTAATGCCTCTTTGTGTGAAAGCAATAATAATTGGATTAATACGATTCATTGAGGATGTTGAGATGCAAGTGAAATGTCCTACAGAGGACAGAGGGCTCTGTGTAAATGTAACTAATGTATTGAATTATTCAATTGAAAGGTGGACAGTCTTATACAGCAACCAGATGCTAGAAGCATACCAGCTCTGCTAGATTATTATGCGATAATGTAATTCTATTTACCTCAGTAGACTAGTGCTATAATGAGATCTTACTACCATAACCTAGGATGGGATGACACTAGGATCGGATTTTAAATTGATAGGTAGGCCTAATACAACCATTGGAATGTCCCTTTTGCCTAGATTTATTAGAGCTCAAATCATCAGAAATTATGACTTTCCACATGCAGGATTTGTGCCAGTGTCTATATTTTTAATTTTGTTTGTGCTGGAGCCGGTTGTTTGTGTGAGCTCTGAAACTAACCAAATGGACCCCCTAACGGCTGCATTAGACCTGTCAATCAAAATCTGAATCCTGAATCTTGCATGAATAGAGGAGAGAGAGACAGATGCTGAAGGGGGATAGTGAAGCGCAATTTGATCATTTCAGAAATGGTACAGAATTGTAATTTGACTATATTTATAAAGCTCCTTATTTAAATATGATAAATGTTCCCAATTATTCTCCTTTATGAAGAGGAGTGACACTGACACACAACCAATGAGGTCACTCGATTGACATCCATTAAGGGGATACTGTCATGGGAAATTCATTTCTCAGAAGAGCAAACAGATTTTTTTATATTCAGTTTTGAAATCTGACATGGGGCTAGCCATTTTGTCAATTTCCCAGCTGCCCTTGTCATGTGACTTGTGTCAGCACTATAGGAGGAAACTGCTTTCTGGCAGGCTGTTGTTTTTCCTTCTCAATGTAACTGAATAGTAAGCAGTGGGACATGGGTGATTACTATTGAGTGCTGTTCTTAGATCTACCAGGCAGCTTTTTTCTTGTGTAAGGGAGCTGTTATCTGGTTACCTTCCCATTGTTCTGATTTTAGGCTGCTTGGGGGGAAGAAGGGAGGGGGTGATATTACTACAAATTGCAGTACAGCAGTAAAGAGTGATTAAAGTTTATCAGAGCACAAGTAACATGACTTGGGGGCAGCTGGGAAATTGACAAAATGTCTAGCCCCATGTCAGATTTCAAAATTAAATATAAAAGCATCTGTTTGCTCTTTTGAGAAATGTATTGCAATGCAGAATTCTGCTGGAGCAGCACTATTAACTGATACATTTTGAAAAAAACTTTTTTTTCCCATGACAGTATCCCTTTAAGGGGAAATATACAATATGAGCCTGACTCTTGATGCAATGCAGTACTGAGATCCCACTTCTTTCTATGCTTTCTTGAAATACAAAATTAATAAGGAAACATTAAATATGATTTCATTTTAAATATTACTATATATTTGTTTAAATCATGTATGTGAATTGTAAGTGATAATTATAGATATAAATTCCTAGGGGGCAAAGAACACTTTGAGGGAGAACTATTATGTGTTGTAAAAAGTAGAGGAATAATTCACCACACATTGCCAGGTATCGTGGTGTAAAAAAGACATAAAAATGTAGTCATTTTTTACACACTATTTCTTCCAAAGGAATTTACTGACAAAGGTATGAAGCAGTGGAAAATCTCACACACCTTATTTTATAAAGCTTTTTACACCGTTTTTCCAGTTACATACATTTTACGCAGCATAATAAATAGTTCCCTTAGAATAGCTGATATATGTATAAATATATACTTAGTTCACACTGTACAGGAGGCTTTGGCTGGAACATATGTACTAAAGTTGTTCTTTACACAGTGCTCTTATGACAACATGCATAAATATCTAACAAAGAATGGATATTGCAAAATGCCCTTTGGTTTCCTTACATTCAGTTGCTTTGAGAAGGGAGTACTGGTGGAAGAAGTGACGGCTGAAACGGCTCTCAGAGCTGCCACTTGGGACAAGTAAGAACACTGAGAAATTCCTGGAAGTTAAAATAACAAAGGAAGATTGCATAGAAATGCAAGCAGCAGCTGTTAAAGCAAGAATATTGCCCTGGTCTTTCTTAATTTATGCCATTGGCTGTTCAGATATTCTGGGAATTGGAGTTAATTACTAGTGGGACATGTGAGGTCACATATTTTTTGAAACATTTATAGAAATGGCAACACTTAGTGCTGCAAGTAAAGCTGGCCATAGACGCAAAGATCTGAACTTTTGAAGCTGTGATTAGTACGATTTTTGGACTGTGTGTGGAGTGTCCCGACTTTTTTCGTGAGATGGTGATCAGTCGTTCAGTTGATTGAACAGGTTGGAAAATTTCTGTCGGCTGCCGATAATATCTCTGCATGTTTATGTTTTGTCGGACATAAACTTTCTCATGATTGCTGTTAAAGGAGAACCAAACCCTAAAAAAGAAAGTGGTTAAAATGCCATATTTTATATATTGAACTTATTGCACCAGCCTAAAGCTTGTCAATAGCAGCAATGATCAAACTTGTCACAGGGGGTCACCATGTTGGAAAGTGTCTGCGATACTCAAATGATCAATGGGCTCTGAGCAGCTGTTGAGAAGCTAAGCTTAGGGGTTGTCTCATATTATCAAGCAGAAAATGAGGTTGGCTTGTCATATAAGCTGATGCCACAGGGCTGATTATTAAATTCTGATGCTAGCTGCATGGGTTTCTGTGCTGCCATGTAGTAATTATCTGTATTAATTACTAATCAGCCTTATATCGTGACATTTCTATTCTATGTGTACTGTATATTGTGAGTGGGTCCCTAAGCTCAGTAAGTAACAGCAGCACAGAGCATGTGAATCAGTGAATCAGCAGAAAAGATGGGGAGCTACTGGGACATCTTTGGAGACACAGATCCTTACTGCCAAAGGGCTGTGGTTGCCTTGGGCTGGTACAGAAGCACCAAACATAATGTACAACATTTCTACCTACTTGTTTAGTTACACTTTAGTTCTCCTTTAAGGGGCAGAACATTGTCTGATCTGGTCTTTTAACACTTTGTTTGCTCTAAATGGTTTGTGGGAGGTCGGGTGATGGCATCCGTAGATATGAAAGTAAATCTGCATGTCTATGGCCACCTTAATTCTTCCCGCTAAGGCTGAAGTTGGGTTCAAACTGCAATATAAAACATGTCTGTTTAGCTACACCACAGGCAAGTTCAGACGTTTCTTATAAAACTGACCCCTAATGTATGTCAGGGACCTAGTAAGGCACGCCGGGAGACTGCCCCGGTCCCTTACCTACAGTTGCGTTTCTCCCTGTCTTCCTCTGCGCAGGCGCGCACTTCCTGGTTCTGCCTGCATTCCACCTAGGGGCAAATGACGCTGGCGTAATTTCATCAGCAATTGATGACGCTCGCGTCAAGCGTTGTGACGTCATCTTTCATTGCCAAAATTCAACTTTGGCGTCAAAGCCTCCTTAAATACCCTTCTTTTCATTTAGCCAGTGCCCAAGCTTTAGTTTACTGATCCTGCCTAAGCGTTACTCCTACTAATTGGTTCTCTGATTTTTGACTACTCTTTGCCTAATCCTTATTGGTACCTCACTTTGGACTTTGTCTCTACTATTACGCAATCCCTTGTACAGTTCCGCAGCAGAAAGCCAGGGGCCCCTAAAGGGCGTCGGTGAACACCGGAACTTGCAGGGGTGCCCTGTACATCTGTGAGTACCCATTTTCACTAAAGGTTCCAACTAACTAGTACATTACAGACCTTAGCTTTTAACCTCCACTTTGGCAAAGATTGATGTGAATGATAAAAAAAATCTCCTCAGCCTGCATTTACCCACAATGTTGCCTTTCATTCCCATCATTTAAGAATAATTCCTTTCGCCAGGAGAGTTGCTCCCCCCCCAACCCATGCGCATTTCTTTAGAGGTAAGTGAGCTGCATCCTGAAACAGGCCACTGTAGGAACCCTGGAATATTATAACTGTCTAAAAAAAACATTTAAATGTCCTCAGCAAACAATGCAAAAGCTCTCTATGCATAAACATAAAATTATATTTGAAAATGGATTGACAATTTCCTATTACAATTCCCCAGTATCAAAAGAGAATAAATGTGTGTATAGTTATTAACAGAACAATGCATCTGATGGCAAAGCAACATACATAAGGGATGCAGCCTAAACACAGATGTTGTTTATGCATAAATAATCACAAATATGTTCATACATAATTTACAGTCAGTTGGTATGTTGTCTACCACCTCATACAGTTTAACTCCCTCTATTCTATTTTAGGCAAGCTGGTCAAAGCCATCTAATGTTTGGCAAGATGTTTCTGTCAGTATGTAGATCTTAGCAGTACAGGGTCATTTTATGAACTGATTTTGGCTGATTGTGGAGTTGCCCTTTAGCAGCACAAAGATACTACAGATGGATTTCATTCACAGTAGTCATCACCAGGGCCGCCATTAGAAATCACGGGGCCCCGTACAACAAAATTGTTGGGGTCCCCTGGGCCCAGCCCTCCCAGGCCCCACCCCTGATACCACCCACTCCACACCACAGTTAAAAGACCACACAGACATCAGCGCTAAAAAATTTAACCCCCCCCCCCAACTCAAAAAGCTATTGATGGTCAGGGCCCCCTTATAAGTAAAAAAAAACAAAAAAACCATTGGCACCAGGTCCCCCTATAAAAGTTTTTTTTACAAAAACATTGGTGCCAGGGCCCCCCTTACAAGTTATAAAATATGGGGCCCCAAAGAATATTTTTTAATAAAAAACTTGGCACCAGGGCCCCCTTGGGCAGCAGAAAATATTTGTTTTTAAAAAAATTGTGCAGGGGCCTATAGAGTATTAAAATAAAACATTGGTGGCCAGGGGATTAGAAAAAAAACCCACATTGGTGTCAGTAGGATTCAGGTATTTTCGCCACTTCAGGACTTCAGTGTCGGCTCTTTTCATGACTTTGTTACTTTTCGCTGCTTCAGAACTTCAGCGTCGGCTCCTTTGTGACTTCAGGTCTTTCCACCGCTTCAGGACTTTGTGTCTGTTAGGCATTTCCGCATTCAGCATTCAGAACTTCGGAAAGCAAGGCAGCAAGACTTCGGCGCTTGCAAGGGGTGCTCTTTGAAAAGTGCAGCACTGACGGGCCCCCCTTCAGCCCTGGGCCTGGGACACTTGTCCCCCCTCTCCCCCCCTGATGACGGCCCTGGTCATCAAATTCAAATAATACCCCCATTATCTGGCTCTGCATGCTACTTCTCTGTGCATACAGGAGCAGTGAAGGGCTGTACTTCTCAAGTCCTAACACACAATGGTTGTCCAAATTTCAGCCTGAAACTGCCCAATGTGCCCACACATTATTATTAGTCTGATATGCCTCTAAAGGCACTTAGCTCCTTGTTAGGTGTTCATTAAATGCTACTAAAATCAAAGCACATGCTGGGACTACCTAGGCAGTTCAAAACTACCCCATGTCATGCATGTCTCATGGTATGAATGAGGGTGCAGTAATATGGAATTACAAGGCTTTAAGTAACATTACACTAAAAGAGTGGGAAGATCATTATTTAAGCAATCACAAGCCTTATGCTCTCCTAATAATACACATTCCAATACCAAGTGAGATGCAACTGCTCCTCAAGTATGTTGAGAGAGATATCAAGGCAGGAGAATGCAGAAAAGGTCAGTGGTTTATTTCAAGCACCAACACACAGGAAGCTCTGAGACATAAGGCAAGATAATAATGTAATGGTGAGACAGTGGCATTCAGTGACCAGTACTAAAGTAACAGAGAGAGGGCCTGGAGAAGTACCTCAAGGAGTGGTTCTGAAAGACATAAATCCTATGTGGCTGGATTATAACTGATCAATATATCATGGAATCATGCCAGTAGAACTGATCCATATTGGCATGTGTGGGACCATTGGCCTGTCAGCCATTATATATGTTTACATTCTTTATAATCCTGATTGCACTGGACATATATACAGTAACATAGTACCGCACTCAACTGAATACTTGTGAAAAAAATTCTAAATTTATTGAAAAAATCCGACGTTTCAAACACCAACTGTGCTCTTTCTCAAGGAATAACATATATAAAGTAAATAAACTAAGTCTATCTTATTGAAATAGTCCAGGGAAAATGCCTCCTCTGACCCACTTTTTAAACAGGCTTGTCTTCCTTAGCAACATCCCCAAGAGGTACGATGATGCCTTAACTTTGTGAATGTAATTTTCTTTGAAATTATATTTAATTCAGTTGAAATATGTTCCCAAAGTTGACAATACATTAACAGCTTTAGAGGCATTATATGGGCCTGTTTCACGCCCTACTAATTTTCTTTGTTCTGTATTCCTTCCAGTCACAAAATGTAACAAAGAATACCAGGACATTAAAGTGTCTGTAAAATTCAAGTTGACACTTGCTGTAACTGCACTTGTGATTTATTTTGGGTGTTCCGCTGAATTCATTTTTTTCCTGCCTTCGGTTTCGGTAGATATTCTTACACATCAGATGTCCATGATAAAAAAAAAGACCAGCTGCCAGAATATGTGGGCTGAATGTAGATCTATTTCAGAAATAAGCAACCTTTGGCCCTACTGCTGTTGTGGCAACTCCAACTATGCCCCCACCTCAGCCTCCACCAGCAGAAGCTATGGAGTTCAAGTGTCTTGAACATTGCCTGACCCTAATCTATTTTGTCAGGGAAACGGATGATTTTATTATAAATTAAATTACATCTACAATATAGCCCAAGGTTAAGAATGAAGCTAACATAAATTGCGAAAAATGATAGAAATTAGTAAATGTATTATGCACATTGTGTATTATACCTTATTTGCATGGGAGGCACAGAGAGTTACACTTCTCTATTCCCTTGGCTTCTGAAGTAAAAGCTAAAAAAATCCTTTCTATGTTTTCATCCCAATGATATTTAAAGATGAATATACATTAAATTTTTATGGTACTTATATTTCCATTGATATATAAATGCAGCAGCTGATGGCACACCCATTGCCCATTGTATATTATTTTCAGTCCACACATATTACAAAACATACCGTGTATTTTGCTTCACAAATATCTTACAAATGTAATTTGCCTCTTTTTCCCAAAGGCAGTGAGCATATATTGGATGAAGACTTTGCTGGAGGCAATTAGATTGCACCAGTTTTCCATGTAAATACTGTGTGCTTTAGCTCTATATATTTTAACTCAATCAACTCAAAACAACATATTTTCTAGAGAGTAGCACGATGCATCATGGCCAGAAGCCATCTGCTGTTAATCAAAACTGTATGAATCTTCTTTTAATTTATTGGTATTCTAATTTTATTTTTATATGTTGTGCCTTTCTTTTTGTAATTCCCCTATCCCCTTTTCTCCTACTTCTCTTCTGTTTTTCCAGTTCTCCATTTGCTCCCTCCACTCCCCAGTCTCTCTATTTGTATTAGTTTTTAAAGTTCTTTTCTTAAATTTTATAGATTTTTTGTCTTGTTTTATTCAAATATTTCTCTTCTGTTCTCAGTTCCTCTTCAAACCCTCATTTTAACCTTGCTTTCACCCACATTTCTTCTGTTCTTCCCCTTTTGGATGACTTTTACTTCCCCCTACTGAGACTAACCCTTTCACATACCAGATTTTTCACTCTACAGATACCATTCCCTAATCCTTTTATGATTGCAATAAGTTTGTGACTGTACAGCTGCAGCCCTCCCTGCTTGCAGTTTGCATTTCTTGCACTTAGACTGATACATTTCAGGAGCCTTTGGGTGAAGATGATCATCACTACATATCTAATTTTTCAAAAGACTTATATTTAGAGACTTTGGTGGTGTAACAGGGTGTGATTAGGGAGCAAATGGGATTATGGCCAAAAATGTATTAATAATCATTCTGGAAACATTGACATCTCTGTTAAAATATATGCTATAGAGTGTTCAATAGCCAGTGGTTACAAATTAACAATATGAAAAAAGATAATGGTAGATTAGCTTTATTTATTATTTCAGTAATTTCAGTGCGATTTAGTACAAACATTATAAGTTAATGGGTAAAAGAAGCAGCAATGGAAAAATATTAACAATGGTGCATGGACATGTCATTCCAACCTGCTGTTTCAGTTCCGATAACCTTTGCAGTTTGCCATAAAGGGAATAATGGGATAGTTTTGGTTATTTGTATTAGCTCTGACTATGATGCAGTACAATCACCTGTGCAAATAAGCCTGTAGGAGAAAAGGTTCAAGTTTGCTTTTAGGATACATACTACCACTCAATGGTAGCGGCTGCTGCTGTGGACAAAAAAAAATACTGGCAGGGTTGCCCTTTTGATTGGCAGAACATTTTGTTCCATGTCTATTGCTTCATAACACTTTGCTGAATTCATCTCAGCAGATACAAAAAGAAAACACATTTGTTTTGTATAATTAATAAACCATAGTATAATAATAATAATTCCCCAAGGTGTACACATGTGCTGTTTTGAATTATACATTTTCCTGACACTTTGTTCCTTTGTTGCTTATCACAAGCACTGTCCAAGATGAAGATGCCCATGGCCACCAAGTGGTTGCCATACAACAGAACATCTGTGCCATCATGATGTTCAGTTCTGCTGTACACTGCTTCATCTTTGGTTCAGACTCTAACCATGGCAGCAGGTGTAAAACATATAATCGTAGAGAATCAGAGTTCAGTTTTCTTTTTAATCAGGTGTGTGTCTGATCAACAATAACCAATTATTCCATAGTCTGCTGCATATGGTTCACTCTGTTCTCTTCTACCCCCTCATAAATCCATCATCTTAAAATAGAATGGGTGTGCTCAGTACTCAGATATAGCCAACAGTGTTATTATAATAATTTTAAACATAAGGAAATGCAGAAGCCGTGCTGTAACACAGTATTAATTCTAAGCAAGTCTTTACCTGCTGTGCTTATTTGAAGTCATAATAAAAATATACACCTTAAACAAACACTGCTCCCATGTATACTGTATGTTTCTCTTTGCTTTGTTATTTTTTCCAACCATACATTCTCCATAAAACTCTTTCTTTATCACATTGTGAGTTTTGAAAGTCTAGTAGAAAATAAACTGAAAAAAACCTGTAGGCTGATAACCCCCACTAGAGAATATAGGGGTTTTTAGAGCAATAGGAAGGGGTAAAATCCAATAATCCAATCGGTAGCAGTGCAGCTTGGCCTTCTGTGTATACAGACAAATATTATTTAGGCTGAAAGCTGAGATAACAACTGGGCAGTCTGTAACCTGCTTTATAATATATAATATAAAAAGTGGAAAACAGTGTCTAGCTACATTAATCCTGTGGACAACAAATGAGACATTTCTTAGTTTCTTATTTTCATACTGTCATGTGGGTTTGCATTGTGGTGTTAAAATCTACTTGTGTCTGCACCTGGGCCGACACAGTGGAGGGGCTGTTTCTCTACCTACGTATAGGTCCAGAGTGGCAGTAGCCTAAATTTAAATTTTAGGTACCGTGGCAAAATAAATATTGAGTTTGATGATGCCAATGATAGCACCACATAATTAAATGCTGGGACATTTAATATACTGGTGTGCCAGGTGACTAAATCTCCCCGTATCTTGTCGTGTTCCCTTACCTTTAGGAGGTAATGTCAATGTCATCAGGTGAGTTCAAAATGTGTAGTATATGCAATGTATGTGGTTCTATTTTTTCTTAAGGATGAAGAATGTTTGCCAGTTGTTCATTAACAACAATTACAGTTTTAATAAATGTATTAATAATAAACACAGAATCTTTTAACACACCTTGTAATGTGTTCTGTTATTTAGTGCTCTAAAGATTTCTGCATGTTAAGTGTTTTTACCCATTATTATTATTTTGCCACCTCCTATTGTTATTTTCTGGCAAATGTTTTCTAGCTTTATATTTTATTTTCAGCATT
This sequence comes from Xenopus borealis, assembly GCA_024363595.1. Lineage (NCBI taxonomy): Eukaryota > Metazoa > Chordata > Amphibia > Anura > Pipidae > Xenopus > Xenopus borealis. The sequence goes on along the minus strand of CM044435.1, from coordinate 47,174,148 downwards.
CAGTGTTGCACTGGAGACCCTTGAGCCTACAGGAGGACCTGTCCTGCCACCGACCATCCCTTCCTTCTACTGACAACCCCCCAATAGGGCAACCAAAATGTCTCCTCGTATCCTAGTGGGCCAGTCTGATGCTGGGCAGGGAAGGGTGTGTTAACAGCTGATATTCTCAATGACAGCACAATGGCTTTCAAACGATCACACATACCATAGGGCAAAGAGAACAGAAATAGGGAAAGGAATGGAGGATCACATTTTTCTCTATAAATACAGGGGCTTAATTATCGTAATTAGAAATCCTATTACACAGCATGATGGCTCTGTGGTTTGCATTGCTGCCCTGCTGCACAATAGTCCTTGGTTTCAGACAGGACACTGTCTACAAGGAACTTGTATGTTCTCCATGTGCTCCAGTGGGTTTCCAATTGGGTGTTTTTCTTCCACTAGTTAGAAAGGTAAATTGATAAAATATAAATGTACATGTAAACGTGAAAGGGGCCTTTGATTTTAAACTCCACTGGGGCAGGGATTGGTGAAGGATAATGATAATAGTATAATACTCCCACACCTTGTGTATCATCCCCTTCCCTTTAGACTGTAAGCTCTTTCTGCACAGAGCCTTCCTCACCTTTTGTACCGGTATTGATTGTGATGTATGTAACGCCATTTGTATGTAATTCATGTGATTTAGTTGTATAATCACATTTACTTTACAAATTGAAATATATTGGCGTTATAGAAATACACGTTAATAATAATAATTATAATAATAACAGTACACATGCATGTTTAAATATAAGGGTTAAAAACAGCAGTCAGAAAACATTTTACTCAATCTGAATTATTACAATGAAAAAGTAAATCAACTTTATGTAAACTGCCTTGAAAAAGTTATTTCTGTTCTGAAATGTTCATGGGTTGCTGGTCTCTAAGTTGCCTCTATGACGATACCATTAAGAAAGTAGCTCTTCATCATAAACACAAGCCACACATTTTGAAAACCAAATCAAGTGAAAAATTGACTGAGGTTATTTCAGATGATTCACATAAAATAAAGAATGATCAAAAGTTGCACACAGCAGTGTCTTGTGTATCCTCACTGTGCATCAGCTGTTTGGGCTATGGAATAATTGATGATGAATTTCAACTACAGAATGGCACAGTGTGAAAGATAACTTTGTATAATATAGAATAAATAAACTGCATTGCCTGTTTTGATCTGGCTGGTGACATTCATGCCTGTCTTTGCTGTAGTTAACAACCATTATCATTCATTCCTGTACCCCTTGTGTCAGATTTATGGTCAATAATGAAAGAAACACAATGCCTATAGGGCTACAGACATTCTTCAACAACAAAAAAAATCCAAAGTATGGATGTTTTTCTCCTGGGAGTTGTCTGAGATTTGAGTTCCAAAGCCTTTTGACATGCATCAGGCACAGTTGTTCCTTTTCTCCAAGAAGTCTTTTGTTTCATCTGTCAAATCCATTAGCAATTGTGTGCTATTTAAAGGGGGTCTTAAACCCCTGCCACCTGCAATGGCAAACATGTTTCAATGCAGAACTTGAATTATGTAGCACAGGGGACCCTCAGTAAAGCTGCTCCCATTGGCCTCAAAGCAGGTGCTTATTTTCAAATTCCTGGCTTGAAGGCACAAGTTTGGTGCCAGAGACAGCTGCAGGCTGGCAGTCCACATGGGTCTAAGAACAACCTATCATCACATTTACTTCATAGCACAATCCCTATTAATACCTATGAACATTTTTGCACTACCAAGACTTTCTTCATGAAAATTATGTTGAAAAGTGGGGGCCTGTGCTGACAATAGCAATATGAATCTGTTACAAATATGGCAACGTGTTGGCTTTTGCTTTATTTACCTGCGATATTCAGCATGCAGCTCTAGCTGTAAACTTTTAATTGTGTCTACATATAGACATGGTATCCATTGTCTGTTAACCCATTCTCCAAAGAACTTCCCAAATCCAGATAAGGGGAAGGCCATCTCCCACAGACTCCATTTTAATCAAACAAATTTTGAAAAATATTTTTCTTTGTTATAGTAAAAAAAAACAAAAAACAAACAGGGGAATGTAATATAAGTCGGTAAGGCAAAAACTATTCGCAATGCGAAAAGTTATGCCTCTGTACGAACAATTTTTGCTCTGCGTGAATTTAATATAGCTTTTGCGAAACCGGAAACTATTTTACCGACCACTTCCGACAGTGGAAGAGAGTTTGCGAATTTTACAGCTTGCGCCAATGCGCAGTCAATGTAATAAAACTTCTTACTGAAAAAGTCGTTATGTTTGCTCCTAAAGATTACGACACCTTCAAGCACTTCTTAAGAGTGCGCAATTAAAATTTGCAATGCGCAATTAAAAGTCGCACTGTGCAATTAAAAGTCGCAATTCGCAATGCAAAGGAACAATATTACATTGCGAGATGTGGATTTTTAATCTTATTGATGCGCATTCTTTTGCACTTTGCGAATTTAATTACATTCCCCCCAAAGTGTTCACGATCTTAACTCTGATACAATTAATCCTTATTAAAGGAAAAATAATTTTATTGGGTAAATCTAATGCTTAAATGATTTTTAATAGACAATCCAAATGAAAGGGATGGTTCACCGTTAAGTTAACTTTTAATATACTACAGAATGGCTAATTCTAAGCAACTTTCAATTGGCTTCCATTGTTTCCTTTTTTGTAGTTTTTTTTTTTAATTATTTGCCTTCTTCTGACTCTTTCCAGCTTTCAAATGGGGGTCACTGGCCCCATCTAAAAAACAAATTCTTTGTAAGGCTACAGAGTTATTGTTACTTATTATTACTATTACTTTCTATTCAGGCCTCTCCTGTTCATATAACAATCACAAATTAATACATTATTGCTAGGATGATTTGGACCCTAACAACCAGATTGCTGAAAAACTGGAGAGCTGTTAAATAAAAAGCGAAAAAACTCAAAAACCACAAATAATAAAAAATTAAAACCAATTGCAAATTGCTTTATAATATCACTCTCTATTTCATACTAAACTTTCATTTAATTGTGAACAACCCCTTTAAGGAACATTCCTTTATCTGGAAATCTCCAGGTCCCAATCATTCTGGATGATAGATCCCATCCCTCTACTATAATATGTTTGAAGTTGTAGAAGTGCCTTACACATTAAAAGAAAAAGAATGTAATTCCTTATTACACTGGTATATTTTTTATGTTAGTTTTACTGCAGTACTTGTAATAAAAGACTGACGTCACATATGCAAAATTATACAGTTAGAATCACATTTCTACTCTTTCTATTCCCTCACTTGCATTTAAATCAATGGATGAAAAACAAAGTGGATATGACATTAATGAGGGAGCTGAGAGCATGTATCTAATTCATGTTTCTCTTCTGATGGGGAGAAGCAGTTGCATTTGCACTCAAGTAGCAGACAGCAGGCAGTTAATTGCAACAACAACAAAAAAATCAGACAGTAAGGATTAATATTCAGTTATAGTATCTGCCTTTAAAATACTCTTTTGTTCAACAAAAGGTTACATGAAAACACCCAATAAAGTTTTTTGTGTTATTACAGCAGTACACAATGGATCAATGTCTATAAAAAATATAAAATGTAAATGTTCTCATTTATTTTAGCTAATGATTGTAGAGTTTTATTTCCCCCTTCCCTTCTAACACCCCATCACTTGATTATTAGAGACATTCCAGATAATAATGATAAAACAGGTGCCGATAACCTTTGTTGCCAACTCAAGGACACAATGTAGAATATTTATTCCAAGCACGGCTTTCCTTAATTCTCACAACATGATCCTTATTGTCACAATATGAAACAGGCTGCCAAAGGATTTTGCAGACCAAAGAGCTGCAGAGAAAATCCAAAACAGATCCTTTAAGGCATTAAGGAAAATAATTCCTTTAATTAAAGGACTGGGGGTTTTTTGTTCAGATTTACATATCATTCAGTAGCATCATACAGAAGGGACGCCTGTGTGTTTTCATGGAAGAGTACAGCTGTGTTATGTATTGAAACGTAATCAGCTGCAACACGCCCAGTGATTTCAGCCTTCAACTAAATGGTTCTTGTGTGTTTCACAATGCTACTAGCACAGACTGGTTACTTCTTGTCTTTCAGGAGACATAACAAACCCTTGGAAAACAATTGTTCCATGCAACATTTTCAGGCTACGCAATAGAATTATGAGCATAGGGCAATAAACCAAAACCAGACTCTCTCCTGGTATAGGGGGGGTCCCTAGTTTCATTGCCCAGCATAGTGTTGTTTACAAAAGGATTATCTACATTTATACATCACACTGATTCTCTAAGCATTTCATACAGGGAAAATAGATTTGTTTTCCTGATTCTTCTATCAGATAATTTTCTTTGAAATGTTTAACTTCATTTTTAAAGGTTCTACACCCATGTTTGTCCAGCATTTTCAACACCTATGTCTGTCTGTGCTTATATTCTTCAGTCCTCCAACAGGAGGTCATTTGTTTTTCTGTTGACTTTAGAGCATTCTAAACATGCAGTCATTATAATAATAGCTATATCTTATTTGATAATTATACTGATTACTAATAATGAATTGCTTTGAATAAAGATGAGCAAAGGTAAGGAGCATGTTTAGGCACAAGTACATTTAATGAATGGCATTAATACATGCAATGATGGCGCCTATTTTGAAGTGAGCACAACTGCACCTTTGGTTTTAAATGAGGTCTTAAGTATTTTTTTTTTTGGATAACCTCTGCTTTCAGAATCTGCCTAATTTGTTTTTAATTCTGCTTCTGTAACAAGTTATTTCCCTCTAATACAGCAGAACATATATTAAACTTGTTTCAAACAACCAAAGGGACCGCTCCAAACCCACACTCCTACAAAGCTACTCTTACTTCACACCAGGTGCTCTGTCTGCAGCGTCTCCACTGCCACAATATTGCTAACTCAAAGATAAGGGATGGCACTCTGGTAAAGAAAGGGGCCGGTTTATTGCATTATCCTGCAGATACGGTACGGTATGCGTTTCGGCAGCTCTTCCCTAACTCCTGAAACATGTAAGACATCCCATATCTGCAGGATACTGCAATACACCTTCCCCTTTCTTTACCAGAGTTCCGTCTCTTTTATTTGGGTTAGAACATAAATTAATATACGCTATCTGATTTTCAAGGCACCGCATCTCTCAATGCTGTCAAATATCAAATGTGTGTTACTTTATGGAAATTCCTGACAATGTCCTTGCTGCCTGCTACTTTCAGTAGACTGAACATTTGATTTATAATAGTACAATAAAATCATCAAAATAAAATAAATATAAAATAGATTTTCGCAATAAAACCCTTTTAAAGCTATAATACACTGTATATGTGGATACACTTTTTATAAAGTGCAAAACCCACCCACTTCTCCCAAAACAGTGTGTGTGTGTGTGACAGAGGCAGGTGAAGAGCAGGAAGAGGAGGAGCATGGCTGCAGATGGTGAGAAGCAACACTCAGGAAGCATGGACAAAAGCACACACACATGGCTTTCATATTCCCCATTACCCCCACTCTACATTTGGCAGTGGGGGGGACAGAAGAGGGAGTGAAGCAATGGCGTGAAAGTGAAACCAGAAGTGCCCCTGATCACAAAATGATTAATAGTATCACATATTTATACAGTACCAACAACAGCGCTAGACAATAAATAGGTGCACACATTCAGCATAGAGGTTTACACACAAAGAAGTCAATAATTGATACAAGAGGCAACTAGGGCTCTGCCCAAAAGAACTTACAATCTATGGGTATCTATGATTTGTGGCACTTAGGTCTCATTATCCTCAGAAGATAAATGCTATGATGGGTGGCACTTAAAGGACTACAACTTTCTCTCACTTCCTGGTTCAATTACAGTCAAGTCACTGAGGGAAAATAAAGGGTTATGGCAAGGGAAATCATTATTACGCTTTGCTTTGGTAAACCGTGGGTATGTTGCAGTGGCAGTTTTTCTATGGCTTCACTTCCAGCATGTGTTAAAAATAAGCGTTGCCATGTGATTTACTAGGTGCAAGAGAGTTGTGTGTACAGGTATAACACGTTAATTTATATATTCCTCTATACAAACATTTCATTCAGTAACATAACCATGAGTTCAATTTCCTTAGCAACGTGTGAGTCCATACATTACTTATTGTAGCACTGTATGGTGTATAATTTGCAAATAATGAATGTACAAGCAAGGAACATAAGCAGGATATGCACGTCTAAGAGCTAACGGTCTAATTAAGGGTACAGGGATGCAAAAAAACAACCAAGCAGAGATTGATAGAAACAATTTCTGGGTGGTAAGGTATTCCAGGCAGCAGTCATTGCCTGCAATGCCGTGTCCTCTCCACAATGTAAAATAGGCAGTAATAAGCTTTAGAGATGCTGGCAGACTATGAGGATATTAATAGTGTCAGAGTCAGGACCTACTAATTGAAATTTCACTTGGTATCCCCTGCAGGCAGCTCACTTTTTAGGTCGGAGTAGATTTCATGCAAAATAATGAGGATGTAGGTAATGATCCCACTGCCTCACACCTACATACTTACATATAAATACAAGTGCAAAGGGAAGCCATTCCATTTGCACACCTTCCTTTCTTTATCACCAGGCTGTTACCCAACAGGAAATGCTAACTGCAAATTTAAAGGAAACCTATACCCCCCCGGACAATGAATATCTCTATAAAAAGATATTGCATAAAACAACTCATATGTAAAACCCTGCTTCATGTAAATAAAACATTTTCATAATAATATGATTTTTTAGTAGCGTGTGCCATTGGGTAATCATAAATAGAAAATTGCCATTTTAAAAAATAAGGACAGCCTCCTGGGATCGTAGGATTCAACGGTGCACACAAACTATAAAGTTAGGTCACATGAGCCAATTAACAGACAGAGTTGTGTCTTCAACACTTCTTCTTGTTACAGTTAGAGTTGAAATATTTCTGGTCAGGTGATCTCTGAGGCAGCACACAGACTATCACGAAATGGTGTTTCAAGGCAAGAGATGTGAAAGGGCAATATTTGCTTAAATATATATTCCAGTTTTGTAAGATGCCACTTGATATAATATAAACTCTATATCTGTTGCCCAAGTATTCATTTTGGGGTTATAGTTTTCCTTTAATTGCTTCCCCCATTCTGTTGAATAGGAGCCCAGCCAATATCAGTGGTTAGAACCCGCCCCCTACCCCCTCAAATTCGCAAATAGCTGCTGAAACTATGATATATTTATCTTTAAATGTTAAAATAGATATAAATAAGCACCCAGGTCTCTGCCCTTTTAAGAACTAATCATGTGAGCCCCAATATAGAACAAATGCCTCAGCACACGCGTAGCTTGGAGTACGTGATCAGTTGCAAAGAGCCTTGTGTCCCACGCAGAACTGGACTGAGAATTAAAATAGGCCCTGGCATTTCAGGTACACAAGAGGCCCATCAGCCCACATAGAGGCCCAAACAGCCCCCACCAGCCCACTAAACACTGACTTTCTATGGCATCTTATAGCAGCCCCTCTGGCATTTGCCCTAACCCACAAATGGCCAGTCCGGGCCTGCCCAGACAAGTGAGTAGTGCAATTTCATAACACAGTTGTGGGAAGTAGTAACTCCCTAGTATAGCCAGAGATGATAACAGGTTATTTTACCAATGAAAAGGGCAAAGTATGTCACACGATTTACAGGACTGGCCTCTTAAGCTTGCATTTTACATTCTATATGTTCAAAGCACCATCTTACATCTACTATCACAGGAAAGCTCTTGCTACTCATGGTGGCAGTCTGGATTTATTTTATAACTTACAATCCTTCATGTTTGTAGTGCAGACACAATGCAGGCAGCATCTCAGTCCACACCCCAGTGGAGCATACAGTCCAAGGTCCCTATCACATTCACTATCATCATTTCATTACATCAGTTACTTATATAGTGGCAGCAATTTACGCAGCACTTTCCAATCAAAAACAAAGGTCTTATAATAATTTAACACACAAGCTTTATAGCTCAGTGGAATAATAATAATAAAGGCATACTGGCATGAAAAATATGTGCCCCTAAAACAATACGAATGACTAAGTAGAGAGGATTTGCAAAAAAGTGATTTATTCTATTCTTCTAGGTCCCCGTAGGAAAGCTTAATCAAATGAATGCCTCCTTCCTTACTCCACAGCTGCCTGAGATTCTGTCTGAAACCCACTGTTATTTACGGCTGAAATTCGACCATTAGTAAATCTGCCCCTTAGTGTGACGTAGAGAGTTAAATTCTGGGAAAATTTGCAATTAGTTTTAATTTTTTGTTATTTAGCTTTTTATTCAACAGCTCTCCAATTTTCAACTCCAGCAATAAGGTTGCTACGGGCCAAATTACCCTAGCGAGCCGGAATAGATAAAAAGTAGCAATAGCAATGCATTTGTAGCTTTACAGAGCATTTTTTTAGATGCGTCAGTGACCCCCAGAAAGAGTCAGAAGAAAAAAAATAATGAAGACCAATTGAAAAGTTGTTTGGCATTGGGGAGCTAAGGTCAAATTTTAGTAACAGTAGTGCTTGAGCACTCAGCAGCTTTTGAAGTGCTTGGGTTCCATCTTTATCCACTGTCACCCAAGTATCATAAAAGATATAAAACATTGTGTTCTATATAGAATACAATCCTAGAAACTCTGGACTTAAAAAAATGCTCAAAATATTTTTGATGCTTTTGGTGGCCCTTAGATGCTTTAAATACAATACACATAATAAGGTGCCCTAAAGGTGGGCATAAAAGCACAGATATTATCGTACAAAACATTATTTAACGTGTGTGTATGGTGGAAGAGGAGGCGACCAATATCGGCATAAGACTTGGATATTGGTTGGCCACCTTAAGCGACACCAAAACCTCACAATATATATTTGGATTATTCCCAACTCGTTTTGACCAAAAACGCCAAAATTCTAATTTGAATTGTAAATTCGAAACTTCATAAATCTGCCCAATTAGGTTGCCACCTTTTTATATTTATCTCTCTTCCCTAGCCAACACATTGGGGTCAAGCATCATTTTTACCAGCCAGGTCAGTAAAATACTATCCAGGTAGTAACCCTCGACCTTAGGCATTGTTGAGTTCTTTGTAGAAGGGGAAGAAAAACAAATTCCAAGAAAAATGTTACAATTGGGAACTCCCAAGAAACATAAAATGATGAAAATTGTTTGCAAAAAGACACTATCACTTTTTTTTTTACATAAAAGCAGTTCCTCTTTCATTTTACCTTCTGTAACAAATACAATAACAGTTTATGCTATTAAAGAGGTGGTTCACCTTTAAAATAGCAACCAAATTGCTGATATTGCAAATCGGAAAGCTGCTGAATAAAAATCTAAATAGCTCACAAACCACAAATAATAAAAAATGGAAACCAATTGCATGTCTCAGAATATCACTCTCTACATCATACTAAAAGTGAACTTAAAGGTGAACAAACCCTTTAATGCAAAAAAATACATCTCTAAATAAAGCTCTTAGAAATCTTGCAAATGAGTTAAACAAAGCAGTCTCAGGCTCTATTAACATTAAAAAATTAGATTTTCCCCCCTAGAAATCTGTCTAGACAGATATGCAGGAAAGTAACGTGTACTACATCATACTATACTAGATCAGAGCTTGCCACTACCAACCATTCAGTGGCCCGTGGCTCTAAGAGCTCACCATAAAACACAAACCTTATGATGGTTTCAGAAACTGAGATTCAAATAAGATTCAATGGAATATCCTTTACTTCTGCTTTTGACTGAAAGTCGTTAAACAGGGGAAAATCTTTCTAGCGGAAGCCCTGCTGTATTTAGTAAAACTATGCCCGTAGACAGAGCACCCTCTGATCTGTTCCGTTGTTTAATAATGAATGGAATCTGTTATCATGTTGTTTCCTCACCTGAGGCCATAACAAAATACCATATATAAACTCCAATATAACTGAGACCTCAAGGGAAAGCCTTGGGAGATTAATTCACTGATTTCTAATCTGTGGAAATTATGATCTTTTTTTTCTCCCAGTGTCAGTAATTGCATGGAAGCTGAAGATGCAGCCAGCTGCCCTCTGTGGTGCAGTCACAAATGTGTATCAACTGAGACGATTGTTCATAAATGCTGCTGTGAATATTTATGCAATAATAATATTAATCTATATTTCCTGAACAATTCCATCATTAAAGTAGAAGGAAAGGTTAAAACTAAGTAAGCCTTATCAAAAAGTAGTGCTGCTCTGAGTCCTCTGTCAAAAGAAACATTGCACTCTTTTCCTTCTATTGTGTACACATGGGCTTCTGTTAGAGTCCTGCGCGGATCCAATTTTCAGAACCCATACCCGATCCATACCCGCAGTCCAAATCCTGGACCCGCATTCTTACCCGCTTGGATCTGCTAACCGACCCACGACTCACTGACCATCAAGTATCAGGAAGTGCTGTCATTGTAAACCGGAAGTGACATAATCGGAAGTAGGCAGAAGTAGGCATGATCAGAAACAAAAGAGGAAGTGCTGTCATTGTAAACAAGAAGTGACATCATCGGAAGTAGGCATGATCAGAAAAAAAAAAGTAAAACTCGCTATTGAGAAGACCCACGACCCGATCCGCCACCAGCAAACCTGGAAAACCACTGATCCGCATTCATACCGGCTCCAGAAACAAAAAACGGTTTATGTGTGTAACCTGCGGGTACCTGACCCGCTGCAGGACTCTTCTGTATCAGATTTCCTGCCTCCTTGTCCCAGGCATGAGCATGCTCAGTTTGCTCTTCCCTCACCCTCCCCTCTCTGTTGTAATCTGAGCCCAGAGCTACAAGTGAGCAGGGAGAGACTCAGGCAGCAAGTGATGTCACACCAGGCTAATATGGCAGCTGCTATCCTAAACAAACCGAGAGAGTCTAGAGCTTTTTACTCAGGTATGGTAAAACATTCTACAGAATAAATATAGTATTCTAGCTTGCACTTTTACAACTAATCTATTGGCAATAAAATGCCTCTGTAGCTTTCCTTCTCCTTTAACAAGCAAGTATGCCTGAAATAAATAAGTTACCATGTTCAGAGTACTCTGCTTTTATTTAATTTCGATTTAATGGCATAAGCAGTTTTATACTACCAACATCATGAACAGCAGCCAGCCACAAATGGAAACTGGCTGATGTATCCAACTGCAACGTCAGATAATCAAGTTGAAATGGATGAAGATGCATAAGGGAACTGAGCAGAGAGGCATCCAGAGACACTTCCCCAGTCAGTGACTTAAACACTGCATTCAATTTGCTAGGCGCCCATTGCTGATATGAGCTACTGGAGTATGCAGCTAAACTGGGGAATTAAGTGCTAATTTAGCTGTGTATCCAGCATTAGATAAAAATGTTGGGATGCTCAGAGTTTTAAGTTCTGCTAAATATGGAGTTCCAGAAAGTGGATTATCCCTGTGGTAAACGAAGACTTGATTAACGACTGGAATTTATTTAATGCCTTGGCTATAAAGATTCTAGCTTTCAGTTACATAACATGCAACATGGGAATAAATCTAGCTCAAGAATTTCATGAAGCCAACTATATACTTGTAAAAATAATTATTACTTTAGAGGTACAAAGTTTTGCCCAATGTATTTGCAGGTTTATCAGCAGGTGCAGGTTGTAAGCACCTTTGGATCGTGTGGTTTATGGTGGATGGCGCTCCAGACAACACAGAACGGGAGGACTTTCCTGGAACAGATTGTGAAAGTGACCCTTCACCCCCCCCCCCCCCCCTGATATTTTCATGCCTCCTTAGCCCTACCCATTCATTATCAACATTCTTTTTGTTTATTTACATGGGCAGGTTCCATAAAATACAATATTGGGAAAAGCAATAAAGTACAAGTGCTATGCAAAAGGTGTATTGTGGTTACAACTGTGGGACCTGTTAACCAGAAAGCTTGGGAACTGGGATTTTCCGGATAACCAACGTTTTTAGAATTTGGAACTGAAAATCAGGTAAACGTTAAACAAACCCAAGAGGCTGGTTTTGCTTCCAACAAGGAGTAATTATATCTTTGTTTGGATTAAGTACAAGCTACTGTTTTATCATTAGAGAAAAAGTAAATCATTTTTAAAAATTCAGATTATTTACATAACATGCAGTCTATGGGATTCAGAGCTTTCTGGATAACAGGATTCTGGATAATGCATCCCATAACTGTACTGTGAAACTTGTAGCAAGAGAAGGCAGTTATTAAGCATAAATGTAAACTACCCTGATTATGCTCAGTCTGTTGCTTAACCAGGTCAAGGCGTTTGTTAGGAAATGAGGTCTTATACACAGCAGTGATTCATACCTTCTCCAAGACTATAGACTATAGACCAAGACAGTCTATTGGGCTGTCAATACTAGTTTATTTACATCCCACCCTTTTTTGGACTGGTTGTTGTTGGCAGACTACTTTGGCCCAACTGTTGAAATATACTGCAATAAAGCAAAGAACTCTGGAACAGATGTGATCAATAGAAATAAAAACAGGTACATGGCAGTTAAATCACGTCGGTTTTCCTTGGGGAAAAAATATGGACCCTACTAATCTTTTGTCATTGATGTTGCTAGACATTCTTTTGCATGAGTGACTTGTATAAAACATTTAAGCGCAAAACACGTTATTTAAAATATAAATCGTTGGACCTGTAGGTCAGGGGATAGCAAACAGAGGCTGTTTGTGTTTTTGAGCTACATTCACTTAACCTATAAATGGGGCCCACCTTTATTGAAATAGTCTAGTTAACAAAACATCCATTATCACCTGTCAATTGCCTTTAAGTCAAGAAAAGAAATATCTTCAAAGGATCTTGAAAAGCCCATATACAGATAAGGACACACCTTATCATGACCTGTAGTCGGATTAAGGGCTGGGCATTTCCAGAAGGCGTATAAAGACCAGCCGCTGTTTCTTCATTCGCTTATGGGAGGAGAAAAACAATTGTCTGTTCCAAAGACAACAAGATCCAGTCTGAGTGTCAATATTTGGATTTGCATTTAGGGCACAGAGCAGAGAATACACAGCATGAATGTATACATTTCATTTACTGGGCAAACCAAAGGGTGTGCTTTTATGGGATTTGAACCTGTTCTTTCTGAAGATTATGAACTTTTAACTGCTCAAGAGGTATACTGTCATTTATAGAATATACTGTGAAAAGGATACCTACCAGTTACCAGGACATAATGGAATTGCTTCAGAGAAAAACATACCTTTTGATGATGGTACAAGATGCTAAAAGGCAAATTGCCTTTCAGTCACACTCTTTATCGAACAGACCATGTACAAGATAATTTTTTACATGAAAGTCTGTTTTCAAGAGTTTATCCAAATGTATGTTGTACCCTAAAATGGGATTTCTAGAACCATATTCTCGATTTGGGCTCTGAAACTTTCCTGTAGAACTTTGTCTTGATTATTTGTAGCATGCCATATCCAAGGGGAGACCTGAACTGATTTTTTTTTATATCCTTATTTCATATACTTTCATAATTTTATTCCTGCGTTTGTTGAAGATGTATTTTGTTCCTGTATGTTATGTAAAATTCCACGAAATAAAAGCCCCTCTATTTGCTTCCACATCATGAAGTGCTTAAAACCACGCATATATCATGATTACTAGTTTTGTTTCGACTATAACCTAAATCCAGTGTAAGATCCCAGTGGTTTGAACAAGGTTGCCATATTTCCATGCGTACATTTATAACGCTCCGATATTCCGCTTCCACTTGGAGTTCATAGCCTTGACACTAAGCTAAATTCAGCTGGGGCTAAAAGAAATGATCTTGTGCAACTCTAAACAATTAGACAAGACGTAAGTGTTAAAATGGCAAGCTAAGAAACAATTTATTATAGAGAAGAAAAATTCTCATCCAAAATATAGAAATCTGTACATCTTTGCCACAATCAATATACATGAACTGTACAAATTTACATCAGTTCATAATTTACCCAATAAAAGGACATAAAAGTTCACAAAATAGATGGTGCTTGTGGAAAAGACCCAATTAAGTACAAGAAATTACAAAGAACTCCACTTTCTAAAAATAAGAAGTTTACTCCATCTTAGAAAACTACAAGCTAGTAAAGTACAGATAAGCTGACTGATGAGTGTGCCATAGTTAAGACAGTGCCTTTAATATACACATTTTAAAATGCCTGTTCTCAATACAGTTACATTTTTGTGGATATCACAATATGAATAATCCTCAGGTTCGTGTAGCAGGTATCAAATATGCTCGCCTCTCTCTTATTTACAAACTATACATATTCAGTGCAAGTTAGGTCTGCCATATACAATTCCACTATTTCATATTTGAAACAATTTATCTTGCTACTGAGCTGCCAGAAGCATAATTATTTGAGATCATTAGTGCAAACTGTACTTTCAAATAAAGTACACAAGAATCTTTAACAAACATCGAGCTTTGGGTTTAAAGTAACACAAATGTAAACACTAAACTAAAAGTCTAGTGATAAACAGATTGAGGCCATTTTAAAAGACCTACTTTTTTTTTTATTTGTGTAAATAACAGGCTTTAAATTACCAAAGACACTGTCTAAACAAAGGCACTTCCACTTCAGAAAGATCTACTGCTATTTTGTGTCCAATCTTCACAGCTGTGTCGTATAAACTTCACAATCCATCCCCATAGGAGCCCTCCCAAATTACAAAACAATAATTGGTTTCCATCTGTTATAAGATGATCCAGTCATCAACCATATCTTAACCATATACAGTCATCATGTTGTATGTTTTGGATGGGCTTGTTCGGCCCAAGAGGAGTTCATCTTTACAGCTGATTCTACTCTCAACTAGAGAGGCACTGCTGTTTGGACTGATACCACCTCCCGGAACAGATTCATACAACACACAGATTGAGCCATCTTCTCCTATTCGATACGATACTTCATATGGGTCAACCCACAAAGTAAGTTCACTTGGCAGAAGTTTAAACATTTGCTGGCTGCTGAGTCCAATACGATCTGCTGCCTGTCCAATTAAAGGGTCCATCTTGTGGTTAATCCGAATACAACGATAGGCCGACCCCTTACACGGCTTTTCTGGAAACCAATGATGTTTATAGTGATCTAGAAAAGAAAAAAAAAACAGATCACATTTAGATTTAGAAATTTTTGCACAAGTAGGCACCTAGAAAACCGGAATTTAAATTTGTCAGTTGATTATATATAGTGTTATCTTTGCAGCACACAGAAAAATTATATAGTACCAGAACAAAGTAACAATTACCTGTACGATATACCAATAACATAAAAAAAAAGTTAGTATACATTGAAAAATAACAAAAAAAAACATCAAGACAAATGAAAGCTACTGAAGCTTGCGCTCCTCTTCAGAAAAGGCGACCGATCGTTCGGCACTGAATTTCTCCTCCCTGCCTTCCTTACAGGAGATAGCCAGGGAGGAGGAATCAAGAGCCACATGATGGATCGTCGCCCTGTCGCCTTTTCTGAAGCAGAGTTTGTGTTCTTTTTTTAAATAAAGGCTTTGTGATTTCGAAGTTCAATTTGTCTTGGTTTTTTTTCAATGTATAATAACAATTTTTTTAAGTCACTGGCCCTTTAAACAGTGTCTAACCAAGTCTGAATAGTCAAGTCAGTGTCTAACCAAGTCTGAAACTGTTACATAAAATTAAAACAGAGCTATGGTGAAATTGTTGCAAAAAATAAACTCATGAAAACTGAAAAGTATTGGGGTGATCAATATTTCCTTCAAGGAAACTAGAATGAGTTTCTACAGATAAGGATAACATGAACAGCACGATTCTTTGCTTCTATGCCTATTTTGTGAGAACAAAAAAAACTGCTGCTCAAATACAAAGTGATGCTAGTAAATGGTCGAGATATGGGACCTGCTATCCAAAATGCTCAGGACCTGGGGTTTTCCAGATAACAGAGCTTAACGTAATTTGGAAATTCCTCACTTATGTCTACTAAAAAATAATTTTAACATAAAATAAACCCAATAGGTTGGTGTGGCTTCCAATAAGGATTAATTATATATTAATTGGAACCAACTACAAGCTACGGTTTTATTATTAAAAAGAAAATCATTTTTCAATTTGGCTAAAATGGAGTCTATGGGAGCTGACCATTCCATAATTCAGAGCTTTCTGGATAATGAATGCCATTCCTGTATATTGAATGGACAGTTTAAGAACTGAAATTCACAACACAATTTGGGCTCATGAAACACATATTTGCAGTTTGTTAAAAAAAAAAAAGAAAAAAATGGACATGTGTTTTGCATAATACCAAAAACTCAAGAATCACAAGTGTTCAGTTTGTGGCTCTGCTGAAGGGGATTTGTGTATTTAAAAACAAAATAAAATCAAAAGTATACACTGCACCTCTAACATTAAAACATAAAATATTTCACATGGCAGAGACTTGCTGTTTATTGAAACCACACGTATATTTCCCATAAGGGGGCATACAGGAATCAAAATATTTTGAATAAAAGGTTTCACTAAACGAATTAAAAGTGTGCAACATCTGTATATACCATATCGGGAATAGCGATATTGTTTATACATAGCAGTCGAACATCCTGCTCATGGCTCAGGTCTGCCAAGAATACAAAGCGATGCTCTGCCTTAGTCTGGACAGGAAGGAAAAACATCAGCCTGTACTTTCCAACCACAAAAGGGAGGGGGTGCTTACGTCTGCAAGGAGAAAAAAAAATTCAAGGTGGAGACCGGGGTGAGAAATAGGCCCCTGTAGCACTCTAACAAACCATAAACAGTCCGCCAAAGACAATAGGTTAACTGTTATAACACAGGAGCTGCACTTTGATCCTATTAAAAATAAGTGATTGCGACCTGATAACAGTCTTAAAAAGAAAATCTAATTCTAGGCAACTTTTCATTATACATAATGGTTTTCACAGCCATCTGTACATTTCTACCAAAAACATTAGGTCTTGCTATTCTCCACACTTCAGGTTCTGACTCCAGAAACAATGTAGCAGACCCAGCTGAAAAGGAGGAATGCCTGTTATATTGTTTGAAGGTCAGACCCAGAAATTAAGAAAAAGAAACTCAGTGTTTCTGTAGACCATTTCATCTATACTGGGAAGTTGCTTGGAATACGCAGATTCTTTCGTTGGGTACAAGCCTGTGCTGGTGTGAAGTTGCCCTTTAATCCAGTGGAAGAATAAAACTATAGAAGGCATAAGCCATGAGACTAGTAGGCTGTGCTGGCAGCAAGCCAATCAAGCGCTGATTGGGGATTTCAATGATCTGGAATAAAGGGGATTTCCGCGGCTGTTCACGTCTGCCCTGGGATTTATATCCCCAGTGGGCTCACGCTGAACTACAACTCCCAGAAGTCACAAGGAAACTACTTAATACGATAGAAACGCTGTCAGAACCAGTAAACAAACAAACAAAAAAAAAAGAAATGTATATCTTACCGGCCAGGAGATCCTGCAACGACTGGTTGAACGTCTGCAGGTCGAGGTCATTCATGAGGCCTTTGGTTCGGAGGAACTTCGAGATGAAACTCACCGCCGCCATGATCTCTGGCTTCATGTTGGCCCAGGGATAGTGCGTATGCATGGGAGCTCCACCAAACAACTATTCGAAGACCGGAAGAAGAGCACGGATCGTCTATGGAGTTCCGCTTGGTCTTGTTAACCGTATTTTTATTTGTGTTTTACGATTTTTTTTTTTTTTATATATATTTTTCACTTTTACGTCCTTCGTTGTTTCACAGGTCGTGCTCTGACATGACGTTCAGGCTTAATGACACGACTTGAGAGGTTTGTGCGTTGCGTTTTGTTGCCCCCACCCTACTAAATAGTTTAGCCCTCGTACAGGGTTAAACGCTATAGAGGCCCCCCCCCACAAAGTGCTTTTTGTAACGCGTACACGAACAACCCCCACGTGTACTACCGCGTTCCCCGAAGTGAATAAGTCAGGTCTCAGCCCGTTCTTTTATAAGACAGCCGGGAAGGCTGTGTCGTCACGAAGGGACGGGGGAGGTGCCTGGCCAATAGAGGGATCGCTCGATGATGATGTCATCCTGTTGCGGGGAGGGAAAGGGCGAGGTGACGTATACCCTTCGGAAAGCAAATGAGAGCGGGTGGGAGTGAGTGAGAACACCCCCATCTTTGTAAACAAAAGTCTGGCCGATGTGAACGCAGCACTTCCGGATACAAACACAGGAGCTTTTGCTATGGCTCGATGCAACCTCCTATGCTGTTCAGTACTTTGTTTAGGGGGTGCTGGTAGAGGGGGCGCAGAAGTAGCGGCTGAAGATCCTGCGTTGTTATTATTATGTTATTGTAAATAAAGGGTCTTTGTAAAGCGCAAATGCGAGATACGGTTGCGCTGACAAATATAGGTGCGAACGTACTCTTGTATTTAATTCGGCATCGACGGGAAATTGTGACATGAATTCAGTACTTTATGGGTTACAAGGAGGGTGCAGGGCATTGCTAGGGTATTCCTTTGTCTCCCAGTGTGACACATGGCAGCAGGGCCCCATCCCCCCACCGGAAGGCAGGCGTAGACAATAACAAGATAGACAAAGGCCGATTTACTATACAGTGGGGCTACAGGTGGGAGTCTATGCCTTCATCTGCGTTATTTGCCCCTCTCCTTCCTATTATTTTATTGTTGCATGTGTGCTACATATCACTGCAACCATGTTCTACTTTGTTGTGAGTAAATCATACCCAACAGCAAAGCTTGAGCATAGGGTTGTCTTGGCACCTTTTCTTAAAAAAAAATACCAGACTTTTCCCTATTTATAACATTGGGATGAACCATCATAGCTGCCATGGAGGTAAAATGCTGGCCAGGTGGGAACTAGGGCTGCCACCTTTTCTTCAAAAAAATACCGGTCTTCCTATATATTCAGCTTTTTTTCCTATTTATAACATTGGGATCAGCCATCAAAAATACCAGTCAGGCGTGTAAAAAAACATCCAGGTGGCAACCCTACCTAGCCGGTATTTTACCAGCCTGGCCGGTAAAAATGATGGCTGATTATTAATAGAGGGGAAAAAAAATATATAGGAAGGCCGGTATTTTTTTCCAGGAAAGGTGGCAACCCTAGTGGTAACTACTTGAGTATGAGCTGTATATAATAAATACTGCAGTCTGGCATGGCGGCACACTAGGGTTGACATCTTTTCTGGAAAAAAAATACTGTCCTTCCTATATATTTATCTTTTTTCACTATTAATAACATTGGGATCAACCATCATTTTTACCAGCCAGACTGGTAAAATACTGGCCAGGTGTCAACCCTACAGCACACTGATGTTGCACTGAACAAGGGAGCCACATTCTGAGCATTATGAGGGGTACTGTGTCGTGCTGCAGTAACCTAACCAGAAGTTACTGGACCCCCCACAGCAAAATCATTTTAGGGCCACTCTAAATTTGATGTTTTTCATAAAAAGTATATTGAACAGCAACAGCTTATCAGTCAGTACCATTGAACTCATTGCTCCCTAAGCAGTGGCGTTATCTGCTAGTTACATCTCTGTTGGTGACAAATTGGTATGCCAGTTGTATTTTATGCTTGTTGTATTGTATGCCAGTTGAGGAAGCAGAACCTCATTTACCAGTGTTTTACATACATTTGAAAGCCAGCCTGCATATAAACAGATGTATCATGCGGCATGTCTAGGCTGTAGGTTCATCTAGTGCCTAGTGCCAGGTTGCCACCTGGCCAGTATTTATCCCTATAGGGAAAAATATAAATATAAAGGAAGGCCGTTAATTGTTTTCCAGAAAAGGTGGCAACCCTACCTGCCATAAAGCAAGGTAAGCATGCTTGCTTCAGGCAGGATGGAGAGGCCGGTTACCAGAGGAGGCAAAAAAGCCATCTTTGATAATTAAGAGCCGAATTTCCGTTTTTTAAAATGGAAATTCGGCTCTGCAAGTGCAGCAAGCACAATAGCACTCACTACAGTATTAATGCAGCCCCTCCTGGGCTTGACCCACTCTGACTCTAAAAGTTGAAAGCGTGGAGCATTCGGGGCGGCAGCATGGGGGGGCTTGTACAACCAGACATAAATCTCTCCTCTTTTTCAACCAGACATAAAGCAGCTGCTGTCATAAACCAGCCTATTAACCTGGGTCCCAGTGTTAAAAAAAGTCCCCAGAGATGCTTGCTTGGGAATGGCTGAGCCACTACAGCTGCATCATATGTACCCCATGATGGCTGCAATACTCCCATATAAAACTACAGAAACAGAGTATATTGAAGTTTTTGGGCCTAACAGCAATATTGTAGGACCCCATATGTGAAGGGTCTGCATCCCCTATTCTGATGCCTGTGTTCAAAAGTGCTGCATGGGTGCTTGTTCCATCAGGATCCAATTCATGCTTCTTATTTTAGTGTAGAATTTTCCAGCTATTACTAGTAGTTTGTAGCATGGAAAGTTGTGGAGTAAGGGTGGCCACGTAAGGGCACAGGGCCCAGCAATACTTATTCCCAATTGATCAGACCAAAATAAATGTGTAAAAAGTGACTGCAGGGTTTTGATTCAATCAAGTAAAGCCTTTCCCTTTGAGTATCCTGTGCTAATCTCTGCTATGGACAAAAACATCACATTTGAGATGCAAAAATAAATGTGTTTATACAATGCACAAACAGATTTACATACATAGTGACCAGTAAATAGTACAAAATGAGGAAGGCCCTTTGGAGAGTTGGAGTGGGCAAGATCAGAAATAAGCAAGGTGAGCGGTGTAGCATATGGTATTGCATTTGGTAGCTAAATAGACTGGTGTAGGCTTCTATAAATAAGTGTGTTATAAGAGATTTTTGGAAAGCGCCTAATTAATTCGCACTCCCACTGTTTACATTTTTGGGAAGGCAATGGCAATTAGAGCTGAAGAGACTTAAAGGGAACCTGTCATGGAAAAACATTTTTTTTTTCAAAACACATCAGTTAATAGTGCTGCTTCAGAAGAATTCTGCACTGAAATCCATTTCTCAAAATCGAATATCGAGGAAAAACAAATATTTTTTGGGTGAATTTAGTAAATCTGCCCCTTAGTGTTAATACTTCTTTTAATTATTTGTCTTACTAGTCAGACCCTTTACTATTCATATTCCAGCCTCTTATACAAATCAGTGTTAGGTTGATTCTAGCTCATCGTGTTATGTTGGACTATTGATCCATGGGAAAATCCAGTTCTCAGAAATTGTTCTCTCCTTTCAGCTGCATAATATGACTATAATATCTGCTTTTAACTGCTGAAAATGACTGACATCCTTTCCAGTAGTCCAATGCCACTTTACCTGGTCAGCTGTACTTTCCCCTGTTTTGTTTGCTGCACTCCCAGCTTGGGGGGGGGGGGGGGAAAGAATCTGAATGAAATGAAATTGGATGCATTAAAGAACACCCAGTCCTCAAGAGAACAAGAGTTTCTGGAAGTGCAACTGCAGCTTTTGTAGCCTGTGAGGATATGGCTGGCAGAAGCATCCACGTGATAGTGTGAATCATGTTCTAAAAATATTTCCCATAGTTCATCAGAGAATTCCTATGTTTGAGATGTACGTGTTGTTGTTCATGAGCTTCGGACAGTCGAATTGTGAGATTCACATCGTTTCAAAGGTGCAAATGATTAACTCAGTGTCTGAAATTTAAAAATGTTTGGCACACTAACTAGCACCATTACTCACTTCAGCAAAAATTGCAGAAGTGTGAAAACAGTCCATTTCATTCCCTTTTGTATTTGAATAATTAGAATAGTGTTTTCCATGGAGAAAGTGAAATGAAATAGCTGTTTAAAGTAAGGTGGGCACATGGATTCTATAACACAGGAATTGGAAATGAGATACCGAATACTGTTTTATGATTATAATGTATTGCACACCAACATGATCCTGTACATTCAGATCTCATTAAATGTTTATCCTCTTAAATTTAATTTTAAAAACTTGTTTAGTATTGGATTCATTATCCGGAAACCTGTTACACAGAAAACTCTGAATGGGTTCTCTCCCATAGACTCCATTATAATAAAATAATCTTTTTTTTTTTTAATGATTTCCTTTTTCTCTGTAATAATAAAAGAGTATCTTGTACTTATCCAAACTAAGATATAATTAATCCTTATTGGAAGCGAAACCAGCCTATTGGGTTTATTTAATGTTTACATGATTTTCTAGTAGACGTAATGTATGAAGATCCAAATTATGGAAATATCCATTATTTGGCAAACCCCAGGTCCCGAGCATTCTGAATAATATCTCCCATACCTGTACTGTAAAGTTAAGGTGTAAGACAGGTGACCCTATGCCGTCTGTCTATTTTTATGCATGTAATCTGTGCACATTCTTCTTTTGTACACTGTTTGTACAAACAGCAATCATAGTGGGACATATTTTGCCCTGTTTTTCTGTCTAAAGGGCAACTAGGGCATAAGGGTTCTGTACAATGTATCAGGTACAGCATCTCTGTACAACTAAATATACCTGCTATTTTCCCTTACCATATGCTCGGCATATGTTTCCTTGCTCCTTTCCAGCACAGTAGACTTTGCCCCTGAATACAGGGTGTTATTCTACAAGTAAAATCAGTTCTACGTTGTGTACATCCACATGGATCTTCATTCAATTAAATATAATTTATAATAATAACATGGTATTTTAAAAGGAAGTCATGTTTAGGCAACAAAATATCACAGACCCTCTCCTTGTTTGATTTGCTTTGTTACATAAAGGGTTCATGTTCTTATGCAGAGAGCGCTGATGAATAAGTAATACTAAATTACGGCTTGTTTGTGCTGTTGAGGCCTGCTCAGATTTGCTCACACACGGAGAATATATGAAGATACAGGGAGGAGCTCTGGTGATCTCTTTGTGCTCGCAAAGACATTGCAATCTGGGTGATGACTGTAATTGATGTCAGCAGTAAGTAACATAATTTGCTTCCTAGTTTATAATGAAAGGATAGGAATATAGGCTGAGGTGGCTACATAGTTGAGAGATCGTAGTTGACCTGTTATGTTTCATAGTTATTCAGCTGCTATCAGTATAGCAGGCAGATCATGATGTGCTAACTGATTTCTATTTTTTCCATCTATGATATAGTCACAATCCAGACCCGCAGAAAGAGTATTCGGTACAGACTGATTTTTTTTTTTACTTTTACATTGTTTAAATGTTAGCTTTTTTTCATGGCATCTTAGAGTTTAACCTTTCTGAATATCCAAGTTTGGTTTGTGTCACCTCCATATGGCTGCATGTTGGGATGGCCCTAATTAATACCCTTTTGGATTTAGCTGAACACTGAACTGAATCTGATCCTGAATTTGCATAGATAAATTTGTGCAAAATAGCCCTAAGGTGTCCTCCAGAATTAGGAATAGTATTAACTTTTACATAGATGCTCTGGCTTAGTAGTTAATCACTGGAGTCAGACTTACCCCATATGCAATGAAAGGCACCAAGTTTGCCCAAGGGCAGTAACCTATAGCAACCAATAAGATGCTTGCTTTTAAACATTTGACTGGCAGGGCCGGATTTACCTAGAGGGAGCCCCTAGGCCCTCTGTCTTTTGTCACCCCTGTCTCCTCCCTTTTATTTGCTCAAATGTTTATAATCAGGACAGAGAAATGGGAATTGGCACACAGTAAATTTAAATTTCGGAACCAATGTGGGTGTGGCTGGGCAGCATGCCGCCCCCCAAAAATCCTGCCACCCTAGGCCCAGGCCTAGATGGCCTCTCCACAAATCCGGGCCTGGTGACTGGTAAATTCTGCCAGCTGATTGGTTGCTATGGGTTACTGCTCCTTATTACATAACCCTCTTAGAGAGGTGTGGATTTGATTCCTGTGTTAATACTTGTGTCATTTAATTTTCCTGTGCCTCAGGCAGCAAACAAAAACAATAGATCTACAAAGTATGGTCTTATTTTGCCTAAAATATTCTGTGCAAAACACTGCATGTAATTACTACCCTCCACTGATGTATTAATGAAAATATGCAGGTAATTATGGTGGTGCAGTTACTTCTTCTGACATAATAAGAGATTATAATTTGGGTGCGGTTTCCCTTTTACAAAGAAAATGTAAACCTTATAATTGCATAATGCTTTTAAAAAATGCATTCTTTTATACTGCTACATATATGCGGTGTCATTTATCTTTAATTAGAAAATATAAATATACCCTTTCCAGTATAGAATTTTTTACCCTGTAGAGTAGCGGCCTCCCACTGTCACTGGCTGCTTAACAGTTCAAATTAGGGTTGCCACCCGGCCGGTATTTTACCGGCCTAGCCGGTAAAACACCAGCCAAGGCCGGGGCCGGTTTTACAAATTTAGCAATGTAGCTGCCGGTAAATTTGTAATACCCCTTAAAAAAGACCCTTGCCTTGCCTTAAATCCACTGAAAACTTACCTTTCTCGCGTCTTCAGCCGATCGCTTGCCGTGGCCCCGCCCCCTTTTGTGTCATGTCCCACCCCTTTTTTCGTCACACCCCCCCTTTTTTTTACCCCGCCCCCTGCCGGCCGGTAAAAAATTTGGAAAAAAGTGGCAACCCTAGTTCAAATAGAAATGGATAAAGCAAAATTCAGGTAGAATGGGGTCCCATATGAGAAAAAAACAAGAATAGATCTGAGGGTGAAGGGTACAGGGTTATCTACCCAACTAGGGATGCACAGAATCCGGGATTCACCCAGGATTTGGCCTTTTTCAGCAGGATTCGGATTCATCCGAATACTTCTGCCCAGCCGAACCGAATCTGAACCCTAATTTGCATATGCAAATTAGGGTGGGGAGGGAAATTGCATGAATTTTTGTTACTGATCAGCCTGTCTCAGTACAATTAAGGACTGGTTTACTAGAACTCAAATTAATCTCAGTTTTTATGACAGCCAAACACCCTGCCATGAATAGAACTCATGTAACAATATTTTTTTCTCAAAAAAATCGGAGCAACAAAATGTTGCAACAAAATATCACGACAAAATCGAGTGTCAATACATACCATACTGAAAACTCAAATTTGTCAAGCTTTTGCTGCGAAAACAACTTTTTCGGATTATCAAATGAAAACTCCGACTTTTTCAGATTATCCTGCGCCATATCAAGAAACAACTTCAGGGACATCTGCCATGGAATTCTACATGACCTCAACAGGTTTGAGATGGAGTATTTTCAGATTTGTAAATTTAGCGGCTTTGGGGTATGATACAGCTCTAAAAATGCAAGGTTTTTTTTTCCACTAAAAATGTAAGTTTTCCTCCTAAAAACCTCAACCAGAAAACATAAATTTAATAAAGGTACCCCTTGTGTGTTGGCTAATGGTACTGTCATTTATAGCTGTTACTGTTTTTGCAACCTTTTTGGAAAGATGCTTAAAGGCATCCTGTCATGGGAAAAACATTTTTTTTCAAAATGTATCAGTTAATAGTGCTGTTCCAGACGAATTCTGCATTAAAATCCATTTCTCAAAAGAGAAATCTGACATATTGTCAATTTCCCAGCTGCCCCAAGTCATGTGACTTGTGCTCTCAGGCCTGCCATCAGGGGGGGACAAGTGTCCCGGGCCCGGCGCTGAAGGGGGGCTTCACTTTTCAAAGAGCCCCCTTCACAGATCCGAAGCGTGCCGCTGCAGGGGTAAGAGCCAAAACGCTGCGCAATCACACTAGCGCACCGACCCGCCCTTCCCTTACAGAACGCATATTAGGACGACGCAAGACGGAGGAGCGAGGACCAATCCTTTACTGAAGATTCTTAGGACGTGTGAGTAGATAAAAATAGGACGCCACATTCAACAGGCTTACAAGGGTGCATGTAGGACAGCGGTTTTTCGCAAAGCTGTCCTAATATGTGTTCCGTATTCCCTGATGTACAAGCTGATATTTTGTTTGGTCTTTTAACTATGATGTAGAGTGGACGGGATCAGGGACGGGGCTTGGGTGACATGTGGGCGGGGCTTGGGTACCAGGGCCCTGTGATTTCTGATGGCGGCCCTGTGTGCTCTGATAAACTTCAATCACTCTTTATTGCTGTACTGCAAGTTGGAGTGATATCACCCCCTCCCTTTCCTCCACCCAGCAGCCTAACAAAAGAACAATGAGAAGGTAACCAGATAACAGCTGCCTAACACAAGATAACAGCTGCCTGGTAGATCTAAGAACAGCACTCATTATTAAAACCCATGTCCCACTGTAACTATTCAGTTACATTGAGAAGGAAAAACAACAGCCTGCCAGAAAGCAGTTCCCTCCTAAAGTGCTGGCACAAGTCACATGACCAGGGGCAGCTGGGAAATTGACAAAATGGCTAGCCCCATGTCAGATTTCAAAACTGAATATAAAAAAATCTGTTTGTTCTTTTGAGAAATGGATTTCAGTGCAGAAGTCTACTGGAGCAGCACTATTAACTGATGCATTTTCCCATGACAGTTTCCTTTTAAGCTTTTCAGAGATCTGTATATTTAATTTTGTATTTATATACCACAGATAGTTGCATGTAGACCCCAGTCAAATAATTGCTGCCATTGTTACATTTATATATTGAATTGATGACAGGAGCCATCACAGGAACAGAACATGTTTCACATCACTTCCATGTGAGCCAGTCCCCAGTACCTATAACTGTAGTTATTTTCTGCCCATCTACACCATATAGGTTTTTGTGTATAAAAGTACAGGTATACTACTTGCACCATTTTCCTGTGTTTGTTTAGTACTCAGCTGACATTTTGTGTTTGCGTAGCGCATGCTTTTCATTTGCTTTATTGTTCAGCTGCTTCTAGTTGTTATTTCCTTGCTCTTCCTGTGTGCTTTGAAGTGAGGAACAAGTACTGCACATTCAAACCCTGAATGCAAAAAATTGCTTTTGTCCTGTGACATGCAATTGTTCCACCTACGCACACCTATTTGGAAATCCCTGAACAAAGAGAAAATAGAGAAGTTTGTTAAATTGTTTTTTTTTAGTACTAGTAGAATGTATTTTTTATAAGGCCTTCAACGTGTACCTAAGTATAATCCTTGGTTTATTAAAGAAAAGGGAACTGCAATATCTGCTGAGAAAAGGACATGTTCCTATTTAACTTTGTTTAATATTTGAATATGTTGCAGGTGAAATCAAATTTGCAGTTACCCTCAAGGTTGGATTTTTTTTTCCTGGCAGTCAGAAACAGATTGATTGTGAGGAAAGCTTATGTCTTTCCTCATTTTGGATGGATGATATTCGGTCACCATCCTATGATTCCATTATTTTCATATTCAAATGCTGGTGGTAAGGTGAAAATGTTATTCAAAAATAAACAAAAGAAAAGAAGAACAGCTGCAGAATGTCTTTCATTGTTATCATCACTTATTTATATAGCGCCAGCAAGTTATTTATAATAAATAGGGGTCTTACAATGCTTAATAAGTAAGGGTTACAAATTAAAAATAGGATCAGAGGGCCCTGTTCACAAAAGCTACAAGGGCTCATTTGCAAACGAAAGTGCTAGATTTTTTATTTGTTGCCCAATGCAAACTGAAGTGCAAAGGCGAGCAAAAGTTCTCCTAGATTGAGCACTAATGAGCATACTTTTCTGCACCTTAGTGCTCTTGCTCTTGCACACCTTAGTGCTCTTGCTTGGATGACCCTTATAAACTTCATTGGGTCCATTTTTTAAAACATGGGCATGACCTGTGATCTGACCTCAGCTGCCTTATCCATAGCCCAATTCACTAACTGCTTGCCACCATAAAACCGGAAATTACATCCTCACAATCAGAAGGTTGGTTCTTGTTCCAAAGCAGGTCTCTAAAATAATATGTTCAGTTCATTACATATAAACATAGAAAATCAAAAGAAAACTATGGAATACAATTCACGATGAGATATTTAACCTATGTAAATATGCACTAATATCTGTGGGTATGGGTTCATGTTTCAGAAGCAGGAAGCAACTTATCCTATGTCTATCTTTCTTTATCTAGTTTTATTTGACGCCATGTGTGTATGTACCGATACAGAAGCACTGAGTAAATTGGATACTGACGGTGGTAGGGTAACTCCTAAAAAGCAAGATAAGGCATGCTGGCTATGATAGAGAGATAGAGAATACGAGAGTGAGACATGAAAGTTTAGGTGATGAAAGAATTAGTAGCAAGTGCCTGAGGCCCACATTCACTAGGGATCATTTATGAGCTTTGCAGTAATGTACTTACGATGATGCAATTGTGGAGCAAGGCTGTGTCATATTAATCTTGTTTATGAGATAACACTCACTGATATACACTGATAATATATATATATATTTTTTTTTTATTGTTATCCTTAATTGGTTTTGGGTGTGCACTTATATATTAAAACCTGCCCGATTCAGTCTTGCACTGAGACCATAACATGGAGTATGTTGAGTTATAAATGATTTAATTTGTTAATGGCATTCTTTACTGAACATTTAGATTTTTTCAAGTGTTTATCATATGAGCTGGCAGCCAAAACAGGCACTCCTGCTTGTTTCTTTGTACCCTGCCTTCAGCTCAGCCATCTGTCTTCCCAGAAAGGCTGTGTTGTTCTAAGGTCACTAACGATCAGAGGTTGGAAACCTGAGGCGCTCCTGCTGTTACAGAACTATAAGTCCCTTCATTGGCAGCCGCAGTTGCTCACCCCTGCTATTAGAGGAGATTTTCTCAGTTTCTAGTGTTTATACCAAATTCATGATGAAATAAATGATTAACTTATTTCTCAAAATATAATTTGTTTAGTGTAACTGAAGGGATACCACACATTTGATCTTTCTTTCCACATACGGGGCCTCATAATTAAGTTTTAATTCTGTATTATATATAGCTGAGTTACAAAATATAATTACTCGACCATGTTTATTTTAGATATCTACCAGCATGGAAAGCAAGATAGCAGTAAGGGGCCAATAATAATCTTTCATAGAGTCCTTGAGAGGCAGGGCCAGGGAGGGGGAGAGGTAAGTTAATTAGTAATGGAACAGAGATAGTGATGGGGAAAAACAAGCACAAATTTGAAGAATTGATGGAAAGGGAATTTTAGCAAAATAATATTGTATTTTAAGTGGATTCTTATTAATTTTACTCTAGTAGTGTTTGTGTGCATGGTAGGGCAGGGACTGATGTGAATATTGAACAAGCACTGCGAAAGTCTGTATAACATGATGGTGAACATTATATATGATGAATTTATTACCATTAGACTTATTTGCCAAAGCATAACAGGAGAATAAAATCAGAAGCACAACGTTAAGTGCATATAAACAGACAAAGAATGACTGGGCCAAGAGGAATGGGGATTAGAACTGTTGATTGCTATTGTAGTCTAGTGGTCATCTGCTCCAGAGTTTTCTCCTAGATACAATGAGAAAATCACTTTCAGCAAGGTGTTCTCACTTTGGCCGATGCTAATTTGGAGTATCTAATGTTACGGAGGACTGGACCATGTGAACCCCTTTTAATACCGTGGAAGAACATACACTAAATGGCCAAAAGTGTGTGAACACCCTTTCTGATTATCAGAATTGGCTATTTAAAATACGCCAATCATTGCAGACACAGAAACCACTACATTATAAAATTACATTCTTGACAATGGGGAGCTTCCTATTTGGCAAAAGTTTGGGGAAGCTTTCACACATAAGTTCCTGCATCTGCTGGAAAGCCTTCTCAGAAGAATAATGGTTGAAAACTAGCTTAGCAACACAGAGGACCAACTTCATAAGCCAACATTTCAGTTTGGTGAAATTTCATGTTTATTTGAATTTAATAAAAACTTCACAAATTAAAATTTTGATAAATAGGTTGTTCAGTGTAGAACTTTCTCTTGGGTCTCAATCAGAAATGAGAATGGATGTAAGGCTGAAGTTAGGCCCCAATTTCAGTCTCCGTCAAGATGGGGAGTGAGGATTAACAAGTGCAGGAATAAACCCATATGTTGAGTTGTTTATGAACATTGGGTATGTAGGGGTTGTCATACAGTGCTAAACTTTTCTTAGGATTATTAGTGTGGTTAGATCCTTGGTGGCCACCATTGCAGGGACTACAGTTTGGAGCAGACACAATGCTACCTGAAGCTTGCTGGAGATTAAAGCTTGGCCATATCTGTGAAGATCTACTTGTTTGGCAAGGTCTCCAAATGAGAGTATCTTTCACTGATATGCCTGCCTGGGGATGGGCAATAGAGGCTTTATCCAGTCATTTGACCCTTGGGCAGGCAGTCAAAATGAGGACTGCATTAATGCTCATATGTGGTCCTCAATCCAATGGTAAAATCCGACACGCTTGATAGCTATCTGGTCAATTTTTTGGCAGATATCTGTTGGGAAGAGCCATTGCCTGGCACTATATACAGGCCAATCAATCAAATTCTTGAAGAAGTTATGAGATACATGTAGATATTTAGTATATTGTCCTGTTCTATATCAATGCTGATATTGTTGACTGGCAATGCTCATCAATCACTAAAAAGTTTTGTTGAGCTATACGGATGACTAATTTTGTTGCATGAAGCATGAACTCCCTTGCTGCTTCACATTAATTCCTTGAATATGTTGTCCCCAATGTAAACTTTCTTCTAACATCTTGTTAGGCAGAAGTATATAGATATGGTTTTCAATTTAGAGCTCAAAACTATAAACCAATTGTTACAACCTAAATTGCATGTTGCATGAAACATTGCTCAATACTTAATCTATGACCCATAAAAATCTGGAGCCTAGCAGTTTGCAGTTTGTAGTACAGTACAAAAACATCACTGATATTTTATGAAGGTGTTAGTGGTATATATTATGACAACCTTATCCCCTATTAAAAAATATTAATCCATCTCTTACATTATAGAGATAACCATGTGGATTGGCTAAAAGATTTTCCAGTGAATACAAATAACTGTATTCAGCATTTCCTTTATTGAATACCTTCATTTGCAGGTTGGCTTACAATGTATTATTCCAGGAAACCAATGGTTTGTTATTTTTAGTAGGAAGGTGAAAAGGCACAAATGCAATTTCCCCTACCAGGCAATGCAGACAAAGTGGAACGATACTTGAATATAAAATAACAGATTTGTGTTCAGTGCAGTATCTACTTGTGTAGGTCTCATAAACCGACTGTGACAGATCTCTCCTCAGACAACTCCAAGCAAGCATTGCTATCTGCTGTAGCTACAACTTAAATCTCCAGCTAAATCAATGTATTCATTGTTAAATTCTTAAGTTTGCTTACTTTGTGGGTGAAACACATCCTGTATATTAAAAGAGTGGTTAATTTCAGAAATAATTTTACCTCTGCAATTTGACCACCAGCATTATTTTGAGTGTACCGAGAAATGCAGTGATAGCCAGTGAATGATTCATAAAATAGCTGCTAAAATCATAGTGCATCAAGCCCTTTGCAATACTAATCTGTGTGATATGTTGTAATTTTTAACACCAACACCAATGGGAGGAAAGAAGTGAGAGATCTTATTTTCATATTAAGAATGATACGGTTGTAAATATCAGCCGGTTTCTGTGAAATTAAATTCTTTCAGATATGCTACTGAATACTACAATTTGGCATACTTTATTAATTTCTAAAAGGCAATATACAAACTCATTCAACTTTAATTCTATGGCTGCTGGGTGCCAGTGTTTTTCTAACCCCTACAGTATCTGATTACTTTGGTAAAGTGGGAAGCTTGCCTCTGATGGAATTTTCCAGAAAAGGCAATGACCATCATAATGCTTCATGGGAACATAGGTAAATAAATAAAATATACCACCACATGCGCTTATTCAGCTGGACTGAAAAAAAAACCTAAAGGCATAAACACATTTATACATATTTTTTGGCAGTTCAAATAGTGTTGTTGCCTCTTTTCTACATAAGTCCAACTAAATGAGAAAAGAAAAAGGAAGGTATTACAGCATATCAATGTAAATAAAAAGAGATGGGGGTTTCTGCTTTTCCATAAGGGACACAAACTCTCCTTTATTTAATAGAAAGTGTGACTCTTAAAACACAAGAGTATATGATAGAACTCTTTACAATCATTCTCCCCCTCCTCCCCATCCGGCTCCAAGAAGCTGAACTAGTAACGAGGGGTTGGGGCAGTGTAATAGCCTGAGGCAGCTCAGTCTTTGGTGTTATTGTGGTACTCTGAGGCAATTATGATTTGGAACACCACCAAGAACAAACAATAGCTTAAAAATATTGTATCCTTGTATATACTATCTCAAACATGGGGCAATGGAAAGCCAGTACTGAAGTTGTAGGAAAAGAGCACTGAAAAATAATACAGCAAATATTTGCATAGGTGTTGCTAAATCTGCCAACCATTAATAGGACATTTGTTCAGTTGCACCAATTTTAAATTGGGATGAATAATTACTTTTTGCCCTGGATAGTACTGGAACTACAGTAGGCTAAACATTATATTAATATTTAAGCTTTCTAAGCGGTAAGGGGGGCCTAACTCAATATTTTAGAACAATTGGGGCCATTAACTCATAAAGTTTCACATGACTTTTTATAACCTTAATTGTTTTGAACAAACCCTGGGAGTTCCAAAGATTTGCTTTAAGTGGTGCTTCTTCATTGAAGGAGGCAGCATCCCAGTAGGAAAATCTATACTTGTGATTATCTGGATATCACCTTTCAGGTACCTTTCACATGAGGAGCTTCATCTCACAGAAGGAAATTGTCTCTCTCGGAAGGACCTGAACATTGTTGCATCTAAAACACATTAGGGTAATGACACATGGGGCAAGACATTGGGTGACTAATCTCCCTGTGTGTCATTGCCTTTACATGTAAGCAATCCTGGGTAATCGGCTGAAAATGCCCAAACACTCAGGGCAGCCCATCTTAGTAAATACACGTTCTGCTATCACTACTAGATTCAATGCAAAATAAATGTTTTGCAGAAGGGAAGTACCGTAAAGGCATATTATCTGATTACATAGACTCTAATGAATATAGGTGCTCAATATATGAGTACAAAAAAAGAGCGTTGTGGGTGCACTCCTAAGGCCATATAAAAATATAATTAAGTACAATAAACCCCTATCTAAATATTCCAATGAATTTGAAAGTGCATGTATTTAAAAAGGAAAAACAGGTTTTTTTGTCACAAAGTTATGATCATAAAATTGATAAGCCACATTTTTTGAAAAAAGTGTGCACCTACATATACAACTTTACTTTGCCTTGATAGTCTTTTCATTTCACTTTTTTCAAAAAAATGGGCGTTGGTTTGGACAACCTCTCTCTTAAAAGCTGCATAAGCAGGTGGCTGGGGAGGATCTAGCCCACAGATTGAAACCAAGTTTCAGGAGATTTATTCTCCAAGTAATGCTGTTAAGCAGACTGGTATTTGACCATTTATATTTCAACCACAGGTAAACAAGTTAGGGACCACCGTGTGGGGTTTACCTTGACGTGGTATGGTGGCTTATCAATTTTATGATCATAACTTTGTAACAAAAAACCCTGTTTTTCCTTTTTAAATACATGCACTTGCAAATTCATTGGAATATTTAGACAGGGGATTATTATACTTGATTATATTTTTATATGGCCTTAGGAGTGCACCCACAACCCTCTTTTTTTGTGCTCAATATATGAGCACAAGGCACCAGAATGTCTATTTTTAACTTTAGCTTTTTATATTTCAAACATTATCTTGGTAAAAAAACTGCAACTTGATAACTTGAATCACACATGGGAAAGAAGGAACAGGATTAAATAATACATGGTTATGTTACTTATTGCCCAGATTCAGTATGCATCAGTACTACTGTATGTATGCAAAGTGGTTTTCAAAGATACCAGGCAGATCCCTAGCAGGCGCTAACAGCCAGGGAGCAAAGAGGACTTATTAGTAAAGGGACGCATGACTGAATCATTCACTGCAGAGACCCATTGTTATTTCAACTGCAATTACTCATTGTTTCTTCTTTTTTGACTTCCAAACTAGAGCTTCATTTTTGCATAGTTCAGTTCTCTAAAAATGCTGAGACCATGAATATGCTTTCTGCTGATTGTGGGGTCATTATTTTTTTTCTAACTGGGCATTTGTTTTTGTTTTTTTTACAAATGTTAACTAGACTTTTATAGCTTATTCATATACATTTCGGAAAACTTTGCTGTGTCCGTTGGAGCATTAGATTTTTGTGCAAATTTGTATTTGCTATATTTGCCTATGGGAAGCTCGCATAGGCTTTTTCTAAGTTTTTTTTGATCGAATAGAAATCATTCGATTTTTCGAAAAAATCGTACGAATCGTACATTTTGTCAGATTTGTTGTGAAATCGGATGAATGTATACGATTTTTTCGTGAAATTGGATGTTTAGTACGATTTTCTCATGAAATCGGATGATCGCTATTCGATCGTTCGATATATCAAATAGCAGTAAAATTCTACGAAATTTGACCCTTGATAAATCTGCCCCTAAAAGTTGCTATACGGCATTGTGCTCTCCAGAATTCCCCAGGTCCCATATATTGTGGATAATATACCTCAATACTTGTAATTGAGTTGGGAGCTACCCAGTGCTGAAATATGTTTAATCCATAAATTCCACTTTTATAAATCTTTCCAGTGAGGATATGGGCTGTCTCTGCCTTCCTTGATAAACAGAATTGAAGCATTCCTAAATCAGAGATGTTCCCAAGGGTATAGGATAAGGAAGATGCAAATGCACTCTCTAATATTCACCTGATGCTGCAGTAAATGTTTAGACTGGTATAACAGTATCCTTTTAAATGTATTTAGACCTATATGGTTGCTACCCTAGGGGCGTAGAGTTTTGCATCCCTGTTCTAACTGGAATTATATTTATGTTGAAGCCAGGGTTGTGTTTGGCACATGTAATTTGTATATAGTCTCATAAAAATTCTTTCTGTGCTGAATAAAGTACCTATTTGGAAAATATCTTAAAGGTGGAGTGGAGGAATCTGACATTTTCCTTTTTTATTACTGTGGCAGCATTCCAACAATTATGTAATGCCTGTTCCAAGTCAGTTATATCTTTTATGTAGTTGTTTTAATGAAATAGAGCAGGTGAATCAACAAGTAAACTTCAAACACATGCAGACACACAATTTTCACTATAAGCTAACCCAGTGATCCCCAACCAGTAGCTCGTGAGCAACATGTTGCTCTCCAACCTCTTGGATGTTGCTCTCAGGTGCTTACTTTTGAATTCCTGGTTTGGATGCAAGGTTTAATAGCAGAAAAACTAAGTATAGTGCCAAGTAGAGCCTCCTGTAGGCTGCCTGTTCACATAGAGGCTACCAAATAGCCAATCACAGCCCTTCTTTGGCACCCCAAGTGGATCTTTCATGCTTGTGTTGCTCCCAAACTCTTTTTACATTTGAATGTGGCTCACGGGTAAAAAAAAGGTTGGGGACCCCTGAGCTAACCTATGCCTCTAAATAAATTCAAGAGTGAGAAAATATTTTAATTTGTGGCTGTTTTGTGCATTGGATCTGTAGTCATTGCAGTTTATGCCTTTCATATAGTTTTCAGTAGGTAGCATTGACGCACAAATAGAATAAAGGATCTATTATCTGTAATGCTTGGGACCTGGGTTTTTCCAGATAATTTGGATCACTATACCTTACTTAAGTCTGCCAAAATAATTTAAACAATGAATTAACCCAATAGAATTATCCTGTCACCAATATGGATTTGTGCAGCTTAATTACCAACAAGTACAATCTTCTGTGTTGTTATTACAGAGATATAGGAAATTATTTTTAAAAACAAGAATTATTTGCATAAAATGGACGCAAGCATGAAAAAAAAATCCTGTGGTGTGCCAAATAAAGGATATGACAGGCTATTCAGTTTCAATTTGAGAATTGGTAGTCTACAGGACCCTCTGTTTAGCTGTATATCTGGTTTTTAGGCAATTAAAACTTGCCTCCAAGCCAGGAATTGAAAAATAAGTACCTGCTTTGAGGCCACTGGGAGCAACATCTAAGGGATTGGAAAGCAACCTGTTGGTCACGAGCCACTGGTTGGGGATCACTGCTTTAGGGGATGTTTTAAGGAACATTGAGCAGTATTTGGTTCAACAACCAGACCTGTTCTGGCCACAGGAGTTTGAAATTGTTCATCACTGATACAAATAATGAGCTTTACATGTTCCATGAATCTCCTTGTTCCTATCATCTTGATAGGTCTGTATCACTACCACTTTTTTCCTGGGTGCATATTGGTTGGGTAATAGAGCTAGAGATAGTTACAGTATAAATGGGCATGTACTAAACTTTATGTTGTTTTCAAGACACTGCACCTTAAGCTCCCAGTGTAAACAAATCTATGTCTGCAGCTTTGGAACTGTAGAGTTTAATATTCATTATACCAGATGTAACAGACTTGAACTGCAGTGGCTTTTACACTACAAATACAGAAAATATTTTTAAAAGAATATAGTACATATTTACATTCTGAAAAAAACAATGCTTTGCATACCAGGCCCATGAATTATGTAAATTTTTTCAGCTTTCTTTGCTCTTAAAGAACATTGGTTACGTATAATGTGAAAGTCTTAATCCCCTTTGATCCATTTCTCAAGCATTCTGCACTGATGCAAGCAAAGACTCAAAATAGGCCCTGGAATTTAAAGTAAATGGAGGGACAAACAGCCCCCAACAGGCGTAGTAAAATTTGATCATCTATGCATCCACAGCCCAACACTGTACTAGCCCAATGGAATATTACTGCCAGTACCCCTTCCAGATAAGCTACAGACCTGGTCATTAATGGCTAAGTCAGCAACAATGAGTTTATCTGATGTTAACTTGGTCTAGCAAAAAATGTTGGACCACAAATCCTAAATAGCATGCAGTCCTCTAGAGATGAAAGAGTTGAGATGTTTAGGCTGGCTCATTGGGGCACATGAAATTTGCTACATATTGATACTCCTAGTATCAATATATAATGTGTGGAAATCATAGTAATTAATAAGGTCATAGTTCAATACTGCACTGACTCAGTCTGACTGAATTTGATCTAAGTTTTCGGTGGGTAAAAACTTGCATCGATCAGGTTTTCTGGAAAATCCCTCAGAAAAAACTTGAACATCATGAAGGCTATTAACATCCTAAAATGGTTCAAAGGACCTCTGCCATTGACTCCTACATGATTTCAACAGGGTTTAAATGGTGTGTTTTCATTAAAATGTTATTCAAAATGTGAATTTTGATCGAACAATGAACTTGAAAACTAGAATTTTCATGGAAAAAACAACTCGATCCTTAATAGATAACCCACTAAATGTTAACTCAAAGGTGATCAACCCATTAAAGTCTTTGATGTATGTGAAGCAAGGGGCAAGATGGCAGTTGTAACCCTGGTGGCAGTAGTTAGTAATAGTCCTCCATGCCTTAGGAATGAAACTCTTAAATCTAAATCCAAAAAGTGAACAGAGGTTAACTTACTCAGGGTGCATTTCTATGACCTTTTGCAGTTTACATTACTTTTCTGTTTTTAGTTGTTTCTCTGATTTTTTCACTGCCAATAACACACTTGTGGCCCATCTGAGTCAGCAACCATTAAATAAAATCTTAAACAAAAAAAAGAACTGTGCTCCTTAGGAGCATTTTTGTAATTTACATTTCATTTGAAATTTTATGTTGTCATTACAACACCTGCATTCAAGGGATACTATTGTCAAAATCTAAGTGGCTTACCTATACCTGAAAACAATGTCTAGTAAGATGTTGTTTAAAAAAAAAAAAAAAAGGATTTTAACTCGACTTCTGAAAGTTCTAGTTACTTTTTGTGCTTACATAGGGGGAGATGTATTACCCGATACTCGTTACAATTGCCTTTTCCCCCTGGCAAAAGGCAGCAGCCCTTTCTTGCTTTGTGGCAGTCTAGACATATACTCAGGGTCAGAGCATTTGTCTCACAAGAAACAGGTCAGGATCTATAACCTTTGAAAGGCTCTTGTCTGGAGAGAGGGGGATTAGAGCTCTAGCTGAGCACAATATGCATCGGAAGGTATAAATACGTGAAATCCAAAGCCCTAATGGAACAGAGAGCACAAGTAAAGCTTGTGTCAAAAATTTGAATTATAAAAAGGTTAATGCTCATTCCTGTTTTAGATCTCCCTACAAGGAAAGGGTTAAAGTACATAATAAAATTTAGGTAATCGTAACTCTAATGTAATCTCCATTTATCTGCCTTGGTTTATAGACTGTTAAATAATAAATCCTTTGCAAAACTTTGTGTGTTCTCTTTCTTCTATAACTTGTGTTATTACATGTATGTGGTGAGTATAAATAACAACAAGCCATTACCTGCAAAATGCACAACAGAAAACATACCCCTCAGACAGTACATGTCATAGCCTGATAGACTTTGTCATGCCAAACTAGAATATAAAATATTTCTATGACTTTTTTTAACCCATGGCAACTCAAAATACAGCAGGATACTGTACAGTGAATTTAATTGCAACCATAAACCCAGTGCTGAATACAGCAGGGGACTGTACACGGAGTCATCACTGCTCCCATTTCAACTGTTATATAATAAACACTGGTTGCAAAAGGAATGTCAATCACGGTGAGCATCAAATGCACTAAACTTTGCTCATGTAGATATGCTCCTCCCAAGGAGATAGTAGATCTTATTCGGCCAGCCATGTGTGGCCCTGACCTACAGCATTTGTAGTTGGCAAACACCTTTTTTTACAATGCTGTATTGATACAAAGCAAATAAAACCTAAATACAGTATATAGTGCTATTCCTGCAGGAAAGATCTGTAAACATTTCATTGTATTGACCCACTTACACATTACTTTTAAAATGCTTATGTTATTTGTTTTAAGAGTCTCAATGGGTGCCGCATTTACCCGGGGCTACTCATTCTATATTCGTTGATGCTGAGGGACAGAGAATAAAAGCAACTGCATTTAACTTGACCACAAAGGAGAATTCAACCCATAACATAAAAAACCCCTACCCCCTAACCTACGTAGACCCCCTTCCTCCAGCCTACCTGGTACCTGGGGAATTTGCCGGGGGGGGGTCTACGTAGGGTAGGGGGGTAGGGATTTTTTATGTTAAGGGTTGAATTCTCCTTTAAGAAAGACACAGAGTTTAAAGGGAAACTGTCATGGGAAAACATGTTTTTTTTTAAAACGCATCAGTTAATAGTGCTGCTCCAGTGGACTTCTGCACTGAAATCCATTTCTCAAAAGAGCAAACAGATTTTTTTATATTCAGTTTTGAAATCTAACATGGGGCTAGCCATTGCGTCAATTTCCCAGCTACCCTGGTCATGTGACTTGTGCCAGCACATTAGGAGGGAACTGCTTTCTGGCAGGCTGTTGTTTTTCCTTTTCAATGTAACTGAATAGTACGCAGTGGGACATGGGTTACTATCAGGCCCGGACTGGCAATCTGTGGGTTAGGGCAAATGCCAGATGGGCTGCTATAAGGTCCCATAGAAAGTCAGTATTTAGTGGGCTGGTGGGGGCTGTTTGGGCCTCTATGTGGGCTGATTGGGCCTCTGTGTACCTGAAATGCCAGGGCCTATTTTGATTCGCAGTCCAGTCCTGGTTACTATTGAGTGCTGTTCTTAGATCTACCAGGCAGCTGTTATCTTGTGTTAGGGAGCTGTTATCTGGTTACCTTCTCATTGTTCTTTTGTTAGGCTGCTGGGTGGGGGAAAGGGAGGGGGTGATATCACTCCAACTTGCAGTACAGCAGTAAAGAGTGATTGAAGTTTATCAGAGCACAAGTCACATGACTTGGGGCAGCTGGGAAATTGACAAAATGTCTAGCTCCATGTCAGATTTCAAAATGAAATATAAAAAAATCAGTTTGCTCTTTTGAGAAATGGATTTCAGTGCAGAATTCTTCTGAAGCAGCACTATTAACTGATGTGTTTTGAAAAAAAAAAATTTTTTCCCATGACAGGTTCCCTTTAATGTATTTCTATTATTTTCTACCTGAACTGTTTGTGTAATCAGGAAAGGTAAGGTTAAAAAAAAAACTTGTATTTGTCTGGGGTTGGTAGCCAGACAGATTTCTGCTGAATGATCCAACCTGGCAGTTGTAGTTCAACAAACAATTTCAGGTCTGTAGGATGTTTGTGCCTGCCCAATTACTTTCATGCAAATTATATTTTTAAGTTACTGCTTCTGTACTCCCCAACAATCCTTCAAACACTCCCAAATCCCTTGCAAACACTGAAAGAAAATATATGACTTAGGGTTACTTCGTGTCAGTCAGGAGAAAAATAAGGTTTAATCGAAGAACTAATGCTGCAAGGCAAAGAGAAAAAATCTGGAGGCCCAGCTGAAACCTGTTTGCAGCCACAGAATGGCAGACAAACGATAGAACATTTGATAAAACTTCTATGAGGGGCCCAGCAGCATTTTTTAGCTAAAGGCGTAGTAATGTTGTTGTTTAGCAGCTGGGCGTATGAAAGGAAAAAAAAAATTGCAAGAACAAGTTAATTCCAGTCCCTTGTTTTATGTACTGTAAATAGTGCTTTGTTGTGACCTGATTGCATGAAATTAGTGAGCACAGTGACCTATACTAAACACTCACCATTTTACAATGATGTGTAAAGCAGCAACAGCAGCAGCAAATGATGGACGTTCATAGCAAGGGATAGCCAGTGATCACAATGTACTGGGGGTATTTAGTGTAGTTTCACTGACAGGGCACAATCCTGGTTTCAGGGGCCCTGAACTCTTATTGCACTTGTGATGGACTTGAGCACATTGCTGGGTCGCTACAGAGCTCTGCATGGTGTCATGATAATCAAGGGCACCCTGCAGAGCAAAGACTGAAAAGAGAAACCTCCTGCTTAGAGGAGTAATCCCTGAACTACAAAATCTGGGGTAGAAATATTAAATTGCACTAGTACTCAGGAATGTGCTGTACTGATAATTAATTTCTTTGGGGCTTCTTTTTTCTTGTCTTGACTGCTAAACCTCACATTTAATTAATAAAAGATCTAAAAAGATATTTGTAAAATACCAAAATAAAAAAAAAATGCAACTTTCATTTTAAAACATAAAACATATATTTATTTACAAAAGCTATACACATATCTACAGAAATAATACAAATAAAAAACCAGTAACACTATATAGAATGTATAACCAATATTTACAAATATGAATTATGTTGGATCAAAGTCCAGTGCCTCCCTGATACGCATCCTTCCATTGGGTCTGCCATCTGTGTCCTCACTCCAGGAACTTCAGGACTCTCTGACTAACCTATTGTATTAACCCAAAGACTGACTGTAGGGACATGTGTCAGGTTCTGATTGGTCAGTGACCAATAAACTAATCTTGTTGAGTAGGGCATGGATTCCTGAGGCAGTCTATTCAAGAACCAAGACAATGGAAGGTGGGAAAGGCAGTTTGAAGACACTACTGCATATATAAGTAGCTCTACATCAAGAATAGTATACAATAAGCGGGGAGCATTTATGACAGCAGTTAGTCTAAAAGACCTCTTATTTCAAAAGTGACATGGCTGTAAAAACTGTGTCAAGTCTCTATATTTGCTCTGCTCTGTATGTTCGAAGTGCTCAAACAAAGCAGCTACTGAGGTGCATTGAAACTGTGTGCCTTTATAATTGAGCTAATTATTGTCCATGCACCCCAGTTTGCCTGCTGCACCTGTACAAATACCATTAATATAGTCCGTTAAACCATAACAAAGGGCTCGCAAAAAATGGCTTCACAGAAGAAATGTTTTCTGCTGCACTTTCATTTATTCTGATTAAATGTCCTGCATTGGTCCAGTTTGTGAAGCATAACCCAGACCCACAACCAGCACCCAGTA
This sequence comes from Xenopus borealis, assembly GCA_024363595.1. Classification (NCBI taxonomy): domain Eukaryota; kingdom Metazoa; phylum Chordata; class Amphibia; order Anura; family Pipidae; genus Xenopus; species Xenopus borealis. The sequence goes on along the minus strand of CM044435.1, from coordinate 47,132,297 downwards.
CCATGAAACATGTTTTTACCAGCTTGGACCTGTTACCCGATTTGACCTACAATAGCCTAATCCGCTCCACGTATCCACCCAATCCACTACCCTATGGGCACCCTGAGGCCAAAAGTGTTGTTGCTGCAAACTGGAAGTGAAACTGTGAGAAGTTTAGGGAGGGGGGAAATAAAGAAGCAAATAAAATTTACTTAAATTAAGATCCATGGACTGCAGACCTGCCAACGCATACCAGCAACCCAAAAAATGCCCACTAGAAAAGGGCTATACTACACACATTTTCTCTTTTGTAGCGTTGGGTACAAACTGCTACACTTACTGCCAGAGGAACACATATAGCAGCCCCTGAATAAGCCTAATAGGCTACTAGGTTTCAAAATAAAATGGACAGTGTAATCCATAAAAGCTAACTAGCAATTAACATTGACTGGGTTATGGTTATCAGAATAAGGTAAGTAAACATATGATTAGTTGCTATGGGTTATTGGACTGGAGTAATAATGGTCAATTTTCTTATGCTATAAATCAGTTTAACTGGAAAGGGGGCATCTGTAAACTCCAGTGTTAATACCCAGGTTCTATTTAAATCTTCAGATTGCCCATTAAAAAGTCTCCCTTACCATTCTTGCTGCACTTATGTTTACCTACTGAAACTTGCTTTAAACTCAATCCAGAATAATAGCTTTTGCCATAGACATGTTTTACCTGTATCAACAAATCTTTAACTGAATTCTTTTCAGTTTCTGACTGTGTATTGGCTGTCTGGATAAAGTCGATGGCAGCAAAATTAAGCCCCAAGCAAATCCCTTCCCTGTTTTTTTTTTTTAAACAAACTATCGTTATATGTTTCAACATGCTATTTTCTGTGTTAACTGCTTTTTGTCTTATTTTGTTGAATAAACCTAAGGCTAATGGCAGACAAAAAGCTTTTCAGTGAAAAGTTAGGCGTTTCCAATTAGTCAGTGGGAGGACAAGTTGGGGCACTTTTCATATGGCTGGAAAGTAACCCGCTTGCCACCAGGCTAAATGTACTATTTTGTAGAAGAGTAATTACCTATACTTAGGTATGAGAATGGGTTTGCTAAAATTCAGCTATTTAGACACTCTGTTGTATAGTTTTAATTATACAGTTTTAGCATCTTTTCTGCATCTGGTTAACAGGCCAAATCTGATAATGGTTAAGATAAGTAGCCAGATTAACCTTTGCAATAAATAGTTATTACTAAACCCATTCTAGCTGCACTCTGGTTTAGCTCAGGAATGTATGTCTTTGCTCAGAAAATATATCCCCATAACTTAAAATGACCGCCAGTTTCATACCAGCAAGCCCATCTTTATTTGTTGTTATGAATACTTTTGTAATGAAGATGCCAAAAAATAGCTACACATCTCATTTGTTGCATATAGCCGAAACTGTTACAAAGACTATCAAATTACTGCCAACAATATCTGTAACAAATTATATTGCTAAATCTATCTTACCATACTGATGGTTACTAAGATGGTTACTCTGTTAAAGAAAGAAAAAACATTAGTATCTGTTTCTACAGAAAGCTAACCACACTCCATTGGTCAGTTAAACCTCATGGTTCCAAAGGACATAACTTTTTTTATCCATAGGGCCTCTTTTTGTAAAAGGATTTTCTTTTTATCACCACTCTTTGTGGTTCCTGTATTACCTCCAGTACTAGCCATTTTAATTGTGACATATGTCTGTATTGATCAAAATTACATGAAACGGGGGTTATCTGTATAGGTGTTTGGTTTGTAGTTCTTAATGTCCCCCCAATGTTCTTTTATTTTGGCCTTGATTTGTTTGCGATCTGACCAACAGGGGCATTTTAGCATATATACCACCCCCAGTGTGTTACATGTAGCATAATGTTTCAAATGAATGTTGTTACCTGTGGTAGGGTGTTGAAAAAGACCTGTGAAGCTCAAAACATTTAAACTTTAAATAAAACCAATACGGTTGTTTTGCCACCAATATTAATTTATGCAGCTTAGTTTGGATGAAATACGAGGTATTGTTTTATTATTACAGAGAAAAAGAAAATTGTTTTCAAAAATTTAAATTTTTGATTAAAATGGCCCTCCCATAAGTCAGATCTTTCTTTATAACGGGTTTTCAGATAAGGGATCCTGTAAACTGTATATGCTTTTTGTAAGGGAGTTGCATAAATGTATTTGTTTCCCCACCTGTAAAGTTATCTTGATGATCATTCAAATGAGTAACTACATAAATGTCTAATTGCTAGGGAGTTATAGATGTTGATATTTTTCTCTTCCTAACGACTAATCTTAGGGCGATCCTACAAATAAGTCAAATCATCATGAGGTTAGTGGGGCACAGAGCAGCTGTGCAGCTAGCAATTTTTCATCTGTCAGAAAATTGATTGGTTAAGTTTGACATTTTTCATTAACAGTGAACTGTATCTATTGCCCAATTGTTTGCAAGGCCAAGCAAGCAGCTACCCACAGTTTTCCTAGCTTCAACTAGATGATATCGATTGAAATGGTTGTTTTCGTTGATGGACAAATCAAACTTTTAAATGATTGTTTCAGGATAAGCTTGGTCCTATGAAATCTTAATGTGTATAGAGAGCTTCTGGCATTTACACATTACTTTTCTGGGTGCTTAGTATTTACTGTTATAAAAAAGGGGCACAATCCAAAATTACCTATGTTATCCTTGTTAACTTTAATATATAATATAGCAAACACCAACAGGTAGTCTGTTAAACAGTCTGTTATTTATTATAAATTGGCTCTCGGGATGGGAGGAATGGAAGGAATACTCCCACAAGGTGTTTAACTTTACAATGAAGGTTATGGCATGGGTACAGAATAAATGCAGCCACCCAGTAAGCAAATAAAAAAGAGGATTGTTTATATCACTTTAAAGGGCAACAAAAGTAGTAGTAAACCTTGGAATGAAAATATTAATATTAATACACTTAATAATCACCTCATGTCATTTTGTTATAAGTTTACAAACACTTCTACAAATATAAAAAAAATTAGTGATACAATATTTTTCTTTAAGACTGACCATAGCTTGTCAATGTAGTGTGATAGTTTATATATAGCATCTACATATTTTCTGATTTGTGTTTTATAGAAGGAGGAAAGAGATTATACTTAGGTATAAAAAAAAAACCCAAAATGTAGTACCTATTTAATGGCTAAAGATATAGAAACACTACAGAACTTTCTGGTATTTGAGGTTCCTTCTTGTTTTTTAATTTTGGTTTTTATAACAAAAGGTTGTGCTGTACTTCATTGGACTATTACATTAGGGGGCACATTTATTAAGCTGTGTTTTCCAAGAAAAATGAGGAAGGACCCTTAAACCATTTGAAGATGTTAATAGCCTTCATGATATTCATGCCTGAAAACTCCATCAATTTCTGATTGATTTGACTTTTCGGGTCGTTAACCCCCAAACACTGATTCAAGTTTTTTTTTTAAATAAAAAACCATTCCAGTTGCAAGTTCATTGAGGGTATAAAAAATCAAAAACTTGACCTTTGATAGACAATATATTTTGTGTCTACTCCATGATCAGGCCCATATATACACTGTATATATATATATATATATATATATATATATATATATATATATATATATATATATATATATATATATACTGGTACCGAATTTGGGATGGTGGAATATATACATACATACTACATATATACATACTAACATAGTACAGCACTGTACAGTAGAATGTTTCTATCTCAAACATGACTGGCAGTTCAGGAACATATAGATACACATTATAGTATATATATTATAATATTCAGGTGAAAGCTACAGAACAGTTTAAGCACAAAAAGAGTCTGACACCACCTTTTAAGAGTTCAATACAGTTTGGTTGGGTTTTATTAGAAGCTAAATTAACACTTCAATACTCTTGCTTCACATAAGAATTAGCAGTCTGAATTGAACACCCACATTAGTGTACACAGTAACATACAGCCTTGGATGTCACAAGTCCCAGAATCCTCTGTTAGACTCTCACTTAACATTCAGTCTTTTAAGAGCCTTCCCATCTACTCTCACACACCCCTCCTTCCAGCAAATGGAGGTGTCCACAGGCCACTCACCGTCCTCTAACACAAGGAGGTCTCCAGAGGGAGAGCACTGAGGTGTAGTCCCAAATCTCTCTTTAACTGCAGCTCACCTTCAGCCTAATTACTAACTACCTCTAGCTTGGCAGCTGAAAACACCCTAAATGGAGTAAGGAATGGAAGGCCCACCCTGCTCTCCTCCATTCACTCTAGGCACCCATTCATCCAGCTTTTCCTGAGCTGGTATACAAATACACAGCCTTACTTGCTGCAAAATACATATTTCCAACAGGCAAATGATATGAAAAAAGCAGCCTTATATAGATGGTAAAGTTGGCTTAAAGCCCACAACTGAAAAGGTTAATGGAAAAAAGTGGACACATTTAATGCATACCTCCCAACTGTTCAGTTTTTTTGTCAAACAGTCCAGATTTGGACAGATCAACCCGCAGTCTGCTACTGAAATGTCCCAACTTTCAACTTGGATCACCTGCACTGAACAGCCAGAAAAAGATACAATGTTTCTAACTTAATTGGCTTTTTGGCAGAAAGCCCAGAATATGTGGCAGGTGCAAATTGTTACTTGTGTGACAATTTAAGATAAGCAAACATGAAATTGTAACAATTTACTATAAGCAGGTCTCTTGGGAACGCTATGACTTGCAGCTTAAAGGGAAATCAAACTGCATTAGCAAAACGACAATACAAAACCACAGAAATGTGTTCAGACTTTCATAACCTGACAAATTTTGTACAATGAACATGGTAGTTAGGGGGTGTGTTCACAAAAATGGGCGTGGTCAAAAATTTGCTGCACTCCTCACGTCAAATTTATTTTCCCCTATTTCTATATCGAAAATGTTGGGAAGTATGTTAGTGAAATAAATAGCAGACCATGAAAATATTTGAAAATTAACAGCAAATATTCCTGAACACTCTGTACACAAATAGGCTGTGTTTCTTATGAAAGAACATATTGATACATGGTGTTTTGATGCGTGTTTCTGAGTCATATACTGGCAGCTGTCAGTTCCTGCACTGCATGATCTAATATATGTACAAAGATGCTGCACAGAATGTGTTTGTTGGTCACCAGAGTAAGATCATATTTTCTAAGAACTCCTTAGAACTAAAATACAGAATAATAAAATAATTTAACATATGTCCAGGCACATTTTTCCAAAGGAAAATCTGCACTTAGAATGAAAGTTATTCACTTAAAGGAAAACTATACCCCCAAAATGAATACTTGAGAAGCAGATAGTTTATATCATATTAAGTGGCATATTAAACAATCTTACTAAACTGGAATATATATTTAAGTAAATATTGCCCTGAACCACCATTTTGTGATGGTCTGTGTGCTGCCTCAGAGATCACTTGACCAGAAATATTTCAACTCTAAGAGGCAGATTTATCAAATTCACATGAAGGATTCGAAATTCGATCGAATTGTTAAAAAGATTCAATTTCAAATTTTCAAAAAGATTTGAATTTGAATTTTCAAAAAGATTCAAATTCGAATTTTCCACTGTTTTTGAAGACCACTTCGACCAGTGAATTTTTAAAATTTGATCACATCGAATGATTCGAATAATTTGAATAAAAATCTATTTGAATATTTGACTATTCGACAGTCGAATAACTTCCCCTTTAAATTTTTATTCGACTGCCTAGTTCGCCAGATGAAAGCTACCGAATTGGGTTTTCATTATTTTTGATTGAATAAAAAAATGAGATCGATTGATTTTATCGTTCGATCTAATTTTCGCTATTCGATTGTTCGACCCATCGAATAGCGGTAAAATCTTTCGAATTCGATATTCGAAGGATTTTCATTCCCCAACAATTCCCATGGTTGAATTTGAGGGGTTTTTAACCCTCGAATTCGACCCTTAGTAAATCTGCCCCTAACTGTAACAGGAAGAAGTGTGGAAGCAAAAGACACAAATCTGGTCAACTAATTTTATAGTTTGTTTGGTATGTTTGTGTGCACTGTTGAACCCAGGAGGCTGTCCTTATTATGGCTATTTTCTATTTAGGATGACCCAATTGCACATGCAACTAAAATTTATATTATTATGAAAATGATTTATTTACATGAAGCAGGGTTTTACATATGAGTTGTTTTATGCAATATATTTTTATAGAGACCTACAGTGTCTGGGGGTATAGTTTTCCTTTAATAGTGCTACTCCAGCAGACTTCTGCACCGGAATCCATTTCTCAAAAGAGCAAACAGATTTTTTTATATTCAATTTTGAAATCTGACATGGGGCTAGACATTTAGTCAATATCCCAGTTGCCCCTGGTCATGTGACTTGAGCCAGCACTTTAGGAGGGAACTGCTTTCTGGCAGGCCGTTGTTTTCCTTCTTAATGTAACTGAAGGAGTCACAGTGGAACATGGGTTTTTACTATTGAGTGCTGTTCTTAGGGTAGTGACACACGGTAGAGTCCTGCGCGGGTCCATTTTTTGCGACCCGCACCCGACCCGTACCCGCAAACCGCAACCCGGACCCGCGACCCGCAATCTTACCCGCTTGGACCGCGACCCGAACCGTACCCGCGACTAGCTACCCGCAACCCGGACCCGCGACCCGCTGACCATCAAGAATCAGGAAGTGCTGTCATTGTAAACCGGAAGTGACATCATCGGAAATAGCCACGATCAGGGAAAAAAGGAGTAAAACAGGAAGTGCTGTCATTGTAAACCGGAAGTGACATCATCATTATTAGAAATGCTCAGAAAAAGGAGTAAAAATCGCTATAGTGAGGATCCGCGACCCGACCCTCAACCCGCCAACCTGCAGAATCGCCGGCCCGCTTCTGTACCCGCACCCAGAAATTCTATGAGCAGTCCGCAGGGTACCGCGGGAATTTGCGGGTACCCGACCCGCTGCAGGACTCTAACACACGGGCAGATTCAGGGAGATTTAGTAGCCTAATCGCCTCTTCTGGGCCACAATCTCCCTGAACTGCCTTCTCATGTCTTCCCTTCCACTTCAATGAAAAGTCGCCTGCACTTAGTACACGTGGTGCTTAATTTCCTCATGAGGCAACTTCGGAAAACAAAGCAATGCGTGATAGCATCATAGCTGATGGGAAGTAAAGAGTGACTGAAGTTTATCAGAGCACAAGTCACATGACTTGGGGCAGCTGGGAAATTGACAATATGTCTAGCCCATGTCAGATTTCAAAATGCTCTTTTGAGAAATAGATTTCAGAAGTCTGCTGGAGTAGCACTATTAACTGATGCATTTTGAAAAAAAATATTTTTCACATGACAGTATACCTTTAATAATAGAAAAGTATCTTGTACTTCATCCAAACTAAGATATAATTAATCCTTATTGTAGGCAAAATAAACCTGTTGTATTTATTTAATGTTTAAAAATAATTTTTAAGTAGACTTAAGGAATGAAGATCTAAATTATGGAAAGGCCCCTCATGTGGAAAATGAGCATTCTGAATAACAGGTCCCATACACGTACTTACGTTAAGTAAGTACAGGATTCTTAAAATGTTAAGGGAAACCTGCAACAACCATTGTTATATGAGTAAATACTTCCTGCTTGTAGCCTTTAGAAACATTTACTGCAGATTGCTATTTATGTGTCCCCCAACCATTCAAGCACTTGCATTCTTGGCAAAGGTAAACTTACCTTCTTATCTGGAAAACGAAGATCCCAAGAGTTCTGGATAACATCTCATACCTGTAGCAGAAACTAAGACAGTCCTAATCCCCAACAAAAATACCATATGGTGTAAAAATCACATTAAAAGAAAACAGCATTTTTTGCATCTTGTTTTATAGTACATCAGGTCCAATACTCTTTAAAATACTTTTTACTTTTAAAATACTCATGTAAATACACCCTGAATTAATGGGCTGGTAGCTGGGCCTGCATGCTTTTATCTGCAAACGCAATCTGTGTTCTGTTAAACTTAAAAAAAAAAGAAAATATATGGCAGAGATAACTGAAAGCACTGCAGCTGTGAAGCCAGTTACTCAGAATAATAAAAATTATAACTCACTTGAGAGATTTTGGATGAATAGATCATCACACAGCAGGGGATCTGCTTTGTTACAGTACCAGATGCCAGGAAAGGTGGCATGCTAGCTGTACACATTCTGCTGAAAATAGGTGTCCGTTTTTCTATCAAAGTGTTATCATATATCAGAAACTCAAAGCAAATCAGACACTGTGATTGTGGAAAAAGTCATGCTCTGCTGACTTTCTCACAGGGATGTCTGACAGTGAGGCCAAAACACTGCTACTGCAGGAGGTTTCATTTTTTAATCAGCGACTGTTTTGTCTTCCATGCTTAATTTTGGACTTCTTTTGATTATTGAAGGTGACTTCAAGCATATTCTTCTGTCAAACCTAGTGTTTAGGGAGTGGTGGTGGATGCAGGCTGCAACAAGGCCCTGTATGTATTCCCTACCCTATGGCAGCAGGTAAGGACAGGGCTAGTTTGTATTTGATTTTTCTTATATACTGATAACTATACTAAACTAACTGCATATTTCTTCGGCAAAAAGTATGTTCAGTACAAGCCTCAGACAATTAGCTGATGTATACTGTCCCTTTTTTAAAAAAAAAAAAACGTTTTCCCATGACAGTATCTCTTTAGGCTGGGGACAGACAGGGAGATTCGGGGAGATTCAGTCGCCTGGCGTTTAATAGCAGGCGACAATCCCCCCGAACGTCCTTCTCCCTGTCCATCGCTAGTTGAAATGTAAAAGCACCGGCTCTGTGCACACGCGGTGCGGCGATTTCCAGAATCGCCCGAAGTTACTTCGTGAGGAAACTTCGGGCGATTCCGGAAATCGCTGCACCGCGTGTGCACAGAGCCGGCGCTTTTACATTTCAACTAGCGACGGACAAGGAGAAGGACGTGCGGGGAGATTGTCGTCTGCTATTAAACGCCAGGCGACTGAATCTCCCCGAATCTCCCTGTCTGTCCCTAGCCTTAAAGAGAAAAAGTAAAGACGCTCTAAAAATATTTATTATTTGGATAAAAGTCTATAAAAAAATCCACAGAGTCTATGAGAAACAGACTTTTTTTAATTTGTAGATTTCTGGATAACGTGTTTCCGGATAACGTTTCATATTCATGTATTTGGATCCTGAGTGTCTTGCGGTCCCTGTTGTTCCCTAGTTAGTGCTTTTAAATAAAGCAAGCTGGGGGTGATATTTTGGGGTGATCCAAAGTACCAACCACCTACACTATGGATACAGAATGAGGGGCAATTTGTGTGCTGTATTCTGGGACACTACGAAGAGATGCACCTCAGGTGGGATATGGGTCATAGTGCAAAATGCAATAGAGCTGGATGCAGGATCTCGCACACCCTGAAAATCAATAGAGATGCCTGGTGCACACAGGTAGAGGCTCGGCCACCTCACAGACAGCAGCAACAGAAGAAATTCCAGTGGCACACAGGTCTGTATGAATACTTCAAAGATTTATTGTGCGGAGTGCAGATGCAACGTTTCGGAGAACAAACTCCTTTGTCAAGCAAAGACTTGACAAAGGAGTTTGTTCTCCGAAACGTTGCATCTGCACTCCGCACAATAAATCTTTGAAGTATTCATACAGACCTGTGTGCCACTGGAATTTCTTTCATAGTGCAAAATGACAGGTCACTTTATACATAATTTTTTATGCTAACTTCATTAACATCATAAGCAAGCTATTGTCTTATTATTAGAGGAAAAATCCAAATTCTTCAAAAATGAAGAATTATTATTTTAAAGGGATGGTTCAACTCCAGGTTAATTCATTTTATAGAATGGCCTGCAACTTTTCAATTGGTTTTTATGTTTTGGATTATTTGGTTTCCTCTTCTGACTATTTCCAGCTTTCAAATGAGGGACACTAATCCCAGCAGTCAAATAAACTATTGCTCTGTTACAATTTTACTGCTACAATGTTATTGTAATTCTTTTTATCACTTTTCTTTCGACTCCGGCCCTCCTCTTGATATTCCTGCCTCTCTTTCAAACCACTGCCTGGCTGCTAGGTTAAATTGGATCCTAGCAACAAAATAGCTACCAAATTCCAAACTGTATAACTATTGAACAAAAAGCTACAAAATGCAAAAATAATAAATAATGCAGAAAAATGATGACTTATCTCAGAAAAGCAAGCTCTACATGACAGTAAATGTTTGTTTAGAGGTGAACAATCCTTTTATGAAGGACACAGTGGAAACTGTCAGAGCTGTCTTTTGCTGCTTTCTCAACATTGTATAATAGATCCTATACCTGAATATTTATTTAGGGGTCATGAGAGTGTAAATGTTATGCTTTCTATTTTCATAATGACTTATTTTTCTTTACATTGGCAAGACTTTCTTTTTGTTCCTGAAAATAACAATTTTATCTTTAGGGCTGAAATAATGTTTTAATTCTTTGTTATACTTAAGCAAATGGTAAATCACTCCTTGTACGTAAGAACAGATTGGCTCAGACCAACCCTGCTTCTCTACTGAAGATTTTGATCTCCTGTTTCGGGTAATGAAGCTTGGTTTGCTAGAGGCGGTCTTGTAAATGAATGGATGGAAACCATAATCCTGCCCTGGCAGTTATACAACAGAGAAACACTTGCGCAGAGCCAACGTCATTCTATGGCACTTCAAGATAATTGTCAGGACCTGTAGGAGTTTTAAAGGAACACAATTCCTGCTGGAAATCGCCACACCAGCTGTGTTTTTTTATTTAACTTTTGTTCAATTACAGCTGCAAATCAAAACACATACACGTATAGATTACCTCCAGAATGCAATAGAATTTTACATTTAATTTAGGGAAAGATAGCACTACTTTGCTTTGAATAACTAATTTACGCTAGCAAAACTTCTCTAGCTTTCGGCTCCCTGGACTCATCTTTGGATCTTGGTGATTTTGCACAGCCCTGACAAATCTATGCCTGGAGAAGAGTGGCGGAGTGGGGCAAAAGCAAGGTTGGCGGATTTGCGGAGGTAAGTAAATTACCCCCATAGACTCCATTTTAATCATATATTCAAATAAAAACAATTTCCTTTTTCCCCATAATAATAAAACAGTGTCTCATACTTGATCCAAACTAAGATATAATTAATTCTTATTGAAAGCAAAACAAATCCTATTGGGTTTATTTTTAATAAACTTGAGGTATGGAAATCTAAATTATGGAAAGAACCCTTATCTGGAAAACTCTAGGTCCTGAGCATTCCAGATAACAGGTCCTATGCCTGTATGACGCAGCAAACAGGTACAGAGAGGGGCATGATCAGAGAAAGGTATATGGGGTAGGTCTGATGTAGTATGTATGTGTTTGAGTGCAAGAATAACAGGTTTGGCTGCCAGATTTAAAAATTAGGCAGGTTTAAAAGCCATCTGGAGAAAGAAGAATTGGCCTGTTTATGCAATGCTCTCCACATGAGTCTGCATAGCCCCCTCATTATGATCAGATTATAGAACCTGGGGTCAAAAGATCAGATCAGCTAGACTTAGCTTGGGGGTCATTTGCGCTAATTTTCACATAGGTAGTAATCCGTGGCAATATTTTAGCAATGCATTTGTGAGAAGACCGATTTTTTCCCCCAGCTACTTCCAAAGTACAACTCCCACGTTCAACATCTTCTGCTAATCCATCAATACAACACTGTCAAAAGTGGCAAAATAGTGTACAGAATGGTGAAAAGAATTTCAAGGGCATTGGCTCAAGTGTGCCCAACAATATAAGGAAATACAATTGAAATTAAACCCGTTCTTTACATAAACAATAGATAGTTGTTAGTTTTACTGTAATAATTGTACTTGATTTACCCCCCCATGAACATTTATGCAACAGGTAGTTTATATCATATTAAGTGACATATTGAAGAATCTTACCAATATATATATTTAAGTAAATATTGTCCTTTTACATCTCTTGCCTTGAACCCCCATTTTGTGATGGTCTGTGTGCTGCCTCAGAGATCACCTGACCAGAAATATTTCAACTCTAAAGCTGGCCATAGACGCAAAGATCCGATCGTAAGATGATTCCACGATCGGATCTTTGCATCTCCCGACCTGCTCCCGACCTGTCACTAACCTTCAGATAACTATAAGTAATAAAAAGCACAGACAGCTGACGTTCTGCCCCTGACAAGGATCGTACGAAAGTTGTACGATTAAAAACCTAGTGACGGTCTCCCACTGAAAATCGTACGATCTGCAATAGACGCTAAGATATTATCGCCAGCCGACAAAAATTTTCTAACCTGGCCGATCGACCAAACGACCGATCGGCATGGCACGACAAATGTCGGAGCACTCCACACACGATCCGAAAGTCGTACGATAGTCGTACGAATCGAGGATTCGTACGACCAAGTCGTTGCGTCTATGGCCAGCTTAAAGCTCCCCATAGACACAATGATCTTTTCCTGCCAAATGACCGATGTTAGGGAAGTCCGACCAATCTGTCAAATTATGGTGTGGTTAGTGGGATACAAACGATCGTACATCTTATGATTTTTCGTCCGACATCGGTCTGAAGATTGATCGGCCAGGTTAGAGAATCTTTATTGGTCCCCATGCAATCTACCTATGATTGCAGGGTCAAGCAGGCTGTGATCCTTTAGTTTTGCTGGCAATATCGCCTGAAATGGTCTTTTTAGTTGATGGACACATCGGACATTTAAACGATCGTTTTGAGACAATCGTGGTCTCACGATAACAATTCGATCTTTCAAAAATCTTTACGTCTATGGCCAGCTTTACTGTAACAGGAAGAAGTGTGGAAGTAAAAGACAGAAATCTGTCTTTTAATTGGCTCATGTGACCTAAAATGTATTGTTTGTTTGGTTTGGTTGTGTTAGGATTACCTAATGGCACATACTGATAAAAATTATATTATTAGTATATTGTTATGAAAATGGGTTATTTACATGAAGCAAGGTTTTACGCATGAGCTGTTTTATACAATATCTTTTCAAGAGACCTACATTGTTTGGGAGTATAGTTTTTCTTTAAAATGTTTGAATGCTTTATTAGACTTTCAGTATGGAGATACCAGTTACAGAACAACTGCTGGAAAACTATTAAGTATTTTTGAAAATAATCCAAAAAGTTTGGATCATTACACTATTTTCTTATTCTCTTTCTGCATTGTAACAAGATGCTCCAAGATGGTTAACATATTGTACAAAAGCCTTCTTCCTTTCAGAGCCTAGACTGTTATACTCAGTAAATTTCTGTACTGGACAAGCTTATTATCTATGTACAGGCCATGTCATATAGAATTTGTCAGCCTAATTATTACAATTCTGGTGAGAAAAACAAAGCTTTCATACTCTATACTGGGCAAAGCTTATTATCTATGTACAGGCTATGTCATGTAGAATTTGTCATCCTAATTATCACAATTCTGGTGAGAAAAACAAAAATTGCATTTAGTTACGATGTATTGGAAACCAATCAATGCCATTACTGTCAAGTGGTGACATTATTACAATATATTTGTCCCTTTAATAGAATATGTTCAAGAAAACTTTAAAAATGGAGGAAAAGTTACATATAAGCCCTTATAGTGCACCAATGCATGACAATAACACAGGGGAAGGAGGAGGGATTTTAGCACTGAAGGGGTTGGCTTCTTGCCTTCTGTCACTGACAGTGACATTGTGGGAATAAAAGAAATGAATGACAGGTTTAGGGTCTATATGGGGGGCCTGATGGTGTCTAGATAATGGGTCTTTCCATCTTATAGAACACCATGCATTAAGATAACAAAAAACATTTCAACAACATCCCCCAGGTTTGAGCACAAAGGGGTCTCTAGGCTGTACAGATCACTAACAGTCTGCCTCCCAGCCCCATTTGGAAATGGCAGGAAATAATTCCATCCAAGATGACTAAGATGAATCTACTGAAGGCCTCTATGATTTCCTGATCTTGACCAAGGACCAACTTTAAATTTGCCCATTAGCAATATGTCACCCCAGTCAATCTTAAAAAAATTGGTAGATCTCCTTAAGCTAGATGTCCCAAATGTCAGAACCTGATGTCACTTTCTGTCATATGATCTGGGAGAACCCTCTAATTTCCGGATTCTGGTCTGAAGTAATAGACCATTTATGAGACCACCTGGCATTCCCTAGGACATGAACTCGATAGTGTGTCTGTTGGGCATTGTAGAGGGACTGCTCTCACTTGTCAGAACTAGAATCTCTGTCAAAACTGTTTTATTCTATGCTAAGAAATTGGTGGTAATCGTCTCCTCAACCACCCACAATGCAGCATTGTCTATCTCTAATAAACAAAAGCCTAGTTAACATTAAACTGACTTATGAAGGCAGAGGATGCCCGATAAGTTTGGGAAAATATGGTCCCCTCGGCTGGAAGCACATCCAGAACATGAACCACATACCACCCACCTTCAAGCCCCTGGTGATTTCACTTGATATGTAATATGATAATACTGTTCATGTAATATGTTAATGTAAATGTTGTAAGACAGAGAAATCAAGCAGACTACAATGAATGTTTTGGACAATATTGTTTAATTTTACCTTTTGTTGTATCCCAACTCCCTTCCCCATCCCTTCCCTTCCTGTCAAAATAAAATAAAGAATACTTTCAGAACAAAAAAAAACATTTCAACAAAATGATATTTTTTTGCCATCAACTGTTCATTTAAAGGAATTCTGTAATGATTTAATGGTGTAGTTTTTATTTCTAAATTACACTGTTTACACTGCAAATAATTCACTCTAATATGTAACATTAATTTCTAAACCAACAGGTGTATTTTTTTGTTGTTGTTGTAATATTGAATTGTAGAATTGTAGGTCACTTTGCCTGGTCATGTGCTTTCAGAGACAGTGCTGCACTATGGAACTGCTTTTTGACAGGCTGTTGTTTATCCTACTCAGTGTAACTGAAGGAGTCGCAATGGTACATGGATTTTTACTATTGAGTGCTGTTCTTATATATACCGGGCAGCTGTTATCTGGTTACTTTCACATTTTTCTGCTGATGGGCTACTGGGGGGTGGGGGGAGGAGGATGATATCACTCTAACTTGCAGTGCAGCAGTAAAGAGTGACTGAAATGTTTCAGAGCACAGTCACATGACTGGGGGCTCCTGGGAAAGTGACAATATGTCTACCCCATGTCACATTTCAAAATTAGATATTAAAAATCCATTTGCTCTTTTGAAAAAATTATTTTAGTGCAGAAGTGTGCTGGAGCAGCACTATTAACTGATGGCAGTATCCCTTTAAAGAAGACAGAAGATAGTAAAGGACATTGCCATATTTCAGAGGTTTCTGGATAATGGCATAAAAAAGCATCACAATGTATTCCTTGGGTTTTAATGGAGAATTGTATTAACTGGCCTAGTTTGCCAATGTTCAACAACATTAATGCCTCCTACATAGAATGCTTCCTTTGTATGCTGTCATGTATTCTTGTCCATCACACTGCTTGGGTCTCCTACTTCACACATAAGCATTGCTTGTCTATAGATATGTCAGTGATCAGAAAGAACACATCTGCACAATATTAAGTGCAGTCTAACTTTTTGACCCGATTGAGTGCATTTACCTTTGGGTTAGTAGTTAAGATCAGACTTCATAAAAACTGTGACAAAGTCTTCAAAAAAATGTCACTGAGACATTTTCAGCATCACTTGTACCCCCTTTAAAGGGCAGAATATCTCCCCATTTATGAGACTGACATGTTATGCTTGTTAAAACAAGAACAATACCATTTCTAAAATATCAGTCTATGATAGGATCTCCGACAGCAGAATGAACTAGAAATGATATTAGATGTTTATCTTGGCAGTGCATGTAATCCATGCTTAACCAACCAAGATAGTACTGTTCTGATGCTGAGGTATAGCCTCAACTAATATTATATTCCAGACTTGGACTGGGCCAGCAGGACACAAGGAAAAAAACAGGTGGGCCCAACTATCATGGGCCTAATAGACCCAGACCCACTCCTGCTGTGCTGTCCCAAATATATAAATATCCAGATTTAAAAAAATCAACAACTGTTCCTTAATCTCTTTTTTGCTTTATTAGATTAGGCATTTAATTAGTTGTTTATCTTTTCCCAAAATATAGCTGACACAGATGCTGAAACCACGGGTGGTCATTTTATCATCAGGTGCTGTCAAAAACATAGATCCAGTTAGTCTTATTGTAACAAATGGCTGCTAAACAACATGTCCATATGTCACAGAATATATACAGACTGGGATCAGCCGGATTTAAGGATGCAATTTATATTTATCTGGCAAATACTGCTAGTAAATATAAACGGTGTCCGAACTGCAGTATTTACTACAGTCAAGATATCAATATTGAGTATAACACAAAGCTTCATCAATTCAAATATTTGGCAGAGCCACACAAGCAGCTGGTACTTGTTTGTCTTGAACACATTTACTTTATCTTAAACTTTACTGCTTTTGATGGACCATATGCATAAATGATTATATTGCACATATCTGTTTGTTGAGCTAAATCATCTGAATGCATGGCAGTTGAGCCTAGCTGAAGACCTGTCACACATGCCATTGGACTTTATTGGCCTCCATATGATGTTTGAGTTTGATGTTGATTTTTCCATGGCCATGCAAGATCCAAAGAGCAATGGCTGTTGCATCCAGTAGAAAGGGACAGAATTGAACAATCATATCATACCATATCATGACAAACGTTCATTCTTTTGGATCAGTCTTAGAACTGTGATAGTCATAGCATCCAGAATCGGAGCTACTAAAACATTATAATGTAAAAAAGGACATCACATTCACCCTGCCACAAAATTTAAAGGGGTTGTTCACCTTTAAGCTAACTTTTAGCATGATGTAGACGTAGAGAGTCATATTCTGAGAGAATTTTCAGATGGTTTCTTTTTTTGTTATTATTTGTGGTTTTAATTATGTATTCAGCAACTCTCCAATTTGCATTTTCGGCAATATGGGTGCTAGGGTCCAAATTACCCTAGCAATCATGCACTGATTTGAATAAGAAACTGGAATATGAATAGTAGAGGGAATGACTAGAAAGACGAGTAATAAAAAGTAGCAATAACAATACATTTGTAGTCTTACAGAGTATTTGTTTTAGATGGGGTCAGTAACCCTCATATGAAAGCTGGAAAGAGCCCTGCTCTCCCTGGTTTCTCACTTCTTAGAGCGACCCCATAGTTGTCCATATGCCAGGTTTCAGCACAAGCCTAACTGTACAATCACTGCTAGCCTGGGCATAGCCCCTGCCCTCTGGCATTTTCTCTGTCCTGAGCATCCACCAAGGATGAGCCCAGAGCCCTTTACCCTGCTCTCCATGTGCTCTTGGTGGTCCATACCACAGGTTTCCATGCAAGTCTGACCATATGATCACAGCCTGCTAGCCTTGTAAGCTTTAATCCCCCCTTTCATACCTGCCTTGATCCAAGGGGAGGGGGTTGAAAAAAAGTAACTAAAGAGACTCCAACCCCTCCCACTGCAGTCAGCAACACCTAGCTCCAACAACAATAGGTCTCATGGGCCTCCATTTAAAGAATTGCAGCAGTGTTCCCCGATGTTTGATACTGCAGGAGACACACTAGAGATAATGGGGCAAATTCACTAAGCAGCGATGGCTTTGCCACAATTCGCCACACTTCGCCAGGCAAATTTTTGCTAACCGCCGCTAATTCACTAAAATGGAAATTTGCGCTCAGGGAGGCGAAAAGTAGCAAAGTTGCGCTACCGTTACTTCGTTAGGCAAAGCACATTTACGCTAGCGATGCCTAATTTGCATACGGCGCAAAGTTGAAAGTATAATAGAAGTATATGTTACAGCCACTACATTACACTACACAAGCCCAGGAAACCTTTAATAAATAAAATAGAGTGGCCCTATTGCCCTACATGTGCCCACTGTATAGTTGAGTTGCCATATGTTAGGAAATGTAGGGGGGAAGAAGGGTAACTCCCCAAAAAATTACGGTGTTTTTCAGACTATCATCTTTAAAAAAGTAAGACACCAGTGTTTTTTTGGGACTCCTATCTATTGTATTGAACTTCACCAAGTATGACCTGGTGAAGTAAAATCTAGCGCAAGAGGTAAAGTTCAGTAAAATGGGCATCTTAGTGAATTAGCATAGTTACGTCCCTTTGTCAGTGCGCAACTTTGCCTGGCGTAAGGGTGCAAAGTTGCTCTAGTCTATCTACTTCGCTAGCGAATTTTCACAAGGGACACTGCTAGTAAATTGGTGAAGTTGCGAAATGACGTCCCTCTGGCGAATTAGCGCTAGCGTTAGATACTTCGCGCTTTAGTGAATTTGCCCCAATGAATATTGGGCCAGAGAGTATGAACAAAGTGAAAATAATTGTATAATCACCACTATTTATTTCCATTAGATAAATACAACAAGGATATTTAAAACCTTAAGCTATAAACAAAGATACATTTGAGCGTACAAAGATACATTTGCATACTCATATTAAGGTAAACTGATCTCACATAAAACAATTTGGTTGGCCAGTGTGTTTGCAGATCATCCACTTACAGTTTCTTATAGTAAAAGTTACTAGGGGTTTAGGAAGAGTTTTCTTTTTTTTTGCAATTGTTTTCTAAAGAAAACATTACAGAGATGAAAACATCAGACAGAATTTTCATTTGGTTAGTCAGCCATCACTTGTCTAAGACAGTTTGGGCTATGATGAGTAATACCCACGTTGTGGATCTAAAATGCCAAGAAAACACAAGAAGATATGGTTCATATACAGTTATATGCTCTATGTGCAACCTAGTATGCATCATTACACATTTCTATGCCAACACACACATTTGTTTTTGTAGTAGCCTGGTTTCCAAGTTCAGACATCTAAACATAACCAGTTAGAGAGCTGTGAATATGCTGAAACCACCTCCGCAAGAGACATCTGTGTCAACATTATTATCCACACCATCCCAAACCTCTTTACAGCTGTGCCAATTGTAGACTTACCTACCACAGGCAGAAAACAAACTTGATCTAGAGTGGTAGCCTGCATTTCTACCTCTCATGCCAAGGAAAGAAATTTCTAAATGCAAATACTGCAATGGCTTTTTAAATGTACCAAAGCCACCTATTCTTTAATTCTAAAGGTTACACTATCCCTATTTGGCCAACCAAAATGTTTTGTTTCCTTTAACTTAGTGCTTCTTTGCATCATTAAGTGTATAATTTTTAAAAGGATTTACATTTTTTATGTAAATTTGACATTATATATTTTTTAGCTTTGTAATAAAGGCCTATCCTGTCTTTAAAAGTAAATACACAGGGATTAGGCATTTTGAAAATATATGGGGGAATGTAATAAAAGTAGGTAATGGAAAAACTGTTCGCAATGCGAAAAGTTATGCCACTGAGCAAACAAATTTTGCTTTGCGCAAATTTAATATAGCTTTTGCGAACCCAGAAACTGTTTAGCGACCACTTCCGACAGTGGAAGAGAGTTTGGAATTTTACAGCTTGCACCAATGCACAGTCAATGTAATAAAAAGACTTACTGAAAAAGTTATGTTTGCTCCAAAATATTACGACACCTTCCAGCACTTCATAAAAGTGCAAAATTTGAATTAGCAATGCAATAACAGTTTAAGGTACAATATTACATTGCGAGATGTGCATTTTTATTCTTATTGGTGCAAATAGTTTTTCTCTTTCCTACTTTAATTACCTTTCCCCAATGAGTTTTTATTGTTTTGGTTGCAATTTTGCCGAAAGGTAAGTTTTTTGATCTTCAGACTGAACAATCTCTATATTATCCAGAGGCAATAATGCATGATCGCCACATCAAACAAAAAACTATTGCAGAAAACTCCAGACACCGCAAATATTTTTAAGTGTTCTGTTGAGGTGTTTGCCCTCTTACAAGTTTATTGTGCTTAGGTATTTGTCTTTATGTGTTAATGATACATAAACTGTGTTTCAGTAAACGTATGTCATTGAAAAAGGTGATGCAAGCCTATTGTATACAGCTAGGCGTTCTCTGTGTATAATTATGTTTAAATGTTTGCAGCTAAAGTTACTCACTAGTTTTTCCATTAACATTTCAGTTCTGCATTGTAAATAATCCACTAGAACCTTGTTGATAAATAATCTACTAGAACCTTGTTGATTCAATCCTAATTAGTGACTGAACTTGCATTACCTTAATTGTATTTTAATGAACAGAAAATATATGTGTTAAGTGTTACCTTAATTTTATTTGGTATGTTAGTTGAAAAACACAGAACACTGGTTCTTCTGATTTACTTCCATTCACAACAAGAGTTGAGCAAAAAAAAAAACTACTGCCTGAGCTTCTTTGTTAAATCTGCATTATAAGGGCAGTGACACACGTGGAGATCCGGGGAGCTTTTTCGGGCTGCTAAACTTTCCGAACTGCCTTTCTGCCAGCTAGAATCTAAATCGCAGGCAGGATGGCACTCCACTTTGCTTTCTGAAGTTTCTTCGTGAGGCAACTTCGCCCAACAGAAAACTAAGGGCTCCGAGTGCCATCCCACTGGCAAGTGGGAAGGCAGTTCAGGGACATTAGTCAGCTGAAGAAGAGCCAATTTGTCACCGGGCCACTAAATCTCCCAGAATCTCCATGTGTGTCTCTGCCCTAAGGACACACGGTCAGATTCAGGGAGACTAGCTGTTCTCGTGAGGCAACTTTGGGCGACTTTGGAAAACGAATCGCTGCAAGCACTATCCCGCTGGAGATTTACATTCTAGGCTGTGGGAAGGCAGGGAAAGGCAGTTCGGGGAGATTAGTTGCTCAGAAGAAGAGGAGATTTGTCGCCTCGAATCTGACCATGCGTCTCTGCCCTTAGATGTCCACCATCTGCCACACCATCTGTTGTTGAACTATAAATGTAAGTCGTAGGCTGTAAATGGTATTTGGGGGTTATAGTACAACAACAGCAACTGGAATGGAAATGACTGTTACATATATATTTATCTATGCTGCATTACTTACAATAATTCCTTCCCATCACATATATTTAAGGGGTTATTTATTAAAGTCTGAATGCCAAAAATACGAAAAATTTAAATTTTTAGTGGAAAAAAAACCCCTCAAATTGTTCCAGATTTATTATACCCTGAGGATGGAAAAAGTCTGATTTAAAAAAAATGGCATCTGACTATTTCAGACTTTTTTGGGCAAAAATATTTTTTATTAAAAATTTGTCGGACTTTTTTTTAATACAAAACTCAGATAAATTCAGACTTTGATAAATAAGGCCCCCCCCATGTTGGAGTAAATCACCACTTAGCATTGATTCATCAATACTGGCAAATTTTAGCTTAGGGTTTTCAGGAATTTTGTCCAAAGATTACCATGCATGCAGGCACGTTTCTGGGGTATTGCGCTCGCTGCACTAGAAGAGCTGAATTTCCGTTTTAAAAAATAGAAATTCAGCTCTTAAAGTTACAAGAGACGGCTTTTTGCTACCCCTGGTAACTGGCTGCTCCATGCCGCCTTAGGATTCTTTGATTTTCACCTTGCCTCATGGCCGGTGCCAAGGCTGCTCCGGCCATGAGGTAAGTGAGAACCTTGCCTCAGGCGTCACGGAGCGGCCAGTTACCAGGGGCGGCAAAAAGCAGCATCTGGTAACTTTAAGAGCCGAATTTCCATTTTTAAAATGGAAATTTAGCTTTTCTAGTGCAGCAAGCTCTACAAGCGATGCAGCCCCTCCTCCACCCATTCGGACGTTATTAGTTAGAAGCGCAGAGCGGGAGGGGGGCAGCAGCAGCCCCTGAAACGCCCCTGGCTGGAGCGGCCCTGACTGAAAGATCTGCATGTTTGGTAAGGTCGCTAAGACGTTTTTAAATCTGCCTGATCAATATCAATTTGGCCTACTCTTGGCAGATATTGGTCAGCAGGCCTAACTGAGGGCCTTGTACTTGAAGGTAACTAAGCTGCATAAATCCAAGTTAATGGCAAAACAAATTAATTGGGTTTATTTAATTGTTATTCAAATGTTTTTAGCTTTTAGTAAGGATAGTGAACCAAATTATGAAAACAAAACATTATCTGGAAAACCACAGGTCCTGGATAATAGATCTGCTTGTTTTGCAACCACCCCAAAATGAGAGCATCTTAAACTGTATGCCCAGCTTTACCCGTGTCAAGTTGGTATAGCTTATTCTATAGTGCAGATGTCATAGGAAATAGACAAGTAAAATAAGAATGTATTCCAACTGAATACTAAAGCTGAAAAGACTGTTGATGAGTACCCTGTGCAATTGCCCTCATAAAAGGGGCCCTTGAGAAGTGCAGAGACTCGTTTAATAATGTTGCACACCAAGCCTAGATTTGCTCATTGCCATTACAAGAAAAGCAGAACAAGAAAATTCTGTTTGTAATGAGTGATAGCATTGTTACCATATAATATTAAAGAATTGATTCAGATCTATTTAAAAATGCTTTTAAGTAAGTTGACATCATGCCTGATTCCTACTCCCACTCAGATGTTTGAGAATGCAGGCATTTTATATGGTATAAAGATGTGAAATGGTTTGGCCTTTGAGATAATGTAGCTGTCTGAGTGCCTTGTGGCCAATAGATCCCTTATAATAGAGGAGCTTATGTTTTTGGCTAAAATACTTTGCTCCTTCATTGTCTTCATTACTGTAGAGACTGGAATGATCATAAACAGAATTCGAAAACTCAAACAGCCCACACATTGTCATTGAGATAATGCCTTTCCTTTCATTTTTTGCCAAATTAAATATTTTATCCTTTGTACAATGCAACGGTTTATAGAGATTAAACATTATCCAATCCCTTAGTCGCTGCTTACAGCTTACAATCTAAGGTCCCTATTGCATTTACAGGAACAAGTTCACATGCCTGTATGCGTTTGGAGTGTGGGAGGAAACCAATGTACTGGAGGCAATGCCTGAACTAGAGGTAGGCAGCAGAAGCACATGGCTAAGTTTCAAGGACCATAAGTACATACCATTTCTGCATTGTCTAAAGGTGGTCATACTTCTTAAGATCCACTCACTTGGTGAGGTTGCGAAACAAGTGGATCTTTACAGACAGATTTAGCCACCTACATTCTGGGCCATTTATTTGGATTCAATTGCTTGGAACCTGGACCACCTACATTCTGGGCCAGTTATTTGGATTTAATCGCTTGAACCTTGGGTCAATGATTGGATCATTGTGGGTGCCAATGCAAGCCTGTCGGAGAGGACTGCACTCAATGCACAGATATCTGCTGGGGAGGGCCCATACAAAGGCAGATAAACTGCAGACTCTGAAGGGGTCATTTAGCAGCTTAAATCTGTCTGTGTATTGTCAGCTTAACTCTGGCGAGTAGGAGAATGAGGGGTCCTTAAGCAACTGTTGGTAAGGGATAGGTGGAGAGCAGGGTGTGGGGGCAGATGAATGGAAGACAGGGGCTTGTCAATGCCACCCTTTGCTTTTGACTTGGCTCTTCCTGGAAGAAAATGTATTCTTCAAATTAGTAACTGCACAAACACAGCTCTGAGAGCTGCCCAAGTGGGCCAAATATATCTCACACCTTCAGGTCTCATTCACTCACAGACTTCCATGAAATAGAGCTGCCTGGTCCAGCCAGTGTCGGACTAGGTACCTGTGGCCCACTGATTCCCCACTGACAGCCAAATAACCAAGCAACTTTGTGTGAGTGCCTATGTACATACACAAGATCTAACCCTTACTGATCCACTTATATTTCAACCTTTACCCGAATTGCTATGCTGTGATCTCTTGTCTAGTAGCTACCGACACAGGTGTCATGTTGAGTCATGGAATTTTGTTAAGGAGAGGCCGCCAAGACTGGGGGGGGTAGCTTTGTGTATTTTACCCAGTACAATTCCAACTGCAGTGTCAGACTGGGGTGTCCAGGGGCCCACTGGGGCTGACATCCCCACCCCCCCAGTCACAAATGTCACTGACCCTCTCTCCCACCGCACACCTGATATTATATGCATGAAACTGCAATTGGTGCCTACAGGTCCACAAAAACCAGACGTCAGGCAGTAGGGCTGCGGGACCATGAGGGCTGGGGCCCACAAGGTTTTCTCCCAGTGTCCCTGGTCAACTGAATTGATTTATACCAGTTTTTCTGCAAGGAAGTAGCAACCATCATCAATATTACTAGTTTGAATGAACATTCTACATTTGTAGAAATTAATTACTTTCTATTGCATCTGAGTAGTTTGGTCTGAAAATTGTAGCAGTCAAAATGTCCCTGTCTGCCACCACTCCTGATACAAAATTTGCTGAACAAACAGATGGACAAACATGCATGTATATAAAATATTTGAATAATTTTGGTGGTTGTTTTCAAGTAAATTATTAGATCCTGTAGTGCTTGTGACTGTTGCTGGAGTTTAATTTGTGAGCAAGGACAGAGCCAGATAGGGCTCTGTCTGGCTCTGTCCTTGTTTTAGTGTGTCATGTAAGCATGATGTGAAAGTAACAGCTAAATAGCAAAGTGTCAGCTGAGACACATGCTGGGCCCGCCGCAGGCCCGGACTGGCAATCTGTAGGTTAGGGCAAATGCAAGATGGGCTGCTATAAGTTGCCATAGAAAGTCACAATTTAGTGGGCTGGTGGAGGCTGTTTGGGCCTCTAAGTGGGATGATTGGGCCTCTGTGTACCTGAAATGCCGGGGCCTATTTTGATTCTCAGTCCAGCACTGTGCTGGGGCATGCTGTATCCCTTTTAACATTTGCTTATTCCACAGAGAACACAGTCTTTATTTCCATTACAGGCCTATGGTCAGAGCTAGACATCAAATACACTAGTATTGACTGCACTGTGACAAAGAATCAAAAAGTACTTTGTGAAGGATCTACACAATTTATTTTGACAAATGATGACTTGTGATTATTACGACATGATAATACCTATAAGTCAATCAACTACAAATACATCTCATTACCAAAATCCCTTTTAAATGCTGATCATGATAAAAATATACATGCATATATATATATATATATATATATATATATATAGTCTAAAGAAAGCAGGTCGCACTCACAGGTCTTATAGAAAAAATAAAGGACTTTATTGAGTTTTTTTGCCTACAATAAAGTCCTTTATTTTTTCTATAAGACCTGTGAGTGCGACCTGTGAGTGCGACCTGCTTTCTTTGGACCATTTGCTACTCGAAGGACTGCACCCAGGCTCCTGAAGAATAATTTTTTCGAGAGTGCCGGTACTTATACCATTTGATATATGTATATATATATATATATATATATATAAAATGCCAAGGAGAAAGGCCTCGGAAGAGGCCGAAACTTCAGGCTGTAAGCTCTGCAATAAAAACATTTTCATTTGAGTAATAAGACCTGTGAGTGCGGATCTTCTTGGATTTCTTGGATATATATATATGGATAATCAATAAAATCACATTATAAAAGCACATTAAAACAAAAACATATGTTACAAATATCTATATTCTATCCAGATGAATCGAGTACATGACCTGTATTCCATGTCACCCTACTGTATATACAGATGCAAGCCTAGGTATCTTGTTCCCTGCACTAATGAAGCAATGCAACACACCTGAGTAATCACAAACACCTGTGAAACCAACAATCTGATCATACAAATAGAGGATTTGTATGATTTTCGAGACCGTGTGTGGAGAGTCCCGACATTTTTCGTCCGGCGGAGATCGGTCGTTTGGTTGATTGGACCGGTTAGAAAATTTCTGTCGGCTGCCGATAAAATCTCTGCGTGTATTGCCGATCGTATGATTTTCAGTGGGAGACTGTCACTAGGTTTTGTTGGACACAACTTTCATACGAATCTGAAGGTTAGTGGTAGGTCGGGAGATGGACACAGGTCTGAAAATTGTACAAAACCTTCATTCGTACAATTGGATCTTTGCGTCTATGGGAACCTTAACACACAGGCGTTTTTGCAGTGCTCCCCTGGAAAAATTTTCTCAGATTTGCTTTCATCTGGTATAGTGCCTATGGATTGGCGGAAAGCTGATGTCATCCCAATATTTAAAAAGGGATTACGATCTCAGCCTGGTAGTTATAGGCCAGTAAGTTTGACATCTTTGTTGGGCAAATTATTTGAAGGCTTGTTAATGGATCACATTCAAAATTTTGTCCTAGTGAATGGCATTATGAGCAGCAACCAGCATGGCTTTATGAAGGATAGGTCAGGTAAGACAAATTTAATTGCTTTTTATGAGGAGGTAAGTAAGATGCTGGACTGTGGGGGGCAGTAGATGTGATCTATTTGGATTTTGCCAAAGCGTTTGATACTGTGCCCCACAAACAACTGCTTTCTAAACTAAGGTCTGTTGGGCTTAATGAAGTCGTTTGCACATGGATAGGAAACTGGCTACAGGATCGGGTACAGAGGGTGGTTGTTAATGGTACGTTCTTTACTTGGATTAAGGTTCTTAGTGGGGTCCCTCAGGCCTTGGTATTCATCAGTAGGTCTTTCCAGCTAACACGAGGTCACCCATTCCGTTTAGAAGAAAAGAGGTTCCGCCTAAATATTCGGAAGGGGTTTTTTACAGTGAAAGCTGTGAAGATGTGGAATTCTCTCCATGAATCAGTTGTACAGACTGATACATTAGATAGCTTTAAGAAGGGGTTGGATGGCTTTTTAGTAAGTGAGGGAATACAGGGTTATGGAAGAAAGCTCATAGGACAAATTGATTGGAGTCAGGAAGGAATTTTTCCCCCTCTGAGACAAATTGGAGAGGCGTCAGGTGGTTTTTTTTTGCCTTCCTCTGGATTAACTAGCAGTTAGGCAGGTTAAAAGGTTGAACTTGATGGAAGTGTGTCTTTTTTCAGCCTAACTTACTATGTTACTGTGTTATCCCATGGTTTATCATGAGAAAACTCATGAGATTCAATTAGAGGAAAAAAAATTCAGTTCCTGTTTTTTTCCCAAAGACATCAGTTGAGTTCTCATGTGATAAACCGTTTTTCTGAACTGAATTGCATCTCAAATAATAATAATAAACCTTTTTCACACTGAAATGAATCTGGCCAATAGTTAGTGTTATGCATTGGTATATTCATTATTACAGGAGAGTCAATTATGTTGAAACTTTTTGAAGGAATGCTGCATTGTAGACTAAACTATATTGCAAATGGGCCCTGTTGACTTTGCAATATTGCATTGAGAGGAATACATTTGAATTAAAAAAAAATTTCAGTGGGAGTTGAGTTTAATTAGATATGCTGTTCCCCACAGTTTCAGTTAAGAATGGTAATAATATATTTTATGCAGCCTTTGAAAATACAGAGAAAGGCTAAATCGAAAAAGAAAATGTCATTTATGGTTTCAATTTCTCCTACTGTGAGCAATTATTATATATCAATTATTCCAAATTAAAACAGTGACATTTAATGGCATTTATTGTATTTTAACAGCTTCAAATGGCAGTTCAAACCCATGTAAGTTGATCTGAATGCCACGAATTGTGACAACTTGGACACTATGTGAATTGTAATCCACCTCTATGAAAAATCTGCAGCTGGAACTAGCAATGGATTAACTCCAAATGGGTCTCTAGTGCCAGACACTTCCTGAATCAATATGAAACCTCATCCACTTTGGGATAAGCCCGGTCCCAAATTGAGTTTGGATTGTCCCAGTAAGCCTGTGACAGTTGGCATGCATGTCTTTAGATATGTGTGCAAGGAATAGACTTGAATAGGAAGCACCATAAAGTTTTAATAAGCTCCTTTTAAAGTACAAGTTTTTTTTTAAATCACAGATATAATATTATATATATATACAATTTTAAGTGATGTGATTCTTGTATTCATAAAGTATCCAGAGCAGTGAATTGTCTAAACTCTGGTTGGTCCTGTACTACTCTGGTTGGTCCTGTACTACTCTGGTTGGTCCTGTACTACTCTGGTTGGTCCTGTACTACTCTGGTTGGTCCTGTACTACTCTGGTTGGGCCTGTACTACACTGGTTGGTCCTGTACAGCTGAGATGCACAACTGGAGGCCCAGGGGCTAGATGTAGCCTCCAAATGTTTTTGTGTGGCCCCCAGACTGCTCAAGAGCTCCACTGATCTCTTTGGATGACATCATTATTTTCTTATGATCTGGCACCCCAAACAGCAATGCTGTACAGTGATTGGCCCATACGCTGAATTTACAGATGCAGTACGACGGGATGTACACCGTATGGACTCTTGTCTATCCCAAGCAATTTGACCAGAGGGAAGCATAGAGAAGCTGCTGCTCCTCTTCACTTCCATGTGCCAATGCACCATGCACTGTCCATCCTGTTGTATCAGCAGATGGAATTTTTAAAACCTGCCCATTCTAACCTAAATATAGTTGGGATTGTATTGTCCAACCTGCATATATGCACCAAAAGTAAAATACACTTTGTTTAGTACAATCAGCTTAGGTTGATACCTTGTTCAATGATTTGGGACCTAAAGGAGGGGCAAAACTGCAGTTTGGTATGATTCTCCCCTTCCTCCATAGTAAAAAGTGTGAATTGACACTTATCTCTTATCTCCTTATCTGCCACAACCCACCAAACAGACAAAGGGGATTGTTTTACTTCAACAGTTTAATGACAGAAGGTTGGATATTGCAGCTTGCCTACAATTATCACATATTAAGAAAGAATAGTTGGAGCTGTAGTGCATTTTTAAGTTAAAGGTTTGTCAGACATTTTAAAGCAATTGTATATTGTCTGTGTATGGTATAGGCACTAGGCAGTACAGGTTTTATTGGTTTCATTATACTCTGTTTCCTCTTTTGGTAATATGAATGAGAACATTTAGCAAGTTAAATCTTTCTAGCACATTCTGAAGACATTTTATAACATTTAGCAAGTCTATCAGTATACAATACCATCTTTTTCTGTAGCCTTAGATGATCCTGTGTGGGGTTAAGATGCTTACTGTAGATTCCTGGTCAGTTCAGAGCATGTTTGGTGCTGCCAACTTTCCACTCACACAATATGCTTGAGCATGTTTTTTCTGGCACTGGACCTTTACTTTCCATTGGTCTGTAAATAAGCCATGAACAAGCCCTCAGTTAAGAAATGTGATTATATTGGTAATTAAAATAAAAGCGCTTATTGCTCTAAAAACCACATAAATATAATGAAGAATTTAGAGTGTTAAAGCAAAGTAAACATGGTCAGAAAAGAGAGAATGGTAAATGCCTTCAG
This sequence comes from Xenopus borealis, assembly GCA_024363595.1. Classification (NCBI taxonomy): domain Eukaryota; kingdom Metazoa; phylum Chordata; class Amphibia; order Anura; family Pipidae; genus Xenopus; species Xenopus borealis. Next base: position 47,103,027 of record CM044435.1, on the reverse strand, counting down.
TTGTAGGCAGCAAGCAGTTTGTAACTGAAGTGCCAGTAATGCAGAGAAATTAAACACGTACCATGAATATTCTTAGTCCAAGACACCAATGAGATCAAAAAGACCAGTAACCGAAGTCCAGGATCAAGTTTTGGTTGAGAGAATGCTGTTGTTATCTGAGTAGTTCCTTTATTTAAGCTCAATAATTGTTGCAGTCTGACAGTCTGCAGTCTATTGTGTATTAACATACCAGCCATGTACAGCACAGCTTTATCAAGTCATTTTCTTTAAATTCCATAGATGCTGGTTTTGTTTTTAACAGAAATCTAAATTCAGACAACCGCTTTCACGTAAGGGAGAAAAGTCTTAAAAAGACTACGGTTTACTAGAATAGTAGCTTTTTCTCTTTTTCTGCCAATAAGAAATCTGCTATGTACTTGCCCATTTGACACTCTGCAATGTGCCCTGTGAGAGTGAGACCAATCAACATCCAGGGGGGAATGTAATTAAAGTTGTAAAGAGCAAAACAATGCGCATTAATAAGATTAAAAATCAACATCACGCAATGTAATATTGTTCCTTCAATGGTTATTGCATTGTGAGTTGTAATTGCGCATATTAATTGCGCACTCTTAAGAAGTGTTTGAAGGTGTCGTAATCTTTTGGAACAAACATAGCGAATTTTTCAGTAAGAAATTTTATTACATTGACTTCCCATTGGCACAAACTGTAAAATTCGCAAACAGCCTTCCACTGTTGGAAGTGGTCGCTAAACAGTTTCTGGGTTCGCAAAAGCTATATTAAATTCGAGCAAAGCAAAATTTGTTCGCACAGAGGCATAACTTTTCACTTTGCGAATGTTTTTTTCCGTTACCGACTTTTATTACATTCCCCTATGAGAGTTTTAAATTCTTCCTAACAATAATCAGCACCTTTTTCATAGTAAGAAACCTAAAGGAGAGAGCTGTTTTGTGTTTTTAGATATGGGCCTTTAAATTATTTTTTATAATGCCCTGATTCTTAGGTTTAATTATGTCAGTAATATGAGATTGAAATTTAAGTTTGAAATGACTCAGACATTACAGGAATAAAACTATGCTATAAACTTTTTGTGTTCTTTACTTTGGGGATTATCAGCATGGGCAATGTAGAGTCTATTCCAATTCTTTGTATAGAGTTGTAGCAGAGTTATGCACATCAACTTTCCCCTTTTCACTCACCTCCTGTGCTCCTGCCTGGGCACTGCAATTTCGACAATCATTCAAGGATGGAGGAAGCAGAGGCGCAGAAGGAGCAGGAGGCGCAGGAGGCTTTGCTACAAAAACTAATAAAAAGACGTTTGCAGCAAAGTTCTGCGCCTCCACTTCCTCCATCCTTTAATGAATGTAGAGTCTATGGCAGAGGTTTTATGGTTGAAACCCACACTATAGTCCGCGATAATATCACAAATATAGAGCAACAAAATTATGACAATCACCATGCTGTAATTACAAATATATCTTAATAGCAAAGAAGAGTTCACCCAAAATGTTACCACATCCCTAGGTTTATATGAGTATGTAGTAGAGCAATCAGGGATTCTTGTAAAATCTCAGCATAATAACCTTCAGCTGACTCCCTTGCCATGCTATAAGTCTCCAAAGGGGCATCCCACAGTTTGGGAACCATCAGTTTTGAGGGAGATAGACATAACGATAGGGGCAGCACATCCTGTGGATGCTGTTGGGTCCAGGGATAGAGTAAAAACAGCAAAGGACCTTTATTGTTTAAATATACAGTATGTGCAAAGCAAATAATATTTAGTGGTTTGGGGGGAGGGGTTGCAGAATGACCATAAAAGACTTTTCTCTGAGGCAAATTAACTTCAATTATACTGCAGGGGGAGGGGAGCAAAGGGTGTGAAGGTCTGGGGGCACTGGCATATTGCAGGAAGTCAGTGGGATGCCTATAGATGGACATTCTATTAGAGGGCTGATAGAGGTGAGGACACAGAGGTAGGATTACAGTAAGATTACTAAACCAGTGCTAGCTAAAAGAAGGAGAGAACAAAGAAAGCCTTTTGATTCCTACTAGCCTTGATTCAAATTTCAACAGGTCCTTTTGGGCACAGAAATAGGAAAGACAGCCAACAGCTGCAAAGCTGTAATAAGCGTGAATCCACATATTAGAATACTTAATGGATGCACAAGTAATGTGAACTCACCCAGAAGTAATTGCGGCACTTACAGCCTGCACTGGTATTTAACACAGAAAAAGAGATTTTCAAAATGTTCAGTAGGCAAAACTAATGTAGTAGGAAATTTAATTTTCTGAGTTTTATAGCTATAGGAGGCATATTTGGTGTCTAATTTGTGGTCACGAAATAAACCCCCTTTGATTGGATTTCAAGCAGACCCTACACACTAAATAAGAACCCTACATTATAAGAACTGTATACCCATATTTTAAGAATCAAGTCTAAATCTGGAGTTCGTATCTACTCATTACCTGATGTATGCCTTTAGATTAACCTCATTGTTAATTCTCCTAATTATTTGTAATTTATAGTGATGGGCGAATTCGTGGCAAATTCGCCGGTGAATAAATTTGTGAAATGCCAGGAAAAATTTGCTTGGCCTGCATCCAAAATGAGACGCCTGTGGCGTTTCACGAAGTTTTTGCCGTTTTGCGAATTTCCTGAGAAATTTGTGAATAATTTGGCAAAGTGTAACGCCCCAGATTCGCCCATCTTTAGTAATTTAGGCTAACGCTAGTTACTTAAGGTACAGTAATTGGGGTATCTGAAGATTCAAAAGAGCTATACAGAATAATAATATAATAATAATAAGAAGAAGATAAATAAATGATTGACAGGAACAGCAAGACAATTAAATCTAAATAAAGATACCTCTGATGCTGGGGAATTCTGACTGGTTTATTAACCATAATGGAAAAAGCCTGAACCAAAATTCATCCCTTTTTCTTCTTTCACTTCCTACTTTTTTCTCTGATGCGTAATGGAAATTCCCTGCAGTGGTATAAACTACAAAAAATCAATATATGTTTTCTAGGCAAGTCTTACAGTATATTGATTAAAATATATATATTTTTTTATTGTTGTCAATAACATTCTCTCTGTATTGTTTGCAAGACAAAGACATGGTTTTACACTTGAAAATTATAACTGGAAATACCTGAAATATTGATGGGATGTATTTTATTTTACAATAATATAATTTTATGCATCTTTCCGGTCAATAACTATTATGTCCGCATTTGAGTATAATATCTGCCATTGACTTTTCCTAAATCTCATTAATACAGGTGGAAGGATAAATAGGTAAATATATGCAAAATCCTGTTTAGAAACCATGAACATTTTTTTGCCAGGTGAAATAAATATTTCTTCCTTGTATATGGACTATTGCTCTCTAAATTTTAAAATGTTCAGCTGAAGATTGATGTGATGACTTTTGGCTGCATATATTAATTTATATTTAAAAAATTCAGTATTGCCTATAAGTTACATAATTTTGTGTTCAGCACAAAAGGGGTGTTAACTAGAGCTTTTTTTTATCAGTAAGAATAATTAGCTTCATATTCATTATAATAAAAACAGAAGTAAAACTAATAGTGCAGTTACCTAATAACACCATAACTTGTTTGCAAGGCGAATGTCTAATAAATCACAGAAAAGCTCAGTGTTCAAAGTGCAAATTCAGATGCAATTTTCCAATTTATTTGCTGACATTGCAGTGTTTTTCCTGTAAGTCCAACCTAATTGCGACTTTTAGGGGTAGATTACCCCTGGCATAATTGCATGTGATGTGTCAAAGGACAAATGTGTATTTATATTCACCCTGAATTGTGCTGAAATATTTTATGAGATGGGATCTCATTACTTCCAGTGCTTTGTGTCAAACTGATGCCTGCAAATAATACTTTAAGAAGAGGTACATTGTGTTTATTGACGCAGGCCACTTTGGGGACCTTGCAGCTTGGAGGGTGCATTAGCTCCAGGCTTCTCCACACTTTCAGCACAATAGATGAGATGAAGGTTGCTAAGCCTTGGTGATACAAAATGCTATGGTAGGTGCCTTTTCATTAACCAATGGCACAACAAGCAGCTTTCCCTGCGTGATTCTTGGGGATTACCTGAATGTAACTTTTTTCTGACCACAATCGCATACGGTGCATAATGTTTTAAATGGTTCAGTATTTGCTCCAGTTCTAAAGACTTATATCTTCTTTGAGTTACTATATGAAGCATACTGTCCTGATATTACTGGCTCTGGTCTTAAGGAAAGGGCACACGTAGATTTGTGAACAAAACCACAGTATCAATAACAAAAGAAAAACCTGTCAAGTGTCACTGAAATGTACACAGAAATGTACAAATCTACATTCAATAAAATGTCTACACAATAGATAATACTACTATATATTGATAATCTGTTAATACATAACTTAAAGAAAACAACTTTGAGAAAGTACCCTCTCTCTCAGGAAGCTCACAGCTGTGTTTGTGGTAGTGAATACAGTTGTCTGCAGCAAGAGTGATACTTTGCCTCTGTTCCTGGGAGGTGCTGTGGGTTTACGTTTAGTACACACTTGGCCTTTCATGTCATCGGATTTCAACTTAACTACTGTCTCTTTATCTGTTTGTCTCCTTCTGAGTTGATTTCTGTCAACACATTAAGCATTTAAACAAATATCTTGCCTTATATGGTTGGGCAGCTAATGAAGGTCTGGTACTCTCTGTCCCACCATCTACTTAGCCAAACTGCCCAGCGATCGGAATGTTTTGTGCAAATACATGCTTGACTGCAACATCTTCATTTAAAAATTGCATCTATCAAGGCATATTGGTCACAGAAATTAATGCCAGGTTAAAACACTCTTTATCAGCTGGTAAAAAAATATTAACATTAAATGTTTCAATGCAAGTTTTATTTATAGTGAATTGGCAGCTTTAGGGCTTATCCAGACGAGCAGATTCGTGGAGATTAGTCGCCTGGCGACAAAACGCCACGTCTTTGAGGCAACTAATCTCCCAGAATAGCTTGTTAGCGCTGCGCTAGGCGTAAAGTCGCCTGCACTTATTCACATGCAGCGGCGCGATTTTCAAAGTCGCTGAAAATTGGCTGGCGAGGCAGATCTCCCCGAAAACTCCCCGTCTGGCCTTAGCCTTAAAGGGGTTGTTCACCTTTAAATGAACTTTTAGTTATATTCGGAGACAATTTGCAATTGGTTTTTATTTTTTATTATTTGTGGTTTTTGAGTAGCCTTACAGAGCATTTGTTTTTTTTTTAATGAGCCAGTGACTCCTATTTGAAAGCTGGAAAGAGTCAGCAGAAGAATGCAAATAATTCAGAAACTATAAAAAAATAAATAATACATACCAGTTGAAAGTTGCTTAGAACTGGCCATTCTATCACATACTAAAAGTTAATCAAAGGTGAACCACCCCTTAAATAAAGATTGTGGGATCAGCAAATCACGGGCAAGAAACATAAATGGGTGTCATCAGTTTCATATGAGTGGGTTGGATGTCTCAGACTTTGAGAAAAGGAGGATCACCCAGCTCCAATACACATCATGAAATATTAAAAACTAAAGTGCTCAAAAGAAAAAGAAGGGAGACACCTGTAGATGGAGCTACACCTAGGCAACAGTTTTTTTTATAAATATTCAAAACATATTATTTTATTTATTTCTTATGCAAAAAGGTATAGTTAAAACATACACATGTGATAAGCTAAAAAGTGGCAGTTTGAGACAGTAATGGGTCCTCTTGTCCCATGCATGTGTTTCAGACTTTCCATTGCACAGCTCTGTGTTCCAGTTATCAGCATATTCAGTTTTCTCAGGAGATGTCACAGTGCCTTATTGAGGATACATGTTTTTAAAGGAAATTGGGGCTGAATAAAAGAGACTGATAAATCACTGGTAGTATATTTCTAATTGATGAAGCTACATGTTAATAGGCCTGAAGTTGAGAGATGGCATGTGCAAAAAACTGGTTGGCAGATTAAAGTTGTGGCCTGGATTGTGGAGATTATTCAAATCACATATAGTGAAGGATGCTAACATCTTGGAGTTTAGGTGAAAAATTTGAAAAAAACTTTAGGGGCAGATTTACTAAGGGCTGAATTTTAGAACTAAGCGAAACCTCGAAATTCGACCCTTTTAAAGGGCTTTTTCGATCGAAAATGGACCTATTTTGATCGAATAGGTCCATTTTTGATTGAAAATAAAAATGATCCTTTGAATTCCTTTGAATTCCTGGAACTTAGAAAAAATTTTCAGGACAGGTTCTATGAGGTCCCCCCTAGGCAAAAATGGCAATTCGGCAGCTTTAAGCTGGTGAATAGTCGAAGTCGAAGGATTTTTAGAGGGCAAGTACTTTGAAACTCAAAAATTCGAATTTTCAATTCAAATCGAATTTTGGGCTATTCGATAGTAAAAGTAGCCCAAAATTACTTAAAAATTTCGAATTTTCACTTCGACCTTTAGTAAATCTGCCCCTATGTGTCACTACAGAAAAATAAATGGGAACACTCTAAGAACTGTATGTTATATATAGATGTAGCATTTCCCGCAGTGTTGTGTCCTGCATTAACAAAGAGGCCTGTGTGCTTTCCTAACATCAGCTGCCTGGTAGGGGTGTAATTACTATGTGTTGCCAGAGTGACAACTGCTTCCAGTCATTATGAGGACAGCTTGCAGACTAAGGCCCCATTTGTTTCTTACACAGAATAACAAAAGTGCAACTGTTCCTGATGCCGATCTTGTCAAGTATCTTGTATGGGACAAAAGTTCACATACGCATAGACTGTACAAAACACGTGTACATACTGTATATATTCCTTCCAGAATGTTTAGGGAACATGCAGAAGGGGGATTTTTTAAATTTAAAGGGAATAAAAAACTCCAAAATGATTCCTGCAGACATTATTAGTTCCCTCTATAAATCCCATGCTGGAGTATTGATGGCATGTGTGCTGTAAAATCTCCCCCTAGATAACTGCCAGCCATAACCATTTTCATGGCTCAGATGGGCCCCAAGGGGGTGGGGGCCCTGGTGCAGTTGCACCCTCTGCACCCCTGGTAGTTACGCCACTGTTTGTACATGGCATTGTTTAGCTACATTTCTGTCCCTTTTTGCTCATATGACTCCCCCGTGTGCACTCAAGCTGTTGCATTAATGGCTGCCCATCTCACTGACGTTATAAGGGCACCAGTTGTTCTGGGTTTATTCCTGGAACTTACTACAGCCTGGCACTATTTCAGTAGTTACACATTTGGTGGTATTAGCCATGGGCATGGCATTAGTAACAGCCAGCTGTTTTAATTTTGCAGTGAGGAATCAGTATGGTACAAGTCCTCATTTACAGCTTTATACAGTCATTCCAGCTTCTGACAGTAACTTATACTCTAACACTTCAAGCAATATAGATAGTACTAGGTTTACACAGCATAGCTCTTGCACACAGGGACATCTACTGGCCAGATGTAGAAAACACTATTCAACAGTAGTACTCCCTAGCAAAGGCATAGGCTCCAGAGTATAAGACCCTTACTGTGGTGTGCCTCTATGTTTGTAGAAGGGCACTAACCCTCTGCTCTATTCACTGGAGCCTCTAGTTGCTTTGTTAACTACCTTAGCTCTACTACCTCAGGCTCTCCAACACCATCCACCAGCTCTAGCAAGTGAGGTGCAAAAAGTCAGAACTCCATAGGTTCTAAACTGTTAAGGACTAGGCAAACCTGACACCCCTGGCTAATAGGGAACTATCAGATAATGATTTAACTTGGAAATGGGTCCACCCCTCCCATCTGTATCTGTAAGGACAAGGGCACCAGTGCCAGGCCAAGTACTTCACCCTCTCACTGTTTGCGCATGAGCAGAAAAGTGGAAGGGCAGCTGAATCTGGAGTGCGCATGCATGGAGGTGCAGATGATGCGCCAGTGCGCATGCGTGGAAGCGCAGATGCAGTGCCAGTGCACATGTGTGGAAGAGCGTATGCTCAGTATTAAAAAAATCTGCAGCAAAAGCTTAAGGGCACAAGGGTCCGAACTAGGGGAAGGCATCAGAAGAGGTACATGCCTGGCACCCCTTGGCCTATGCGCCCTAGGCATGTGCCTCTTCTGCCTACCCCTAGTTCTGGCCCTGAAGGGCACACAGAGCATATGTGCCCTATAGGTGCCCCTGCACAATACACAGGCTGAGAGCGGCAGAGCCTATGCTCCATGTGCCCATGGCCTAAGGGGACTTATCTAAGTACAATTAAACAACACTTTCCTTCCTACACTTTAGTCTGTAACATAAACTTGCCATTTTCCCCTTTAAATGGATGACAAAATGCTCAAAATTGCTTGTAATTGATTTGAAAAATGGTTCCCAGGAATCACGGTTCATTACAGATGAGTCTCACTTGCGTACACCTGGGTGCATCCATGATTCCAGACAGCTGAAGTTCAAATCTGTGGGAAATAATTTTAACATTTAGTTACCCATTTAGGCAGCTATTCATCACCTGGCAACAAATTGTCCAGAACCTCTATGTGTAACATTGCCCTAAAATCCCCAAGGGATTTTGTAATACAAAATGCAGACTAAATAGGATTTAAATTTCCTGTCTCTATTTTTTCCCTAAAAGATGTGCTTATGTAAATACAGATTTCTTTAATGCAAATTCGGCTCCATATCCTGTACAGTGTTATTCTCTGAGGTGTGTCTGTTTTGCATATGTACCTAATCTAGAACTAGTCTGGGCAGGATTCACAAAGTACAGTATTAAAGGAGCCAAATATATGTGCAAAATAGGCACGACTAATATTAAAGGCACATTTGCTTAATTTCCATGGTTAGATTAATAGACTTTGCACACAATAGCAACTTGTATTTTGCCTGGTTGTTGGCCCTTACTACACTGCCAATCAGCCACATGAACAGAGTAGGCTCATATAACTATCGTCTGTAGCAAAACCAGTTTAGCTTTTACTAAAATTTAATTATTATTAAACAAGCCTCAGACTTTTATAAAAGATTAGTATGTTTGACTGGCATTGCCAAATGTACCATTTATACACAGATGACTATTATTTGCAATCAGTGTTCACACATTTTTATCAGGTTGGGAGCACTGAGGGATTGATGTATGGGAAATTTAAAAAACAATTGCATTTCATGATCAGCTCCAGAACTTCTGAACCAATGCTGGTGTGGTTGGGCGTCATGCCTCCCCCTAAAATCCTGCCTCCCCAGGCCTGGGCCTTGGTGGCCTTTCCACAAATCCGGGCCTGCATACAGGGCTCTTTGTTCAGGGCCCACCAAGGCCTTAAAACGGCCCTGGCTGTTAGCCATGATCTCTCAGGAAGTAAGAGGTGCAGCAAAAAACCCCAGCTGCTGATAAACAAGCAATATCATTTCATTTTAGATCTCTCTGTTTGTACTGATACTTCATTAATTACATATTTGTAGTATGGCAAAATACTTTGTCATGGTAAGACAGCATATGTTTGAGGACATTCCTATTAAATTATATTTAGTGTATACATATACTGTATATACTGTTTGATTCCCGACGAAGTCCCTGTGCGGGACCAAAACGTTGAGCAAAATAAACCTTTGGAAGATTGATTCAACAAGTCCTGTGAGTGCCATTCTTCTGAATTGCTTGCATTTTTTATTAGCTCAGGCACCCAGGTGAAATAACTGTCTATGATGTGCACCTTATGTCTCTCTCTCTCTCTCCCTCTCTCTCTCTCTCTCTCTCTCTCTCTCTATATATATATATATACCTTTTTTATTGCTACACAGTAGCTTATTTATATAAACAAAAGTAGTGTTTTGAAGCAAACATGGCTGTTTTACCAGTACAGGGCAACACTGCATTATGCTCTATTTGCATTACTTGAAAACACTTAAATTTTTTGATGTTACTATTCTTTAAAGGAGAAGGAAACCCTAAAAATTAATAGGACTAAAAATGCTATGTTTTATATAGTGAACTTATTGCACCAGCATAAAGTTTCAGCTTGTACATAGCAGCAATGATCCAGGACCTCAAACTTGTCACAGGGGGTCACCATCTTGGAAAGAGTCTGTGACACTCACATGCTCAGTGTTGTCTGAGCAGCTGTTGAGAAGCTAAGCTTAGGGGTCATCACAAATTATCAAGCAGAACATGAGGTTGGCCTGTAATATAAGCTGATTCTACAGGGCTGATTATTAAATTCTGATGCTAGTTGAACTGGTTTCTGTGCTGCCATGTAGTAGTTATCCATATTCATTACTTATCAGCCTTTTTCTGAAACATTTATATTCTATGTGCACTTTATATTTTGAGTTGGTCCCTAAGCTCAGTAATAGTGATGGGCGAATCTCCCGCGATTCGCTTCGCCTAGAGATTCGCGAATTTCTAGAGAAATTTGCGAATCGGCTAAAAATTCGCAAAACGAGTCGCGGGACGATTTTGTTGCGCGTTGCGTCAACTTTGTCGCGCGTCGCGTCAACTTTGACGCGTCGCGTCGTTTTCGTCGCGCGTCGTGTCGTTTTCGTCGCGTCAAAAACGACGCGCGACTCGTTTTTCTACGAAATTTCGCCAAGCAAAATTCCGCTGGTGATTCGCAAATTTATTCGCCAGCGGCAAATCGCGGGAATTCGCCGCGAATTCGACCTAGGCGAATAAATTCGCCCATCACTACTCAGTAACTGACATCAGCAAAGAGCATGTGCAGTGATTCAGCAGAAAAGAAGATGGGTAACTACTGGGGCATCTTTGGAGACACAGATCTTTACTGCTAAAGGGTTGTGGTTGCCTTGGGCTGGTACAGAAGCACAACACATAATGTACAACATTTCTAGTCTACTTCTTTAATTTAACTTTCCTTGTCCTTTAAGGCACATGGGTCATCAGTGGAGTGGTGAAGCGTATGCACCTGTGTACTGGATCAGCCTGTGCACAGAATGGCTTCTGACTCAAAAATGTATACGTTAGAGAGGTGCAGAAAGCAGTGGAACAGCTTTTTCTATATATGTTCCAGTAGAGAAAATGACCAGTGTGCTATTAACCTAATATTTCTTTCTGTAATACATGTTCTTCACCCAGGGGTGTTGCTACCATGAAACAAGCACCCTGCAAGTTACCAGGTGCAGCAAAAAGCCGCTAATGGGAAATTTGGGTGATTAAACCAGAAATTCAGCCCTTCTAATCCAGAGGGGGCAAATGCATGGCATTGGGAAGGCCTCCTTAGTAGTGATGGGCGAATCTACCCTGTTTCGCTTCGCCGAAAAATTAACTGGAAATTCGCGAATTGGCGAAAAAATTAGCGAAACGAGTCGCAGCACGTTTTTGACGCGTGTCACGTCGACTTCGACGCGCTTTGCGTAGTTTTCGAATTTATTCGCTGACGGCAAATCGCGGGAATTTGCCACAAATTCGCCCATCACTACTCCTTAGCAGAGCCGGGCCAGGCCAGGCAGGCGCCCTAGACAACCTGCCGTCCTGGAGCTGGCTATGCAAGCGCATGTGCAAAATGGAGCACTTATGCAGGCATGCACAAAAACTGAGCGTACGCAGGAGCGCATGTGCCGAAGGAAATATACCAGCGTGATGAGAGAGAAAAGGACAAGGGGTAGGCAACAGAGAAGGTATGTGCCTGGTGTCCCCACAGCTTTGAGCCCTAGGCACGTGCCTACTCTGCCTACCCCTTGGCCTGGCCCTGCACCTTAGTGTGGCCAGGGGCCCATAATTGCCCCTGTTTTCATCCATATGTGAATCCTCTACATATTCTAGTTATCTCTAATTTAAGCCTCATTGGGGAAAACCTATTCAAAGTACAGAAAACAGAAATGGACAAAGGTTTTATTCTCAGTACTGCCATTAGCAGGACATTGTGAAACTCACACTGATGTTTGGCCTCTAGAGAGAATTCTGTGCTGCTTATTTTCCCGCACTGCTATTTCCTGCTTGTTTTTCCATCTAAGGATTTCAAATGCACCTATTCATAGTACTCTGATGCCAGACCTACCAAAGCCACAGATTAAAGAGGGAAAATAAATATGCAGCTGAACTTTAAACTTAGTGTGGAGTGATTTGCATTTTTCTTATTAAGATTCCAGTTTTCATCTTCTCAAAACAAGTAGCGACTTAAGCCACAGAAGCTGAACAAATAACATCAGGTATGTTATTCTCTATATTAAACGGGGATCTGAAATTTTTGTGTAGTCACTGTACTCGATTTAGTTCAATGCTTACTCCTGTGTCAAGTGCTCATATTCCATATAGGCCACACCAGTAGACCTTCGTGTATATATTCAAATTGCAGTTGAATGGAGCACACGATAAGCAGACTTATGCTGCAGAAAAGCTTTATTGTATCACAACATCTTTTGAACCAACATGGATCCTTTTTCAAGGATGTTGTGATACAATTAAGCTTTTCTGCAGCATAAGTCTGCTTATCGTGTGCTCCATCCAACTGCAATTTAAATTTTTGTTTAGTGTAGTGCATGTCAAATTTATATTTTTATGAACTGACAAAAAGCTATTGAGTATTGTATTGCTTCCTGACAGATACATGGCCAAACATCGGGCAGATATCCCATCCAATGAAGTGCATTGATGCCGTCTTCTCCCGTTGGGTCTGCCAAGCCCCCCAGTAGGATCATCTTTGAATGAAGAATGACTGGGTTGGGTTTTGCAGGAAGTATCCAGTAGCATTTTGGAAACATTTGTATTTTCTATACAGCAATCCCTGTGTCCCACTCTGAAGCTGCTGCACAAAGCATAGGCCCTCAGGTGTCTATAGGGAATATGTGGCCCTGCTTATCTAGATTTTTGTTACAGAGTAACATTAACTCATCAACATCCCTGGATTGTAACACCAATAAACTGTTGTACATTTATAAATAGATATTGCAAGGCAATACTCAGATATATCCTAGTTCCGACCTTGGAGTTTTTTAAGATCTGGTAACTATTAACAGACATAACTTTTACAGTTAGACATAATAATTAACTTATTTGTTTCGCTTAATCAGACTTATATCCTTGATGTACATTTTGGGAAAAACTTGTTGTTAGCAGGTGAGCGCTAAAAGGTATTGACCTGCTGAGAATGAGGGTCTCATTTAGAAAATATGGAGGACAGTGCAAAGTAAAATTAAAAAAAAGCACCCTATTTGTTGCGTTTCACAACTCTTTTTTTTTTCTTTTGTTTTACTGACCCTAGGAAGAAGTCTTGTCCACCATCTAACTGTCATGCATTTCATGTTAGGGGCAAATATACAGGTATGGGACCTGCTTTCCAAAATGATTGGGAACTGGGTTTTTTCATACCTTAAGTCTACTAAACCTTTAAATAAACCCAATATGTTGGTTTTGCTTCCAATAATGATTAATTATATTTTAGTTTGGATCAAAGTACAAGGTACTGTTTTGTAATTACAGATCCGGATAATTTGATTATAATGAATTCTACAGAAGACAGCCTTCCCGTAATTTGGTGCTTCTGCATAACGGGTTTCCAGATAATGGATCTCCTACCTATATAATAAAAATAATCCTGCTGTGTGTGTTACCATGTATCCAGAAGGGCTATTGGGGAAGCACCCAAAACTACCACCTCCAAATGTTTATGGTAAAGGTGTGACAGCTCTATTACTGACAATCTTCAGCCTTAACATGGTCTGATTAACATGTTTGGGCTAAAATCCAAAACTTTGCATTCCCCATGAAGTTGATTTGATGTTTTAGGGAGCTTCTGTATTGGTGGAGAATACTTCAGTTCATATCTAAACGCAATTGCACACATTTCAATGCACTGGATGCAATTGCATCAGACATATCTTACCATCAAAGCTGCAAGTACATTGGAATTCTGGGTAAAACTTTGCATTGTGGGTAAAAAACATGGCACTTGTATCTGAAATTGCACTTTACACACTGCACTTGGGCTTGTAAATGAGCTGTTTTGTCCCTTGCACCTTGCACCCAACAGGAAATTTGTCACAAGGTGCAGAATGCAACATTTAGTTGGTGCAATGGAGCCCTGTACATAACAGTTCTCTTTCTTTCCTTCTTGTGCAAATTACATGCAAATTTGAAACATGCATGTGGACATCCATGGGCCACCCATATGTAAAAATGTGGCAATTGCAACTAGAAAAATATATGACTCTTTCTCTGTCTGTGCCCAACATCCACTGGTAAATAACCCCCATAGTTTCTAGTGTACAGAACATAATAATGTTTAACAGTATATGAGATAAAATATGCCTGAAAATCAAAGCAAAATATTATGTATTGATTATATATTGATTAGCCAGGTTACTATGAATCAGCTCATAAATATGGTTTCCCGCTTTTGGCATCTTATACATACATCAGTCAAAAGAGGACAAATATGGAAAACATGCCATACAATGGGCTCCATTCAGAGAGAAATGAGGTGAACTGTAAGTCTGACCTCTAGCCAGCTGTAGTTTGCTAAAATTGACAAAAATACTCATTAAGTTTTCAAGGCATTGGAGCTATATATCTTTCCAAAATCAATACCTTCTTTGTGCTTACATATAGAAGAAAAACTGAGAGTGAATGACAACTCCATAAATTCTTTAAAAAAACAAATGCAAACATTTCATTTTCAAAATATTCAAATATGTTTAGTTATCAGGTTATATGTGTAGTTTATAAGATAGGTCTTATTCTCCTTGATTGCAGTCTTAGTGTGATATTGTTTTCGTTCTGGAAGTTGTTACTGGGTCTGGTTTATGTAATAACAAACAAAGTATGGCTAGTATCACATAGCAACAAATCACACATGTGCTTCTAAAACTTGCCATAAACAAAAAGATCCTGTTGTTTGGGGGAGCTCATCAACTATCTTGAGATCTCTGATCAATTTGGTCACATAGGTGATCTGATTCAAATATTTGTGCAGAGTATTTAAGAGAAAAAATATCTGGAAAAAAGGGATCTTAGTATTTCCCCACTACATGTGCTGGGAATTCCATCCACAACTTTCAGCAATACTGTGTCATTTAAACAGCAGTTTATGTTTCAGTTGCTCTTCCTCACAGCAAAATGTTACTGTGGTGATGCTGAGACCTTTGTCTACTATATGAATATATCATTCAGCATCTCAATGTCAAAACACTTGCAATCAAACTAGAACCATCCATTGTAAAAAATAAAAAGGAAAGACGAAGGGGAAAAAAAAACAGTAAAAAAAGCAAAAAATTAGATGAAGTGAAAATAAACCTTACATATTTTAAATAGATTATGTTTTAAGGTTCTCTCTGGTACAGTATAGACTAAAGTGCCCAATAAAGCTGGCCATAGACGTAAAGATTTTTAAAAGATCCAATGGTTATTGTGAGACCACGATTGTCTCAAAACGATCATTAGCACTGTTCCTGAAGACATTGCTGCCTGAGGCGGCTCTAGTAATGCCGCTCCCCCCAGCACTAGTAAAGCCGAATTTCCGGTTTAAAAACCTGAAATTCGGCTCTTAAAGGCACCAGGGGTGGCTTTTTGCCTCGTGTGGAGACCTAGCTGGCACTGCCGCCTGAGGTGAGCACCTCATTGGCAGAGCACCACTGACGATCGTTTAAATGTCTGATGTGTCCATCAACTAAAAAGACCATTTCAGGAGATATTGCCAGCAAAACTGAAGGGTCGCTGCCTGCTTGGCCCTGCAAACATAGGTAGATTGCATGGGGACCAATAAAGATTTTCTAACCTGGCCAATCAATTTTCAGACCTATGTCGGATGAAAAATCGTAAGATATGTGATCGTTCGAATCCCACTAACCACATGATAATTTGACAGATTGGTCGAATCTCGCTAAGATTGGTCGTTCGGCAGAGAAAGATCTTTCCATCTTAAGGCCACATGTGGGAGCAGATTGGGTGGTTTTACTGAATATTTATCTTGGTAAAGTATCCCAATACCAATGTTTTCTAGATTAAAGGCTTAATTTCATTCATCGCTTTGCCACAGACTGAACATGTGCCTTCTGTTTAATTTTAAGATGGCAGGGCTCTAGCAGCACCACCTTCCTGAATTTTTGGAGTGCCAATGTGCTTTAAATCTGATATGGCACTTGCTGGCTTTTTCCTGAAATTTATCTCAGAGGACTTAAGAGTTTTCTGTTAACTTTTTATCATAATGGTATGGTTTCTAAGTGTACTTAGGGTTGCCACCGGCCTGACTGGTATTTTTGATGGTTGATCCCAATGTTATTAATAGGAAAAAAAGCTACATATATATTTTTTTAAGAAAAGGTGGCAACCCTAAGTGTACTGTATACATCACTTTAAATATGACACAACTAGTTATTACAGTACTAGTACTAAGAATAACTGGATATTTTTTGTCATGCTCTACAAACCAAAATCCAGAGGCTAAAAAAACAAAACAAAAGCAAATAATCTCTCTAGCTTTAAAATTAATATTGATGATTTTACTTTGGACAGGGCAGGGCATGTAATCTAGTGTGCTGTTCATGCTGTTCTTATCTGGAAATGACCAGACATCAAGGCCTCCTTTATACATTGTATAAAAGGGATATTCTGCTGGCAAATTATAGGTTTGAAAAGAAACACTGGGTTTGCATAGGCTTTCATGTTGTGTAAAAATGAGGTTATTTCCATATCTAAGAGATGCTCAGATGAAAAGAGTCTAAACCCTAGCAAGCAGTCTTCCAACTTTACTTTGACCAGTAGATGCTGTTTCCATGGAGTCCACTGAATTGTAGCTGCAAATTATTCAAACTGCTAGACATCTTTTTAAAAAAAGAATGCCATAGAGATATGATTATCTGCCCCATAAGCAGGCTGGAGTCTGCATGTGGCCATTGAGCCTCCCATTGCCCTGGTTTAACTGGATCAGTGAAAGAAAAACACATGGAACTTCAAAGAACAACTCACATAAACATCTGTGGTAGAGATATCTATATCAACTCCAAGATATTATCAATGACCAAAAGAGACTGCTTTGCAGTCACTGACAGCTTTTCATCAGGTTTTAATACATATCATAGTTCTCAGAAAACCACTTGTGAGTCTGAAATATTCAGCTTGGCATTTCAAAAATGTACTATGTATAGCTTTTGTTTTTCATAGTTTGGGCCAGATTCAATTATCTCTTAGTTACATTTCAGATTTCCCTTAAAACCAGATGCAATTCAATGTGGATAAACCAACTGTTTATCAAATAAAAACTCTGTTGAAGTCTATGAGAAAGACTGGAACTGGTCACCTATACATTTTATTATGATGAACCATTAAATAATGTACCTGGCCCTATATAATAAATACTCACATTGACTAGTATAAGGCATGGCTTGAAGTCCTAAATAAATAATGCAGTTTCAAGTTAACACCCAAAATAAGACTTCTTGTATAGGTAAAAGAGAAACCATTGTTTTGGAAAATATATAGTAAACACCAAGAACTTATCAATTATGAGTGGATAATTAAACAAGACTTTGTAACCCTTCCAAACATTCAGTTTATTTCTGCCATGCGTGTCCAAATGCTAAGTCTGTCTATGCTGCACCGTAACCTCCTATTTCACTAATTTTCAGACTCTTTCGCATGAAGTCTCCCTTTGAGGTCAAACATTTGGCCAGAGTTCCCATAGTTAACAGCAATGGTATAGATAAATAAATTAAAAATTCACTGCATCGGCCAATTAGTCATAGTTCACAGAAGGTCTATTACAACAAGTGTTCTCCACCTCATCCTAACTGACCTTGGCTTCCACGTGTATAAAGGAAAACAATTAGAGGGGTGGTTCACTTTTAAGTTTTTAGTATTTTATAAAAGGGTTAATTCTAAGCAACTCTTCAATTGGACTTGATTGTTTTCTTTTTTCTTTTTTTTTTTAGTTTTTGAATTATTTGTCTTCTTCAATGACCCCATCTAAAAACAAATGCAGTTTATGGCTGCAAATCTATTGTTACTTTGTATTACTAGACTTTCTATTCAGGCCCTCTCCTATTCATATTCCACTCTCTTATTCAAATCATATTATGCATGGTTACTACGGTAAAATTGCTGAAACTGCAAACTGGAGAGCTGAAATTTTCTGACAATATTACCCTCTACATCGTACTAAAAGTTAATTGAAAGGTAAACAACCCTTTTAAGTATTCTTAAATGACCTGGGTCCCTATTAAAGACTCTGGAAATCACTGGACATTTTTACCCAGGCAAACTCTTTGCACTGCAGCTAGTAGAATGTTAGTGGAAATGATGCACAGGTCCAGAAATCTGTTGAATTCTGCAATGATGTGATGAATTCCTGCATTCTAACTTTTTGTGGAACTACTTGAAGAGTTTTGTGAAATGTTTCCTATAAGGCTGGGGACAGACAGGGAGATTCGGGGAGATTCTGTCGCCTGGCGTTTAATAGCAGGTAACAATCTCCCCGAACTGCTATTAAACGCCAGGCGACAGAATCTCCCCGAATCTCCCTGTCTGTCCCCAGCCTAACACAACTTTTTCAGGTACAAATTGCTTCAATAAAACAACCAGTTTCCAGAGAACTTTTCAACTATTTAACTATATTAACTATAAAATATCCACCTTTTCAACAATGACACTACATATGTGTAGGGACCCATAAGAACCATGGCCCTTATGGCTTCTTCCCTTGCCCTTTCACTAGCTGCCTTCTATTGGACTAAAGTCCAGGTGGTTAGATTTGTTTCATATTATTGGCTACAGGTTGTGATCCACCCCTGCAGTGCAGTAATAAAGGTGCTTGCAGGGAGTGGCACTTTCTCTTTGGCCTGCAGCAGAGGAGGAGGGCAGTGCTCCATTGAGCCTGGGTGCCAACCGGGCCCCAGAGGCGCTCTACCCTAAAGGGACAGCACACCTTTAGAGGTACCAAGTATCAAGTCGGGGAACAGGGCCCCGTGAATGAGGACTAGTCAGAGATAGGCTAGTCCTGTCATAGCACTCTCTAGGAGAGGTGAGAAAGAGAGGGAAGCGAGAAAGGGCAGCTCAAGCCCCATCAAGGAGGATAGTAGGGAGTAGCTCTCCCCCAGGCTCTACCTTGCCTGAAGTGAAGGGACCTCAGAGATAGGGACTGCAGGAAAAGTATTTAACCCTGAGTCACCTGAACCTGCTGGTGGGATCCGGACCACATGGGCATTGATAACCTGGCTGGTGCAACTATAACTCCCATCCTGTTATCCTACCTGAGGGCACAATCTATGCTGTACCTGTGCTAAGTATCTGCTATAATACCACTGTCTGTGAGTATATAATACCCTGTGCTGCTACTGTAAATAAATTGTTCATATTGTTTGCACAAAGAACCCCTGGCGTCCAACAACCTTTATTACACACCATATGCAGTATCGAGTTGTAGTTCTACTACCTCACACGTGATTTTCCACTTAGCGAAAGCCCTACCTGAGAGTGAAAGAGTCGCGTGTAACCAATGCTCTACCTATGCTAGTTGGTTTGGTCAATATTGGCCAAGAAAGGGTTACATATGCAAAATGTAGTTGTTTATTTAACCTCACAAAGACCGATTTCTTAATCACTGTTAACAAATAAGCTTTTCTTATCAGTTCCTGTAGTTTATGAAGGAACACCTGAAACACAGTGCTATAACTAAAAGCCTTACAGGCCCAAGGCAAAATTTACAGCAGGGTTCCACCTTTGCATCAGAACCACCTCCCCCACATGCCATTAGCTTGCAGCTGTGAGACCTGTAGTGCTTTGGGCTTCAGTGGATTCTGTAAGCAATCCAAACTGCAATCAGCAAATGAAAAACAAAAATTATCTATGGTGTAAGTTATTGAGGCAATATACAGCACTGTAATGATTATGATCTCAATAAATGTGACTGTTTGAAAATGCATATCGACTCTATAGTTTGTTATTAGTTGTAATAAAAAGTGCAAAACTGTAAAATTTAAAGCACTTGCATGAATCTCACCCACCTGGTTCTTCAGAGCATTTTTTTGTGGGAGAGACCTGATTTTCAGCTGTCATTTGTTATGGATAGTTGTTTAAATGTCTTCTGTTTTGCTATACTCCCCAGAAAAAAATCCAGGATGGCCATGTGCTTCACTGTGGAAATAAAGGTCATCTTGGATTTTTTAAGCCAGACAGAAAGAGGGAGAAAGAGAGCGGGGGAGAGTGAGAGAAAAGTATTGTGGGAGCTCAAGCACAGAATAAAATAAGTGGTATTCTGATGGTGCAAGTTTAGCTGCTTGCAATCTGTCCATTTCTGCATTGATATTACTGGCTTGTCTGGAATTAATGGTGTGCTCATTGGCTATTTTTCAGAAATCTTTCTTGCATGTCTGGAGTTAATGAAGTGCTCATTGGGCATTTTAAGTGATCCATCTGGTTTGTCTGGAATTAATGGAGTGTTTATTGGCCATTTTTAAGTCATCTTTCTGGGTTGTCTCAGGTAAATGGAGTATTTATTGGCCATTTCTAAAGTGATTATACTGGCAGGTCTGGAGTTAATATTCCTTTTTCTGCATTAATTATTCTTGCAAAGCTAGGGTTAATATGCCCATTATGCATTTTATTAATTGATTATAATTGCATGTCTGGGGTTAGAATTCATTATTCGTTTTCAGTAGTAATAATTCTGGCATGTCTGGGTTATGTTCTGGTAAATGGGTGCGGTGTTTAGGAGTGGAGCCACTAAGTGGGCAAGGTCAAATATTTCAAAGCAATGAGCATGGCAGGTATTTTTGTCCCTCTTTCTATTTTTCAAATTTTGGGAGGTACTGTATAATGTAGTTAACCAAATTACCATTTAAACCCCCCTTAGAAGGCCAATGGCAATGTCTTGTTGCCCATAGAAAATCAAGCTCCCCCAACAGGTGACAAAACACTTGAAAATTGTTTTCTATTGCTGTCTTTTGAAATTGCCATATGTAAAACATTCCTATCAGGGGTGTAACAAGTGTGTGACATACTACCCACCCGAAAAACCTTCGGACTCGGCGTCTATGCACAGCCGCTCCCTCCCACATGGTTGTTGTTGGTAATGAGAATTAATCCAAAATGTAAACATTTTTTCCCCTAAATAATTAAGTATGAGAACAACACACAAGCCCAGTTTATCTGGGTCATGTTGAACAAAGGTTCATATTGAATTTTATAAAATTGACAATAGATTAATTTCTTATTTTCAATGGCCTTTTTAAATGACATGGTGTAAACAGAGGTTTTGCTGATGCTCTAGGCTTATTCCACACCAAACAACACATCTGAGAAATGTATTATATAAGCAGTGACCCAATTTAACTGCTCTATATTTGTTGGTTTGTATTGGATGCATGAGGGAGCATATGGCACTCAACAGGGTTTCAGTAAAAGCTTTTAATTCTCTGTGCATGTGTAAAGATATCTTAGAAGATAAGAAAGCAATTATATTTTTATGGGATTTAGTAGTATCTTGGTGGATCAAACATAGTTTGTGTTTCATAAATTGTCATGTATGGGGTGCTGAAGGATTAAATCTATTTTTATCTTTATATATCCATCATCTATCTCTCACTTTCAGTCATGAAAGTATGCATTTTTCTATGTCTGTTGCTCTCTATTTTTTCTAATCTTATCCACAAATGCCCTTTTTATTTTCCTAAAATGGAAAAAACTGCTTGACACTATACTAAATGATGAGTGGTTAGCACTGACATCTTGCAGAGCTATGGTCCTGAAGTCCCCAGCTGTGCACTGTGGGAAGTTTCTATGTTCTTATGTCTCTGTGGGTTTCCTCCAGGTACTTAATTTTCCTAAAAAAAACACAGGTTAACTCACTACTAATAAAATGTACCTGTATATTTGTTTGTTGGGTAGATGTGATAGGTTCACAAAGTTTCACAAGGACTGATGCAAATAATATATAATCTGGTATCGGGTGGAACTACAGAAGAAACAAATCTTATGCTTAAAGGGAGGGGACAGGACTGTAGGCAATACCCAATTAATGAACAATTTCAATATATCTTGGTAGTATAGGTCAATTTACCAATGTTATGGGGCCCTAAACTGAATATGCTGTTGACACCAGAAACATTTAGGCATGCCACTACCTGATATAATGTTGGCTCTGGATAAAGGATAATGCGCAATATGTTGGTGCTCTAAAAATACTCGATGATAATAATAATACTTCATGCACCCAATGCTCATCATCAATGTGATGGTGTTTTGATGATGCCTTCATGGAATTAGTCATTTTCTTTGAGGAAACAGCAGTACTTTTCTTTTAATTTGATTATTACTATTAGCATTGTCCTTAATTATTATTATAATTGTTGTCATTATTATTATCCTTTATTTATATAATGTCATACAGTGGGGAGCTTAAAACGATTTATTATTCACAGTTCTAGCCCGGTGAAACATTAAATCAAAGGTCCAAATGTGTTTAGGCTGTATTTCTTACATAATGGTGCCAAGCCGGAAAGTCTTAATAACCACTGACATTTCTGGGGCATAAAAATCCCAAAGAGGGCTTCCATTTAGATAGGACTGTTTTAGACTTTGTCTTTCTTTCAAGGTCAGCTTTCCCCTTTCATTCGAAGATGTTCTGAGAGGAAGTCATATATCCAGAAACCACAGAGCTCTTCAGAAACTTGGGTCTCCATCCCCTTCATTATTGTCCAGTATGAAGTTGGACCCCCCTTACTTATAATAAGGTTATAGAAAAACATGGTTATAATTTTTACTGTAATATAGTTAAAGGGATATCGAAAATAGTAAAGAATGCCAAGGGCACAACCCCACAATTTGGAAACCACTGGCAGATTTCTGTAGTACTTTATAAAAATCATATAAGTATACCATTATGAAAGACAAATGTATAATTCCAGGCAATTACCTAGATGATTATTATAATATGCTGTCTCAGGTAACAAAACAGATTTTATGGGTGATTGTTAATTACAGCACCTCTTAATGGAACCTGTTTTTTGACAGTGAACATAAACCCCCACTGGCAAATGACATGTTACAAATGCTTCCTTTGTGCTCTGACCCTGTGATAAGAAATGGAAAATTACATGATGATGCCTTTTTTGGTCACAGTAACACCATGGTCAGCATGAGTCCCACGATTAGCAGGTATCTGGGACAGGATGTCTTTAAACAGACGATTAGTAAACCTTAAAATGGTGTGGGTTTTGCACAAAGAAAAACACACTGTGCTTCTACAGGAAACACAGCTGGTTTCGGTACACTTCTGTTTTTTTATTATTGCTTTACGCAATGGCAAAAACGTTGCATTACTGTAAGTTTAGGAACCTATGTGTTTTATTTTTATTTGTAAAGCTGAACTGTTACTGAAAATGAACTTGTTTCCTTTAAATCATAATGGACTTTGTTCCCTAGAATTGCACGATTGGCCATTTTATTCATTAATTGACTTTACAAAAGCATTCTATAAAAAATCAATCATTAACTTGGTATAGGAAAACAAGAAACTATTTTTTCTGATTAAGATTAAAGAGCAATAAACCCAACATAAGTTATTCTGTTTGTAACTGTATGTTTCCTTGAGCACATTTGCAATTGAAAGTAGTTAATATTAGTAGTAGTAGTAGTGGCTCCTTTTAAAACAAATATAAGTGGGTGTTTCAATCAAAATCATGTTTGCTTTGAATCAATTAACACTACAAAGAACTGATTGGGCATCTTCTGCTGGATATGTACACTATTTGTGCAAGGTTTCTTACATAACAAATTACTCTCATTATTAGAATTGCATTTAAACCCAGGGTGAGAGCCTGTTGTCCTAGAACAGGGATCCCCGGCCTTTTTGTACCTGGGAGTCACATTCAAATCTATAAAAAATGTGGGGAAGCAACACACATGCAAAAAGTTCCTACGGATCGTAGTTATGGACGTTGATTGACTAGTTGTAGCCCTTTTGTGGACTGGGAGCCTACAGGAGTAGGCTGTTTGGCAGTACACCTGTTTTTTATGCTATAAAACTGGTCTCCAAGCCTGGAATTCAAAATTAAGCATCTGCTTTGTGGCTACTGGGAGCAACATCCAAGGGTTGGGGAGCAACTTGTTGTCATGAGCCACTGGTTGGGGATCACAATCCTAGATGCAACATAAATGGGATAGACAACATTCTTCTGAATTACATTATGCTTTTCAATATCTCACCCAGATTTGGTCAGATTTTACCAGTGTTACATACTGGAAATAAGCAAAGAATCTATTTGGGTCTCACTGCAACTGCAAACTTGTATAACATCTGTGATCAACTTGTATAACATCTGGCATCACAGTTTGAGAAAAACAGAGATCAACAGCAGACATGATTTAAGATTGCCATGCATGTTTACCTCTGCAGTTTGAAAGTTGTCTACAAGAAAAACATTAAAACTACAGTATTTGCAGTCTTTACAGTACAGTGAAAGATACAGCCTGGCAAAATATATATAGGTTTGACATACTAAGTCACGGGAGTGTTAATGTAATTACTGTAAATGACTAAAGTGCATTAAATGGGGGATCATTTATCCCACATGGATGTTCATGTGGCTGAGATCATGGCGTTTTGCTTGTATGTTCATAACATTCTAACAGTGGTATTTATTGTGTAATATAAGGCATAGAAACTGTGTGTGTGAACAAGGCAAACCTGTAAAGCAGACGCCTCCTGTGCTTTTTTTCAGATTACATTTAACTTCTTCAAGCTGGATCACATATTTAAAGTGTAATTAAATATAATTGAACACCATTTATGATAACGCACATTTAATTAAGTATATTTAGCTGAAGTGTGTTTCTTAGTAATATGGTTCACCAAGTACAATTTGAAAAAAACCCCTCCCAAGGATCCGGATGAAGAGGGACATAATAGTGAGCTATGTTTACTGTATATGGCTAGAATCATAGGGGTCAGAAATTTTATTTATTGAACCTATTGAACTAGCCTGAAGGTTAAGCATCTTTATGCTGAATGGTTCAAACTGGACCCTTGAGTTGATAAGGCTTTTAGGCTTGGATTGTAGGCAGGCCAGGACTGGCAATCTGTGGGTTCTTTCAAATGCCAGAGGGGCTGCTGTAAGATGCCATAGACAACCACTATTTTGTTGGCTGGTGGTGTGCCTCTGTGTATTTGAAATGCCAGGGTCTATTGAATCTCAGCCCATACCTGATGGTAGGCATTTTATACAAAAATGTGTGTACCCCTAGTGCTCATAACAGTTCTGCTAAGGCAATGGTCTTTGCAGGCTGGCAGATTAAATAACTGATGAAATTGTAGAGCACAGTTCTGTCAGGAGTTGGGGAGGCATGTTCTTTGTACACAACTTTCCTGTTCGGATGATGCACAGGATGTACTAGAGCATACTAGGGAATGTTCTAGTGCAGTGATCCCCAACCATTGGCTCTTGAGCATGCTCACCAATCCTTGGATTTTGCTCTCAGTGACCTCAAAGCAATTGCTTATTTTTGAATTACAGGATTGGATGCAAGTTTTTGTTGCATACAAACCAAGCGTACTGCCAAATAGAGCCTCCTACAAGCTGACGTAGGGACTACCAAATAGCCAATCACAGGCCATAGTTGGCATGCCCAAGAACTTTTTCCATGCTTATGTTGCTCTCCAACTCTTTTTACATTTCAATGCGGCTAATGGGTAAAAGGGTTGGAGACCCCTGCCCAAGTATCTACCACCACCCAACAACTATAAATGACGTGGTGCTGAATGCAGAAAGTAATTTATTCACATACTGTAGTTTTAGGTTTGTGCTGCAAAGAACTGTACCACGGAGTTCAACTTGTGTGGTGCAAACAACATGGTGCTTTGTTCCCATCTTTTAACCATTGGATAATATATGATGGCCAAGTCACATTTGACCATACAAAAGCAATATGTCAAGCGATAACATCCTTAGAGGTCAGTTCTAAAATGCTAATAGTTACAGCTGAGGGACTTCTGTAGGCTGCAAAAGATTAGGGGAGAAGATTTGAATGCAAATATTCTTGGTAAGCATTCCTTACTAAGAGGATTACTTTGAAAGTAAACATGGTAATATGTGTTGTGTTCTGATCTTTAATTAAAGCTGTGGCCTTTTCAATCCCAAAATATTGGATGATGTTATTTCATCTTCAGGGAAACCTAAAGGGGAATGGTGAAACAGAGTGACTAAGTTGACATTCATTTGTGGTAAAAAAAATACTTAATACTTAATAGCGAGAGTCACTCTCTTCCTTTTTATGGGCTTGTTCATTTCTCAGTCTTGTTTATGTGACTGTCTTGTACTTTCCACACGCCAAACTATGGGGAAATCCAGGGAATCTCCCTTTTCTAATCGTTGTCCTGGAACCTTCTCTAAGTAATTGCATTGAAGAAGGGGGAGTAAATTATGTGTTGTGTCTAAGGTTCCTTATCTTATAAACAGTTCTCTTTGCGTAGGCCAGCTGTGTTACTGGGCAGATTTTTATTTGTGATTATGCTGTTCAGTGTATGTAGAGGGTGTATGCTTGTGTGTAGGTGGTATCATTGTGTGTTAGAAAGAATTACTGTATCACCTTGGATTCCCCAAGTTTCCTATGATGTACAGGTATGGGATTTGTTATCTGGAGACCTGTTATACAGAAAGCTCAAAATGATGGAAAGGCCATAGACTACATTTTATCAATATAATCCAAATTTTAAAAAAAATATTTCATCTGTATGATAAAATGGTGATGTGTACTCAATCCAGACTAAGAAATAAGTCATCCTTATTGGAAACAAAACAACCCTAATGGGTTTAATTAACGTTTAAATGGTTTTCTTGTAGACTTAAGGTATGATGATCCAAATCAGGGAAAGATCCAGCATTCTCGATAATAGGTCCCATACCTGTATTGATGAATCTATCAGATTTTCCTAAGCTTTAGATGTTTAAAAATGTAAATATTGTAATATTATTAATTTTCACTTTAATTTTAACCATCATTCCATTCATTACAACAAAGTATGTTCCACTTCAATCAGAGCCTTGTTATATGTTTGCATTAATGATTAATGTTGAAACATATTACCTTCTCAATATAACTATATTAAATATACATTTGTAGGAAATACATATGTTACCATTATTAATGAATAAATGATACTGATGCACTCTAACGAAAATCCATAGGCTTGGGTCAGTATTACTAAAGACAGAGCACAATATCTTTTTTTTCATAGGAAAACCCATCTCAGGTCAATCAGTGGGTTTGGACTGGTCTGTTTTTCCTGGAAATGGGACTACTGATAATACTACTATTGTTTTATATATATATATATATATATATATATATATATATATATATATATAAAAAACAAGAAAGTATCTTTTTTGTTAGTTGCAGTTCAGTTGTGCAAATTCTCACTTAGGGGTTAAAGGTTGGAGTGCTGGGGAATTTTCTTGTTTTTTGTATATCAAGCCAGCCCACGTGCACCCAATTGCTAAGGGATTGAGCGGCATTACCCTGTTTAAGTATCACTATATATATATATATATATATATATATATATATAATCCAATATGCTCCTTTTATTGAGACACAGTGAAATATTGCATTCACAACTTTTAATATGCACAATGGCATAATTACAAAGACCTAAAAAAATCTTTGGCAGTCCTGACTTGCACTCTGTCATAGCCCTTCCTGAGCCACTTGAATCCCCTGCATACCCCATTGTGGTAGGGCAACCTTGTTGCCGATCAGGTATAAACAGGTATGGGACATGTAATCTGGAATGTTATCCAGGTTTTCAGGATAATGAATCTTTCTCTAATTTAGATCCTCATACCTTAAGACAACTAGATAATCACGTGAACATTAAATAAACCCTATAGGCTGGTTTTGCTTCCAACAAGGATTAATTATATTATTTTTATTCAAGTACAAGGTACTGTTTTAGTATCACAGAAAAAAATCAAATAATTAAAAAAAATTTGGATTTATTTGGATGAAATGGAGTCTATGGGAGCATGCATGGACTTTATATCATGTGCAAAAAATGTAATGGTGTAAGTCAACGTTTCCGTCCAACACAGAGGACTCCACACACAAGCTTGTTTTTAAGTCACGGAAAGACTTTCCATTTCACAAAACTGTTTATGAGCTTGGAATACCTCTTCTAAACATTTGTCAAGGGGACACATACTTTTGGCATGCCAAACTCAACTTTTCTCTCTGCCACCCTTATCTAAAGTGACATGCATAACATTTAACAGATGGATAAAGGTCAACAGATATTTACTGTGACTAAATGTGCTGCCAGATGCCTCCAATTACGCTAACCAAATTAGCAAAATATATAATAAAATTTATGCACATTTAGGCCACTAATTATGTAGCAAAACTTTATATGTATTCTTAATTAAAATGTCATATGTCTGGATGTTTTGAAGTGTAAAGCATTTGTGTTGTTTTTATTGAATGAAACACATATGTGCATTAGGGTTACTCAGAATTTGCTGAACTAAACTCTCATTAACCTTCAGTACAGTTGATCAAAGGCAAGAGTTTTGCAGCAGAGTTTATGGTCACATTGAATACACACTGTTTATTCTTGTATTACATTGCTCCAGATATTTGTCACATACTAAGGGTATGACAAAACCAAGTCTGATGTGTAACCTAAGTCTCAAGCAAGGCCTCCTAATTGAAGATCCAAATTTCCATTTGTTCCAAAACACAAGCTTTAGAAAGTCTGTTGCTGAGTGAGCACTTTTGTGGCCTACATTTCCTATAAGATACAGTTAACTGGATGGGAGCTGAAGCATGAAACTATTCCATAGGCATTTAGATTAAGAAAGACAATGGTTCATTAGGTGTAGTCACTCTAAGCTAATTGTACATCTCTGGAAATCAATGAAGACACAGTTAGTCTTCTGTGTTTTTTCTATTTTCTGCACTAAAGAGGAAAATGAAATTAAAGTCATATTCTACTTGATGAAGTTTTGTTTTGATTATGCTTATATACTTAGTGACTTTTTCTGGCTAGAAATATTTGTCAGGTCTTGCTTTATGGCATGGGCAGACTAATGACACACAAAGTGGCATCTCAGTATTTTCTGGAGTCCAAATCAACAGCTTAATTAACCTTAAGGGTTAAAAACACAGTATATGATTGATTGGTCCACAACTGTAAGAGGGACCACACATGTTCATGTCAGCGCTACGAAATATGCTGGTACTATAGAAATACATGTTACTTATAATAATAATGTCAGGGTTGACCACCTTTGTCTGATAAAAATTTTCCCTTAAGGCTGACAATGCTTGATCAACCAGGATCATTGGATTATTTGTTTGAGGGACCCCATGGCAGGCCATACATGTGCAGAGGGTTTGCAGTATGGTTAAAATTAATTGAAATTGCCTAACCAAATCTCAGCATATATGGTCGCCTTTAGAACCAGTGTCCCACAAGGCTAAAATGTATCTAAAATTCTACTTGGACATCCCTTTGGCTGTTCTAACAATAATAGTAAAAGATAATCATGCTTAGATAAGACAGAGGACTCTCAAGGCTGAAGGTGTATACTGTAAATATATTAAACTGGTGTCTGTAAATTGATAGAAGACACCACTGTGCAATTTAAGTTTAGGAATAAATTGTATTAAAAGAAAGAGGAGGTAATGGCAAGATGGCACTATCCCTTTAATCTCCTCATAGTCAGTGTGTGGCATATTGAGGCTTTCTGCTGTATAATGATAGAAAGGATATCACCTTTAAAATGAGTGTTTTTGCTTGCATACGATGAGTGGTCCTCTGGAGAATTTCAGTTAAGAGAATGTAAATGATATTTTCTTCTTTCACTAACTTTAGAGCACTTGAAACCTGATATACGGTTCTACTCATACTAATCTCCCCCAGAAAAAAGAGACACGAGGAGTGGGTACAGTGTGATTATCTAACAGAAGCTTAGCAAACAACAGAACAAGTTGTACCACCATCCACATTAAATGTTTTTGGAAAATTGGCCAACAGTTTCTGAACAATTTGTTCACACACTTGGATACATCCCAAGAAAGGTAAAGAGAGTTGTATTTCCTATCTTTATTTGATACTTGGATTCATTAAAACTATGCAATTGGTCCGCTCTCACCAATCTTCTCTTCGCTGTATCAATAGGTGCCCGTAATGCATTTTCCACTACTTCGTATTCAGGCCTGAAACTTTGCTTGTTGTAAGACATCAGAGCCACGTGTACTGAATAAAGGTTTTTTAGAACCTGCTGTGACTTTAACAAACACACGTGGATGGGCAAATAGCTAAAAAGGAGCCAGGTGTATACAGTACCGTGTTTGACCCAACCAGTTGTGGAAAACGTAAACCTCAGTTTAGGTGAACACACATATGGACCAAATTCTACTCAGCTGGGTCATACATTTATGGAATTTTGTGAGTTATGAGGAGCATCTTAAGCCTACAGTTCCCACAGTATACTACACATTATCCAGAACGTTTCGAATTACAGAAAGGTCGTCTCCCATAGACTCCATTATAAACAGATAATCAAAATTTTTTAAAATGATTTTCCTTTTTCTCTATAATATTAAACCAATAGCTTGTACTTGATGCAAACTAATATATACTTAATCCTTATTGGAAGCAAACCAGTCTATTGGGTTTATTTAATATTTTCTAGTAGTCTCGATGTGTGAAGATCCAAATTACAAAAAGACCCGTTATCCGGAAAGCCCCAGGTCCCGAGCATTCTGGATAATAGGTCCCATAACAGTATTTTATAACTTTTCATAGAATAAATAGAATAGATATTCTATGAATAGAATTCATAGAATAAATATTACTTCTTTATTGTTTGTACTTTGCATTATTATTCAATGTAGTTTAGATTTGTGTACAAAAATGAAACAATGCCAGTATGTCTTTAAATCATTGATGAACATTTTTATCATTATTTTAAAGGAAAATAATGGCAGCACTGCTGCTAATGGATGAACACATAGGTGAATAAAGCCAATGAAAATACAAACTTCTCAAATGTTACAAGGAAAAAGCTACAGTAGTTTTAAAAGTAGGACCATTCAACATTTGTGTGAAACAGGAAAATCATAGCTGCCGTGGCTAGCTACAGTATGTCATTTTAATAACAAACAGACAGAAAGCAATGGAAGTATGGGTTCCTCTTTGGCTTCACACCTTTGGCTCATAAATAGCACCTGAATCAACAGTTTTCAAGAATTAATCATAAGGAAACTATTTAAAATGTGGTTGTAGATGGTATTTTTATAAATGACACATTCATAGAAAAATGTTTTATCTTTGCCTGTACTCAATATTTAATGTTTACTAAACGCCAAGATTTTCTTGCAGGGATGGTCTGCCCTATAATTATAATAGTTTATGTTCCTTTTGCTGACCATATACTATATGATTAGCTCAATTGGCAATCTTGCAGGTCTTTTCCCTGATATGGCCACCAAAGCTGGGTGACATTGGGCTAATTCAGTTGTTTGGACTAAGGGCCAAATGATCTGATTAAAACAGTAGAATATGAGCCATTGAAGCCAGGACAGCATCAATGAACCAATGTGGTCCTCCATCCGAAAGGAAAATCAAACTTACTCGGTCAACTTGTCGACTCTTACTGAGGGACCTGAATCAGTAGCTTAAATCTGCCAGTGTATGGCCACCTTTAGCACAATGGATGATGGGAATACTGGAGGAGGTTTTAAAGTAGACATGGATGGGGGAGGGAATACAGAGATAAACTAAGGTAAATTAGGAGAAAGACAATATGGGGTATAGTTATCAAAGAGTGAAGTTAAGAGTGAAGTTCCGCCACTAGAGGGAAATTCCGCAGCTCTGTATTAATTTCTATGCGATTTTTGAAGGCGTATTTATCAAAGGGTGAAACTTCACTTCACCCATTGATAAATACGCCTTTCAAAATCCTATAGAAATGAATTGAGAGCTACGGAATTTCACTCTAGTGGCGGAACTTCACTCTTTGATAAATTTACCCCTTTATGAGGAAACAGGGGCTGAGGAGGTTTTTGTATTATCCCACACAATAGGAAGGCCCACGTTGGCATATACTATTGAGCATCTTATGCTAATGAGGAAGAATAAGAACGAAGAATATGTTCAGAACATATTTTTACTGCTGCCTTACAGTGCTGGGGTCCTAGGTTTGATTCCAGCCAGGGCACTCTTCTAGGAGTTTCTATGTTCTCCCTGTTTCTGTGTGGGTTTCTTCTAGGTATTCTGGTTTCCTCCCACACTCCCAAAAACATGCAGACAGGCTAACTGCCACTGGATACTGCTGAGTGTGTGAAGGTTATAGGGACCTTAGACTGTAAGCTTCACTGGGCATCGACTGACGAGAATGATGTATACTGTAAAGTGCTGCAGAAAAGAGTTGACACTATATAAATACCAGAGAATAAATAATCAGGTTATAAAACAGGTTATAATTACCTATATAAGAATGGAGTAGACACAGTAAGGCTAAGGCCAGACGGGGAGATTCGTGGGCATTTTGTCGCCTGGCGACTTCTCGCCGCGACTTGTAGCCCCCGAACCTCCCCGAATAGCCACGTACCGAAGCGCACCGGCGTTGCTTGAAAACGCCGGCGCGTATCCACACGGAGCGGCGCGCTTTTTGAAATTGCTCCAAATTGCCTGGCGAGGCAATTTGGAGCGATTTCAAAAAGCGCGCCGCTCCGTGTGGATACGCGCCGGCGTTTTCAAGCAACGCCGGTGCGCTTGGGTACTTTGCTATTCGGGGAGGTTCGGGGGCTACAAGTCGCGGCGAGAAGTCGCCAGGAGACAAAATGCCCCCGAATCTCCCCATCTGGCCTAGCCCTAAAAGAGGTTGATAAAAAGTGCAGGTCATTGACCAAGGAAACAAAAATACAGACTGACTGCAAGGGTTCAGAGAGTTTTATTGCTTATGTTGCATTTCAGGAACCTACCTATAGATCTTTAATTCTGCTTCCTGGTTGCTTAGGTAATGTCGCACTAGCAATCAAATGAATTTCCAAGCCTAAACCTGTTTTTTTCCCCTTCAAACTTGAATATTGATAATTATGTCTGTAATTATTGTTGTGGGGAATGTGATGTGTACATTTGTATTCTGCATTACTTATACCCAATATATCCTAAGGGCAGTAGAGACCCCCCTTAAATAATGAAGTTATAATCTTTCAGACAATAGATTAAGCCCCCATGTCACCAAGGCATATGCAGCTCATATTTTTTCTGTTTCTATTGCAGAGACACAGCTGGGCATCCAGGGAGCGGTACAGTGGAAATCTATATATCTTGAAGCGCTGGAAATGAGGATTGTATTGTTTATGGAGATAAGATAAAGGTCAGGTACCTGATATTTCATTCGTACAATTGTATATCACGCATATATCTCAGACCATTGTGTTTCTTCTCCTTCCTTCAATTCATCTTATCAGTACAATCATTTCGTTTTTGTGACACCTATGACATCATTAGCAATGAAATTTCCTTTTTTAATCAGTAACTGCATCCTGTAAAATGATTTGGACATGAGCCATCCGGCAGATCTCTAGCAAACAAAAGGCATGGCTGCTACATCTCACAAAGTAGCAAATACTTTGTGAGATTTTTTTTCCAAAATGCATCATTTAGTGCTGCTCCAGCAGAATTCTGCATTGAAATCAAACAGATTTTTTTTATATTTAATTTTGAAATATTACATATTGTTAATTTCCTAGCTGCCCAAGTCATGTGACTTGTGCTCTGATAAACTTCAATCATTCTTTACTGCTGTACTGCAAGTTGGAGTGATATCACCCCCTCCCTTTCCCCCACCCAGCAGCCTAACAACAGAACAATGGGAAGGTAACCAGATAACAGCTCCCTAACACAAGATTTCCCAGCTGCCTGGTAGATCTAAGAACAGCACTCAATAGTAAAAACCCATGTCCCACTGCGTTCTATTCAGTTACATTGAGAAGGAAAATCAGTATCCCTTTAAGGCGGCAATATCTAGACTTTTCCCCCTTGGGTGTTCCCATTTATAAGCTGGAAAGCAGAATCTGGATTTTAATTGAGCTGAAAGGTAGCCCTCTGTACAAGGACTGGGAGTTGGGGACCGACCATTTCATTGTTTTGGGCTAGACAGGGGACTACATTGCAGCAAACCCTGAGGTCCAGGCCTCCTTGTCCACCAAGCTTCCCCATAACAGCAGAATCTGCTGTATTGTAACACCTCTTTGTGAAGGTGTATGGGGTGGGAGGGCAGGTCTGGGCAGAGAATTAAAATAGGCCCTGGCATTTCAGGTACACAGAGGCCCAATCAGCCAACACAGAGGCCCAATCAGGGCTATGAAATAAGTTGGCGCTATAGAAATACATGTTAATAATAATAAAAACAGCCCCCACCAGCCCACTAAATACTGACTTTCTATGGCACCTTATAGCGGCTGTATTTGCCAGAACCCACATACTGCCAGTCCGGGCCTGGGGTGGAGGTAAGGAATTACACCACTGGAACCTTCAAATGGATGAGAAAAGAACAATCTCTGTAAAATGCTGTGTAATTGGAAGACTTTTTTTGGGGAACCTTTTATGTGGCTGCCGATGGTTCATTTGTGAAATCAAGTGCAAATAAAATCTTGGGTGTAATATTTTTAGCACAGGTCTTCAGGCAAACAGCCTTTGGGTAGAAATGTTTTTATTATTATTATCCTCATTAAATGCACTCCAAAAAAAAAGAGCCTTCTAATTCCCAGTAATAGACAGGCACTCCTAGTGAAACGTGTGAGTCCTGGATTAAAAATATATTTACTTTTGATCACTACGGTAAAAAAGAACTGTAAGTATGGGGATATTAGCTCCTGCTGCCCTTATGACTTGAACACTATTACATGCATATCTCCAAATAAAAGTTTCTGTTTTGATTTTGGGGCTTGGAAGGAAAGGGCAATTACAAAGCATCTACAATATAACAGACACTTTCCACTTCCAAATCTAGCTCTAAGTGAGTTGTTTGCACATAATTTCCAGCCTCCGGTCATTCTGGTAGAGCCGTTTGCATTCAGAAGGATCACATTGTCACACTAGAATGGATTATCTGTTAATAACATGGCCATGTACATAGAGCAAACCAGTTTGTCAGGTAGATTAGATGGGTGTTGTTCTTTGTGTGTAAATTGTGCAAGCTAAGCACTACGTCACAAACCAAAACAAAATAAATTGATTATCATCAGTCATGTCTATGCTGCTGACAGAACTGCATACTAGTATTGATGCAGATCAGTACATATCTCCATTAAGGCAACACAAAGCTTGATTCTTTAGGATACAAAAGAAAATGTTCAAGTGCTTTCCATTAGTTATAATGTACTTAAGGGCAGATTTATCACCATGGGAGATTAGAGCTCACCATGAAAAAAAAAAGTGGCTTTATTGTATCCCTAATGGGAAATAAGTCCAGGTATTTTGTTGCTCATCGTTTTGTTAGCTACAAGAGGGGTTATTAAATCTTGGGGAACAAAACACTCAGGATCTCAGTTTGTGCATTTGCTCTAAAGTGCAACTTTACACTCAGCTGTGGTCTGTCCAGGGTAACATCTTAGCTGGCATAACTCTCTCTCTCTCTCTAAATAACACTCTAAAAATCACCAACAACTAGTACCAAATGAATACATTATCCTAATATCAGATTGCAAACGTACTTATTTTTAATAATATTTCTGATCCAGTAATATCTTTGTTTAGATTTCCAAAAAAATGTAATCCAATTTAGAGTATTCCATAAGGTTAGTTTGATTCAGTTTATACATTTTTTTTAAAAATAGCTGATTATATAAAGTCGTAATCCATAACTTGTTATAACATGCTGTTATGCTTTTTTTCCCCAGGACTGCAGCAATATAACAATGTGTATTAATCATTGTTCTTCAGAGTGCCAGCTCTGTCAGTTTTTTGGAGAAAAAGAGTGAATACAACCTACAGCGAATGCGAGGAATAACTACTACCTGGAAACAGAATCAGAGATATGAACTTTTGTAAGAAGAATTATTCTACTGCAGGCGACTGTACATTTCTGAATTGTGGACCATCTATTACATTCATAGACTGCAGAGCTGTCCTTGTTTTACAACACAGTTTGATGCAAAGATGACTAGTAAACCATTGTAAAACAGATGCAGATATAGGATATGTCAACACAGCTTTGGCTTTTTCTATAGACCCTCATAAATGGTAGGGTAACCAAGTTGATATAAGTAGGATCAGACTCTGTGACTCTAACTGGGTGTGAATAATGCATGTGAGAGAATGTAAGTACAAAAGCATATGCCCTCTGGGTGTGAATATCACACTGCCATCCTGATTATTTTATTTTCTAAATCAGCAGGAACTGTTACAAGAAGAAAGTCCATGAACATTCATGCCTCTCCTTTACTGCATTAACTGTACTTCCTTGGTTTCATCAGACTGCCCTAACTCGGTGGGAGGCATATGAACAATAGACCCTTGGCTCATTTAACTAGGAAATGTGAAAAAACGTACCCAATTACAGGGAGTGTAGCAAAAGGGACAACAGACCCAACGGCAGCTGCAGGGGCCCACACTGATTTTATTATATTTTTACAAAACAGGGTTATTTCCCATGGTTTGGGGGTGGGCCAAAGAAGAAAAAAAATTAAAACTAACATTTTATATATCTACAAGTTTATTGGTAGGCAAATAAACTGATAGCCAGAGATTAAAACATATATTATTTATTTTATAGCAAAAAGCTACAACAACCCATTTTGTACCCCATTATTAGATCGCTCATTAACCGCCTCTTATTTCACAACCTTATGGTAAAGGAACTCTTTCTACACTTATTGTGAAACACCTTTTGCATAGAAACACAGCAGTCATGTTATTAGAAGAGCTAGCTTTTACATTTCTTTTATCCTGCATTCTTCCGAAAAGCCATTTGTATAGGTACCCGTATACCAATATGTTTTGTATTTATCTCTGCAAAGCTTACATAAACACTTTCAATGTCAGATTTGATCCTTAGGGCTCCTACACACGGGCGTTTTTGACCTGCGCTCCCCTGCGTTGCGTTTGGCTGCGTTCAGCCGCAGGGGAGCGCAGGTCTAGACGCACCTCATTTTGTTCAATGAGGTTGTACCCACGAGACGCGTGTAAGCGCCGAACGCAGATTCAGACGCAACATGCTGCATTTTTCCTGCGTTCGGCGCTTACATGCGTTAGTGTGAGTACAGCCCCATTGAAAATAATTGAGTGCGTCTATACCTGCGCTCCCCTGCGTTTCAACGCGGCAAAACGCAACGCAGGGGAGCGCAGGTAAAAACGCCCGTGTGTAGGAGCCCTTAATATTAAACTCACTACATTTCCTCTGCTTTTGTTTAATTGTTTTTTTTGTACTGACTGATTGACCAGATGGTTGGGTGTTTATGGACAGGTGGTTTACATCACCTTAGCCCCTGCTAATTTTTATGAAACTATTTTATAATGTGTGTGCATGTGTGTGTGGAAGCAAAAATACACTGTTTTTAACAGGGACTGTTTAGAGGCGTATTTGCATTTGTTTATTAACAAATGCGTATTTATAAATAAATGGGGGGATTTTCAATATTTCTTTTTTTGCTGACGCAAAATAATATTAACAGGCACCAAGAATCTGATGTCTGTCTAGCTGAATTGCAATGAATAATTCAAAAATTACGGCACTACTATATTTCCTTCTAAATGATAGCATGTTATATCACATTTCCTTTATGATTCTCTTTGAAATAAACATAAGTAGATTCAGAATGTCTTTTGAGAAAGAGAAGAGACAATGGTATTTGAAAAGTTTTTGCCTACAGGCAGCCACATGCTTTTTAACTGCACAGAACAGTGTTTCACCACTTCAAAGAGTGTTCTGTTTTGTTGTTTCTCATTAAGAATTTTAATCTATTTACACTTATAACAGTAAAAATCATAATTGATGCCAATGTTATTAATAGGAAAAGACATAAAAAATATAGGAAGGCTGGTATTTTTTTCCAGAAAAGGTGGCAACCCTAGTTGGGGCCCAAAACTGCACTGCATGCTCAAGCTGAAGCCTTACCATGGATCTATAAGGTAATGGCACATTATCTTACACACTGAATACAGACTAGGGATGTGTGGGGTGGCCCGATACCCGCAGGACCCATAGGTCGGTTAGGTTCAGGCCAACCTAGCTCCCCCTTTGCAGGTGGGGGGCGGGTCCGGGTCAAGCTCTCTCTCTCCTGCCACTTTAGATTGCCAGCTTCCAACTCCCGGCTTCCAGCTTTATAGCCATGAGCCTGCTTGCCCCACCCCTTTTGTAATGTCATTTATGGGGTGGGTCTATAAAGGGAAGCCGGAAGTCGGGCACAGGCGGCATGGGTGGAGGAAGGACATATTTCGGTCTGGTGCGGGTCGGGTAAAACTACATCACTAATACAGACTGATAAAAAGTAATATGAATGTACTGTCAAATGCTTTCTCTTTTTTTGTCTTCTACTTTTTCACTGTTCATGCAGTCAAACAGAACTGGTGACTGTAGTGGAGAAAGTCTGATTTAACAGTGGTGTTCACTGGACTGCAAATTACTTCTCTTGGGGACAGAATTAGGGGTTCGGTTGATTGATTCATATGACTTAACCATACTCACCACGTAAAGGGCAACTAAAGTCTAAAAAACAAAATGTTAGAAATGCTGCATTTTGTATACTAAATATAAACATGCATTTACTGCACCAGAAGTCCAAATGATTTATGCTTTCAAAATTGATGCAGGGGTCTGTCATTTTGTAACTTTTTAAAACTTTTTTTAAACATCTTTGCAAGATCAAGTCTATGCACATGCTCAGTGTGGTCAGGGCTTCATTTGGGAGGTTAAGCTTGGGTATCATTATAAATGATCAAAACAGCACAAGTCAAATAATATCTGCCATAGAAGCCAATACAGCAAGATTAATAGTCAGAATATATAGAGTACACTGGGTCTGTGGATACAAATCTACACAGTTGCCGGCTGCTCTACAGGGAAACAAACAAAGCTGCTCAAGTTCTGGAAAGTAAAGTGGGGGAGCTCCCCCCCCCCCTGCCGTTTGAAAGTATGATAGTTTCCCTGCAGAGCAGTTAGGGACCATCTGATGTTTCCTATCTGCAGCTGTCAGAGCAAGTAAAACAAAGGTGGAATTTCACTGCATACAGTCAGGTTTATTATAAAAACAGTAGACATTTTTTAATTAAAGTATATTGGAGAAAGATTTCTTTTTCATTAAAGAAAGTAAAAATGGGATTTTATTTTTTTGCCTTTACATTCTCTTTAAGTTATAATATTAAGACATTCCCAAATTATATGATAAGGATTATTTGAATTGAGTTTGTAGAATAATGATGGGAAACATATGAGAAAACATATTAATTTGCATATTTGTAATTGTTAACGAGGGAAAAAGACAATATACTGTCATCCCCCATATTAAAATGGAAGATTATACACAGGCACCAGTGAAACAAAAGCTAATTTCTTAAGAAAACAGTCAAGAGTTATCTTTAACCAAAACAATTCTCAGGGAAGATCATTATCCCTGTCCTTTGCCCAGCAGCACATTACTAACAAGGAGATCGAAATCTGAAATCTTTTTATATGCAAATCAGCAAGAATTCAGAGGAATTAGCATGTTGCTCCCAACTTTATACCAGCTAAGAACTAAAGTAAACTAAAGGCCCAGACCCACACTAAGGACTAGTGTGAATAAAAAAAAAATACAAGAACAGAAACTAATTAGATGACAAACTAGGGCCCCAGACAGTCAAAAACACAGATCCTGATATATTTCAATGAAGAAAATAAATGGCACCCCACATTGCCAAAAACTCCGTCTCCATTACGCCAGGAAATAAGTTACTTTAGCTATAAACTGGTATTAATTTGTATGTAATTTAATTGGGGTATACTTGTGCATCTCAAATAGAAAGGTTTGATTCTCAACAGAAGTAACAGACTTATATAAGGCCCATTTGAAGCTGTGTACTTAAAGGAAATTTTAAAATGCTGGGACAGCTGACTGAAACTTCTTTGTTTTTACTTATGGGTTTTTGATTGCTACAAGTTTGTTCTCACAGGAAAAACATACAGTTCAAAGAAACCAAAAATAAGAACTTCCTATGTTTCTGAATTCCACTCTATGAATCCCTGAAGGATTAAACAGGACTAAAACCTTCCCTAAAGCTGACTCGTCTGTGTTCTTTAGCTTACCAAAGCAGACATTGCAAACTTAATTACATGTGTAAGTGCAATATCCAATGAGATTCATCCCTGCTTGTGCTAAGCCAGTCATCTTGTTGAGTGAAGTTTTGCTTGCCAATATTACACAGTAATAGCTGTTCAGGTGTTAGGAGCTACAAAAATTGTGATTAAGCCCTTGATTGATGATTATATGAAACCAAGAAGATGTGGGATTCTGCTCAATTGCAAGGTTGCCAAACAAGTGAATCTTTCCCTGATATGCTTACCGAGAGGTGGGACATATGGGGTTGGTACAATTGTTTCGCCAGATATCAGTCATTTAGGCCTGTTGAAGGGCCCCATAGATTTACTAATTAGAGTTAATCATATAAATGCAATGCCACGTTACAAATGAAGGATGATAAAATGTTAGGGTTAGGTTCCCTCATGAAAGTGTTCCATTTGAGGGACAGGTATCTAAAGAACTTTCTTGAGGCTTGTTAATTATCTCGTGATTTAGTTTAAATTACAATCAAACAACTGTAGTTATCTATTTATTATCAAGCATTGTTTACAATTATGTAGAAAGTGCTATCCTGAGACAATTGCTACTAGTATTTGTGCTTTTTGAGTTATTTAGCTTTTTGTTTGGCAGCTGGCTGCTACAATCCAAATTCAATCAATAGCATCAACTAAAGGCACAGTTTGAAATTCTTGAAAGTAGGAGAGCCAAGTAGACCATTTATTCTTGTGTAAATGATTTTTGTGTCTCGTATTGTAAAATTCCTGTTTCACAGTTTGATGAAGTTAATAAGTTCGAGTAGGAGGAAGTTCTTGTTTCCAACTTTGTGCTGTCAGTAGTTTTGCAGCTTCCATAATGTGGACTACAAACAGTCTAGTCTAGTTCCAGAGCAGCAGTTGTTACCTTTAATGGAAGGGGTGTACTAATCACCAAATTTAGTAACAAAACACTTTTGTCCAGACCAGTATTAGTTTAGGGCATTCCAACCAGATATGTAGGTGTGAACCTGTGTTACCACATTGTCTCCAAAAGCAACTATTTGACACCTGAGGGTAAATTTTACTTATTTTTGCTGGAACTAATTACCATTGATACATAAGTTTGACACTGGATTGTAAGAGTCTAGTTGCTTCATTTGCCTGTAGTATGACATAAAAAGCCATGTTCCAGTGTATTGGGGCTATCATAGGGGCAAATTCACTAAGATCCGAAAATTCGCCAGCGTTCGCCGCACTTCTCCAGGAAAATTTTCGCCAGCGCTACGCAAATTCACTAAAGTACGAATTTACGCTCAGGTCGGCGAACAGTAGCGTAGTTAGGCTAGCAAAGCCTAATTTACATACGGCGGGAACTTTAACGTATAATAGAAGTATATGTTACAGCCACTACATTCCATTACACAAGCCCAGGAAACCTTCAATAAATTAAATAAAGTTGTCCTATTGCCCTACATGTGCCCCCTATATAGTTGTGTTGCCATATGTTAGGAAATGTAGGGGGGAAGGAAGGTAACCCCCCCAAAAAAAATCGAACTTTTTCAGACTATCACCCTCCAATGGTAAAACACTCCAAGTGTTTTTTTGGGACTTAGGAAATGTTAAAAAAAATTTTTTTCAAACTCCTATCTATTGTATTGAACTTCGCCTGGTCTGACCAGGCGAAGTAAAGTCTAACATAAATAGTAACGTTCAGGAAAATGTTCATCTTAGTGAATTTGCGAAATTACGATCCTTCGTCAGTGCGCAACTTCTCATGGCGTAAGGGTACGAAGTTGCGCAAGTCTATCTACTTCGCTAGCGAACATTTGCCAGAGCCGGTGTTAGTCAATTTCCGAAGATACGAATTGACGCCACACTGGTGAATTAGCACTACCGTTAGACACTTCACGCTTTAATGAATTTGGGCCATAGATTCAATATCTTAATGTCATTTGAGTATGCAAGGGTCTGTGGGTTCATTCTTGTCTGCGTACTAGTGAAATCTTACTTTCCATATATGCGGGGTCTCATGAGTTTTAACCTGTCCTCCTACCCAAAGGCAAAGGGGTGGTGGTAGCATGACAAAGTAGGGAAAAAAACCCTAATGTTTTCCCTAACCATCCATTTTAGGCTTGGGGACGGGGGTTTTCATACCTCCATGTGTTCGGTATGGAACATTTGAAGGTGCTCGAACATTGTAACATTAAAGCTGATTTGTCAGATAGAACTAAAGAATTCTTTT
The DNA here is from genome assembly GCA_024363595.1 of Xenopus borealis. Taxonomy (NCBI): domain Eukaryota; kingdom Metazoa; phylum Chordata; class Amphibia; order Anura; family Pipidae; genus Xenopus; species Xenopus borealis. Next base: position 47,060,593 of record CM044435.1, on the reverse strand, counting down.
TGTTTTTACCTGCATATCTGACAATTCAGCTCTTATAGGGGTGGTTCACCTTTAAGGTACTTTTTAGTGTGCTATAGCATGGCCAATTCTTAGCAACTGGTTTTCATTATTTCTTTTTTATTGTTTTATAGTTATCTGCCTTTTTCTTCTCACTCTTTTTAGCTTTCAAATGGGTGTTGCTGACCACTTCTAAAATGCAAATGCTCTGTAAGGTACAAATGTATTGTTATTGTTACTTATTATTACTGATCTTTCTATTCGGGCCCTCTCCTATTCATATTCCAGTCTCTTATTCAAATCAATGCATGGTTGCTAGGAGAATTTGCACCCTAGCAGCCAGATTGCTAAAATGAAAATTGAAGAGTTGCTGAATAAACACCTAAATAACTCAAAAACCTTAAATAATAAAAAATATATTTTTTTAAGCAGACATAAGGGATGGAGATCCAAATTATATAAACATCCACTATTAGGATCTCCAGATGAGACACCCTTTACCTGGACAAATAACTATATAAATAAGGATTTTCTTCTATGTGTTGTTCATAAGGAAGGTAGAGTTATAAATGAATTATTTCATGTTGATGGCAGCTACGACTGTAAATGGCTGTGGTTTAAATGTTTAATTATCGACATGTATTCTCATCCAGTCATACTTCTGCTGGACAAAAGCAGAATTCAGCATGTGCAACATTTGGGCAATTGAAGGATTAGCAGAAGCCAAAGGCCACAAGTTCACTCATCACTCTTAGGGGGGAATGTAATTAAAGTCGCAAAGAGAAAAACATTGCGCACCAATAAGAGTAAAAATCCACATCTCGCAATGTAATATTGTTTCTTAAATGGTTATTGCATTGCGAATCATTATTGTGCATTGCGGATTATAATTGCGCACTCTTAATAAGTGCTTGAAGGTGTCGTAATCTTTTGGAGCAAACATTGTGACTTTTTCAGTAAGTTTTATTACATTGACAGCACATTAGCGCAATATATAACATTTGCAAACGGCCTTCCGCTGGCAGAAGTGGTCGCTAAACAGTTTCCAGGTTAAATTTGTTCGCGTAAAGGCTTAACTTTTCGCATTGCAAATAGTTTTCGTGTTACCAACATATACAGTATTATATTACCATACTGGTTACCATTTAACCCTTTCACTGCCAACATGGCAGAAGTTACTTTGCTGCCAAGAAAGTTACTACGGACTACTTTTCCAGGTTACGCCGAAATCACAAAAAGTGCTTTTACTGGAAATGTTCTACTTGCTACTAAAACTTGTGCCCTCCCATACATTTCAGTATCTGCTGACAAGCACTTACACACAGTGCTAGACCAGTTTGGGATATTGTCCCCTAATGTCCTTGCTTTATTGCTAAAAGTGGCCATAGACACACAGATGTTATCGTATCAAACGGAAGACGAGCTGACCGAAAAAAAGTTTGATTGGAGTGTCTTTAAAGACTCCCGAACATCAGCCAGTGTTTACTGATGAGCAGGGTCAGACTAGGCCTGGGCTGGCCCTATCTCTTTGTGTTTCTTTGAAACCAAAAGTGAAAATCAGGGTTCTTCCCTTGACAGGATGCTTTTACATCTTGTGGTGTATTCTATATATATTAGAGATCAGGTCTTTTTTTGTTTTGCCCAAGTCTTTATTTAAGTGGTTAATGATTGCCATCTAGTGGCTTTTTAAATACATACTTTTTATGTTTGTTTTAGGGGAGATCATACAAGGCAGGGGTGATTCTGGACTATGTGCTGTCCCAGATGGCCTTCCCAATGCTGCCTTCAAGGTTTAGCTTCGGAGAGGGTGGAGAGGTCTGTTTATCTCTCTCTGCACTTGAAGATGTGTAATTCCGATTTCAATTTGCCTCATAGCTAGTGATGGGCGAATTTATTCGCCAGGGGCGAATTCCCGCGATTCGCCGCTGGCG
>CM044435.1:47039817-47055432 GCA_024363595.1 Xenopus borealis | reverse complement strand
AAGGGCACGAAACGCGTAGCACTCTCACCATCCCACTGTCTGTCATGCTGTTGGTGCGTACAATAAAGCCGCATTAATCTTAATATCAGTGTGCCTTTCCATGATTCCGTTGAGCGCTAGAGAGCGGGTATATGGAGGAGTTGACTGACCGGCAAGGAGTTGCCGACTTCCCACGAGAGCAGCCCCCAGGAGCGGAAAGAAGCACAAACAGCCGGGTGAGCTCCACTGAGAAAACTTTAATATATATATTTATTATGTAAATGACCCCTACTATCTTCATGCAGTTTTTCCCTGGACACAAAGGGCACCAATGCTTTTTTGAGAATCCTCAAAGGGAGCATAAACCAAATATTCACCGTTCTGTAAAATATAATTCTAAGCAGCTGGCCAATAAACATTAATTACAAATGTGTAATGACTTTTTTTTTAACTGTAATTGCTACTGTATTTAGCCTTTGTATCCCTTTCTGTTACTGATAGACTGTTACATTTTCAGTGCAGGCATACTAGACTTGGTTTTCTGCAAATGTTTACTCCCAGAGCACTTCTGTGCTTCTTGAATACCCATGTTTATAGACAGCAGTCAGATGTGTTATAAGGTAGTGTCACATGTGGCATTTCTTATCAACATTAAATCGTTCATTTTTGAAAAATGTCCAAAAATGACTTTCCGATATGACCTATGGCATCATCAAAAGTAAAACATAAGAATTGCATAATTTCATGTAAATGCAGAAGAAAGCATTTTCACGTGGGAAAAAAAAACGTGACATTCCCCTAAAGTAGCACAATGCTTAAGTTTTATATATTTGTCACTGTGTTACTGTAAGTTCACTTGTGTATTATTATGATTAATAAAGTATCTGCTGTAGCAGCTCATCCATATCTGAATACAATGTTATAGACATTCATTATGATATTACTGGATAGTATATAATAACACTGATAGTTAATAGCATACATGTTTCTGCCAGTTTAGTACAGTAATGTACAGTTACATACATACATATACATCTCCCTTCCATAAGCTGCAGCCTAAGTTATACTGATGATGTGTATCTGTTGCACTGCAGGTTTTCAGTTTGATCAATTAAGCAGCAGTTCCTTGTTACTATGATATTACAATTGTGGCAGTTTAATTTGCATTGCTGTAGTTCCTTTATCAAACAGAATATGTATGTAAGTATTTACTTTTGTCCTAGTAAATTGATACTGTATTTTGGGTATGGAATCTATTATCCAGAATAGTGTTTCCCAGATAAGGGCTTTTTCAGTGGCATAACTACTGTACAGCAGACCCTGTGGTCATGGGTTGGGGAGGAGGCAGGAATGCAGGGTCTGCTGTACAGTAGTTACTCCCTTTCTAGGCCTCTATTCCTTGCTACCCATTCGATTTGTATCGGGTTTCTGGATAAGAGAGGCTATATCTGCACTATTTTATTTGGGCATAAATGCTTTGTGTATACCTCTGAAGTAGATCCTTGTGTGTGAGAGTATTGCTTGCTAGCTGGCAGGGGTATCTATTAGCAGGTCCGGATTTACAAATGGGGTGCCCCTAGACTGTCTCTTCTCCTCGCCCCCTTGCTTTCCCCATCCCCCTCCCTGCAGGGCCGGATTTACATAGTGAGTGCCCCTAGGCCTGCTGTCGTTTGTCGCCCCTGTCACATCCCTTTTATTTGTTCAAATTTTCATCATCGGGATGGAGCAGTGGAAATTGGCACACAGGAAATTTAAATTTCTGGGCCAATGTGGGTGTGGTTGGGCAGCATGCCGCCCTCTAAAATCCTGCCGCCCATGGCCTCTCCACAAATCTGGGTTCTGCCTCCCCGTCCGCGTCGCCTCCCCTTCCCCATCAGCCTCCCCATTCCCTTCCCCGATCACATCACCCTCCGTGTCCCCTTCCTGTCTGCTTGTGTGTTCATGAATATGTACATGCGCCTATCTTGAATTTGCACATGCGCAACTAACGAGTGCGGCTGGGCGGCATGCCACCCCTGATTTGCTGCCGCCAGGGTTGCCACCTTTTGAAAAAAAATTTACCGGATGGTGGTGGGGCAGGAAGAAAGGGGGGGGGGCGCGTTACATTAAAGGGGCGGGCCATGATGTAAAAGTGGTGGATCCAAGGCATGCGATAGACGGAAGGCAGGTTGAGAAGTCCTCCAGAAGATACGTTTGAGCGTATTGGGGGTGCGCCAAGGGTGTTTGTTAGGGGTATTACAATTTTACTAGCAACTACATTGCCTGTAGATTTGTAATACCAGCCCAGGCCTTGGCAGGTGTTTTATCGGCTAGGCCAGTAAAATACCAGCCAGGTGGTAACCCTAGCTGCCTCCCTAGGCCCGGGCCTTTGTTGCCTTGCCACAAATCCGGGCCTGTCTATTAGTAAGGGCCCTTACACACAGGGGTTTTTACCTGCGCTCCCCTGCGTTCCGTTTTTCTGCGTTCAGCCGCAGGAGAGCGCAGGTATAGACGCACTCAATTATTTTCAATGGGGCTGTACTCACACGAACGCATGTAGGCGCCAAACACAGGAAAAATGCAGCATGTTGCGTCTGAATCTGCGTTCGGCGCTTACAAGCGTCTCGTGGGTACAACCTCATTGAAACTAATGAGGTGCGTCTAGACCTGCGCTCCCCTGCGGCTGAACGCAGCCAAACGCAACGCAGGGGAGCGCAGGTCCAAAATGCTGTGTGTAAGGGCCCTGTGGCAGGTCTCTTGTGGAAGGGTGTATATCTGGCAGGGCTCACTGTGTTCTGTGTGCAGCTACTTCTTTGTTTTTCTCTCTATTGGAGCCTCACAAGGGATTTTTCAATTTGTATATTTCTCTCTTTGCACTCATCACATTTCTGCAAGGAATTATCCCTCTGCTGGGTTTGAACCTGGGACCTCTTGTGTTCTAGCCTGTTCCCTTACCTTTCCCCTATTCTGGCAGACTAGAGGCATGGGCTCACCTAGTATTGAGGTCCCTATGGTTATCCCTTGTGCTGCTGATTAATCCAGCTGCTCTGCACTAACTGGCAGGTGCAGCCTATTCCCTAATTAACCCCCAGCAGAGGGCCCTTATTTAAAGCTTGAGCAGACCTCCCCCCAGTTGCCAGTTCATAGTTCTACAATCTGCTGGTCACCCGGTTCTATGTTTCTAGTTTGACCTTGTTCTTTGACCTTGTTCTTGGATTCCTGATTCCTTGTTCCTGCTTCTGTATTTGGACTTTGTTTTACCTTGATCTCCTGAGCCAGTAAGTTGCTGTATCTTCTGTTGCCAATAAACTTTCTGCAAGCATCCTATCCAGTCTACTCCCTCTAACTACCCTTTAAATATTAACCCAGTGGCCCTTCTGGTTGTTTCTGTGTGGGGTTTGGGCCACTGAGCGTGACAATTTCTTGCTCTGCAGGAGTCAGCTGTTTCCAGCCTTATGTGGCCTGCAGAGATATCCAGCTCTGAGAACATCAGTTACTCGTGCCTCGTGATTGTTGTTCCATGGCTTTTTTCTCTGGGCTCCCCCCATTCTCGGTCTCTGTTGATATTGAAGTTATTTTGCTCTTTGGATCTTTTTGTTTCGCTCATATGCCTCATTCTGTGACCCCTTTAAGTCAGTCTAGGTGTGTAATGGTAATGTGTGTATGTATTACTCTAGGGATTTTCTTGCAGGCCTCATTCTCATGGAAGTCTCATTTGTCTGGGTTTGTGAGAGTGCTGGAAGCCTTTATGAATCTTTGATTATGATGAATCTTTGATAATATTTCGTCTGTTTCTATATACTCAGGGGAGTTTGCACAGTTTGTGTGAGATCTTAAACAATCTTCTCTCTTTCTCAGTGTGAGTTATGTACACTTCTATACATAGGGCTCACTTACTAACTATGGTGCACCTAAGCAGTAGCCCAGGCTACCAATCAGTAATTATTGACTGGTTTCCATGATTTACTGCTCAGGTGCAAACTATTCCATTATATAAATAAAGGGTAATAATAAAAATTTCAGTCAAACCCCATATGCTTTATCTGTAGGTAAAAGATTAAAGGGATTGCTCACATTTAAATACACTTTTATTATGGTGTATGGTGTGGTTTTTTGACTTATTTAGCTTTTTATTCAGCAGCTCTTTATTTAGCACTCTGGTTGCTAGGGTCCAAGTTTCCCAAGTAACCATGCACTGATTTGAATATGAAAAAAAAAAAAAAAATTGCTTTACAGATGCACTGAAAATGTAAACATTTTGTTAAAAAAGTAGTATTATGAATATGGGGAAATATTTGATGTAAAAATTATATTTTCAATTTCTTATAAACAGGAAAACATACAATAAAATTCCTCCAGTTACAGTTGTATAAGCAAATCTAATATTTTTTTTACAGCTTTGTTTTAAAGATTTTAACTAAATCTTAACTAAATATGTAGGCCTGAGATTTTGTACATGATTTTTTTTGCTTCTGTACCAGCCCAAGGCAACCACAGCCCTTTAGCAGTAAAGATGTGTCTCCAAAGATGTCCCAGTATCTCCCCATATTCTTTTCTGCTGATTCACTGATTCACATGCTCTGTGCTGCTGTCACTTACTGAGCTTAGGGACCCACTCACAATATACTGTACACATAGAATAGAAATGTCACACTACAAGGCCGATTAGTAACTCGTACCTCGCAGGACTGGACTGAGAATCAAAATAGGCCCTGGCATTTCAGGTACACAAGAGGCCCAATCAGCCCACATAGAGGCCCAAACAGTCCCCACCAGCCCACTAAACACTGACTTTCTATGTGACCTTATAGCAGCCCATCTGGCATTTGCCCTAACCCACAGATTGCCAGTCCGGGCCTGGTACCTCCCAACGTTTTGGAAACGGAAAGAGGGACAAAAAGAATTGCGGAGCGGAGTGCGGCAACATTTTTGACCACACCCATTTTTTGTGGCCACACTCCATAATTACCATGCCCATTTTACTAAACTTGTCAGGTTATGAAAGATTGAACACATTTCTGTAGTTGTTATCTTTTATTACAGTTTTACTAATGAAGGTGAATTGCCCTTTAAGCTGTGAGTCTAACTTCTCGCAAGGGACAAAAAAAGAGCCATTTTAGTTAAAAACATTCTATCTTTTTTGGCTGTCCAGTGCAGAGAAATAGGGACTTTCCTGTTCAGGGCTGAGAAATCGGGACTTTCCAGTACTAACACGGGACTGCTGGTTGAGTTGTCAACAGCAGGACTGTTAATACAGATAATTACTACATGGCAGCACAGAAAACTGCAATTAGCATCAGAATTTAATAATCAGCGCTGTAGCATCAGATTATATTACATGCCAACCTAATTTTCTGCTTGATAATGTGTAACAATCCCTAAATTTAGCTTCTCAACAGCTGCTCAGAGCCCACTGAGCATGTGAGTGTCACAGGCACTTTCCAAGATGGTGACCCCCTGTGACAAGTTTGAAGTCCTGGATCTGTTCATTGCTGGTATTGAGAAGTTGAAACTTTAGGCTGGTGCAATACGTTCATTATATAAAATAAGGCATTTTGAGTCATATTCATTTTAGAGTTTAGTTCTCCTTTAAGGTAAATGTGAATGCAGTTTCCCCTTGCAGTTTTCCTATATGTGAAAAGGCTGCCATCTAGTGGAAATTTTAAGAATATTTTTTGCTTTTGGAATTGGAAGAAAAAAAGTAGTAGTGTGTTTATATACAATAAGAGTCAGCGCTAAAAAAGCTCCAGAGGTTAGGTATGCAGCATGTGAGATGGAAAAACAGAAAAAAAATGGAAAAAAGGCAAAGGGGAGAAAAAATTATTACTTATATGGTGTAGAGTTCTACAGACCAAAATTTACCTTATCTCCCCTTTTTTTGTGCAAATAATTTTGCTAATACATAAATATGACCCCGTGTTGCAGTAAAACAATACAGCTTTATAAAAATAGATGAATCAATGAATTCAGAGAGCATTCAGTGACTCAGTAAGGGCCTGTGTGTTTGTCAGCATTCTTTCCCATCAATTCCCCCGTATTTCTACACTCCATAGTTGATGTTTTTGTAAAGTCATTTAACAAAGTACATAAATCATTAGCATTAGTGATGGGCGAAACAGCCGCGTTTTGCTTCGCCGAAAAATTCGCGAATTTTTGAGGCGTGTCGCGTCATTTTCGGCGCGCGTCGCGTAGTTTTCGGCGAATTTTTTTGGCAGTTTCGCGAATTTATTCGCCAGCGGCCAATCGCGGGAATTCGCCGCGAATTCGCCCCTGGCGAATAAATTCGCCCATCACTAATTAGCATTAGTTAGTATTAAAGGCATTCCCTTACCTCTCCAGAGTAGCACACATTTTTAAGGAGTCACCATGATTTTTATATAAACTAAAAGGGCCAGGTGGGTCCTCAAGTGGCCAGACAATGACATAAATGGGTGTGTCAAGGAGGTTGTGTTCAATCCTTGAACCAGGACGGGATTTGGTGAGAATGTGGCAATTATGGTGTCTTCTTGTGCTCCTCTGACTATAACAATCACCTTTGGCTTTGGGCCCTTAGCTACTCAGATGCCACCAGGATTTACCACAGAAATCCAGTAGCCACACAAGGACAGGCAAGGGAGACAAATGTATACTCTGAGAAGGAGCTGGTAAGGAAGAAGCTCAGACAGGCTGGGTCAGAATCAGAAAACAGCAGCAGTCTCTAGGCAAACTCTAGATTAGTAATAGGCCGGGGTCAGCACTAGGAAGTCATACAGGGAACAGGAACAGGTAGTGGGATCAAAGAACAAGCAAAGGAGTGTTCTGAGCAAGCTTGACCTATAACAGGCAGTTTGTCAATGTAGAGCAGGGGTTTTATATCCAGACTAATGGCTAATACTGAGCCCCTGGGGACAGATTAGCAATAGCTGAGGTGACCATGCCTACCAGGAAATACAAGGATACCAATAGTAGTGAACCAGGACTGTGGCTATCTGTTTAGCATATCAGCACAACAATGTGCAGGTTGTTTCATTATGACTAGGGTCAGTGTGAGTACTAGGGTGGGGAGAAAGAGTTGTATTGGAGAAGCAGATTGACTAGCTATCACTAATTCAACGGCAAGTACATTACTGCTAAAATTGTAAGCCTGACCCTGGCTGGCATTTTACCAGCTAGACATCATTGAGTCAATATTACACTTTTACACTCCAGCATTGTACTGTAATAAAATACAGGAACGTACACAGTGAATGATCTCTCTAAGAAGCGAGACCCAAGTTTAAGCAAAGCAGACAGAATTTTTAGTCTTGCATCAGTTGGTGAGCTTGTTAAGAATCTCTGTTGCACTCTAGAAAGCGGATATTTCTTTTATATTTTACATGTGTATTCAAAAAATGGTACCAAAAAATAATATAACTACATTAAATTGTTCATACAACACATGTCCTTGTAGCATCTTTAAAATGCCACTAGAGGGTACTATTATTCCTCATTTATTAAAACATGAAAACACAAGTTTTCTTTTGTATCCATTTATGTGTTCCTCTTTCAATTCCATTCCAAATTCTCCTTATAATACATTTAAAGGGGTTGTTCACCTTTCAGTTAGCAGTATGATGTAGAGAGTGATATTCTGACACAATATGCAATTGGTTTTAATTGTTTATTATTTGCGGGGTTTGAGTTATTTAGCTTTTTATTCAGCAGCTCTCCAGTTTCCAATTGAAGCAATCTGGTGGCTGGGGTACAACTTATCTTAGCAACCACACACTGATTTGAATACGAGACTGGAGTATAAATAGGACAGACCTGAATAGAAATATGAGTAATAAAAAGCAGCAATAATAATAAATGTAACCATAAAAATAATGAGCATTTTGCTTTTTAAATGGGGTCAGTGACTCACATATGAAAGCTGGGAAGAGTCTGAAGAAAAAGGCAAATAATTCAAACACTATAAAAAAATAAACAATGACAAGTGGAAGAGTTGCTTTGAACTGACCATTCTCTAACACACGAATCGTTAACTTATGGTGAACTTCCCCTTTAAAGCTGAACATTGTATACCAGTTACAAAGTGTGAATTATTTCATACCTACTGTATTAATGATGCAACAGAAACAAAAATCTTTTACAATCCAGTTGCATGGATCTAATTTTTTAAGGAAAGAACAAACGTCATAAATACAATTTACATTTGAAGTTAATCAGCAGATACATTGACAAGACCACTTTTTTACCTTTTACCACTACCTACAACTTACATGACTGTAGGGGTCCTATACGATGCCCCAGCAGAAGTGCAAGAGCACTAAGGGGGCACAGAGGCGTGCCCTTATGCCTGTCTGCTGGTTTTGCTCTGCACCTTTGCCAGATAAAAAAATGAGCTGCAGAGTGCAGAGTGCAGAATCAGAGGGCAAACAGCTCTGTCCACACAAACTCATACATATTATCCCTGGATACTATGGACAATAACCCAGAACACCCAGAATGTGTATTAGATTAATGAAGGTTCAGTTTCATTTATAGTATCCATTAACACATTAACAAGATAGATATACTATTTTTTTTAAATTTATTAGATGGCAGGATAAAGTGCCCAAAACATTTGACAGGATAAATTCAGTGCGAGGTCCACACAAAAACACAAAGCAGGATAAAGTGCCGACTCAATGTGTAAAACCTCCAGGCAGTGTAAAAAACTTTTGTCCTAGGTGTTGTAGGAAATGTATTAGTGTTGAGCCTTCATTAAAATCTGCCTATAGCAAAATGATAAACAAAATTTGTATATTTTTTTATAGTAATGTAATGAAAACTGCACCAGGTCTACTTAAACAGTTGACCTCAGTTATTATGACTATATGTTACCAGAACTGGTGCAATTCTTTCAAATTTTATTATGTGACCCCCTATGAGAAGTCACTATGCAGGAGCCACTTGATTGGTTTTAGGGGTCAGTGTGTTTTGTACTTGAACAGCTACTGAGTTTGTATTCTCTTCCTGGCTTTCAGGTTTCATGTGGCCACAGGTTAAACACTCAACAGCACAGCTTCGGAACTAAAAGAAAAACAAAATTGAGTTAATTAGAAACTTTTCTTTTACAATCATCTATATTATATAAAAGAGGACAATGCTAGTGCTATATATATATAGAGAGAGAGAGAGAGAGAGAGAGAGAGAGAGAGAGAAAGAGAGAGAGAGAGAAAGAGAGAGACTATCATAGCAAATAACACCACAATCAACACAAGTCTCAGTTTCCTCAGCCAAAAACTTGCTTGTATGTTTTTAGAAGTGAGATTGGAAACCCACACAGGCATAACATAAACACGCTGTAGAGATTGCCCAGGTCAGAAATGACCTCAAAGCCTCAGCACTGCAATTAGGACCACTCCTGCCATGAGACAAGCTGAGAACCTTGCTTCAGGCACTAGTGTAGTAACTGAATTTCTATTTTTTTAATAAAGAAAATTGGCTTTTCTAATTTAGGTTGGGCAACTGCACTCTCTGTATTAGTAATGCTCCCGCCAACCCAATCCAATGTCAATGAGTTAGCACAGGCAGATAAAGGGGAGTAGCAGGGAGCAATTTTTTTCTAAAAATAGCATTGTTTGTATGGCTCTATTAACCTAATTGTCCAATAGCTTCAATTAAGTTTGTTCCGGACACACTGGGGAAACTAAATCAATGACCCTGTATAAGTGTATGTGAGGACTGAGCTACAAGACAGATTCCACCAGATTTAACTACATAAAATGACATTTTACATTTTCACCTGGCAGAGGTTATTTATTTGTAGTTTAGCAACAGCTGGAGAGCAAAAGGGTGTGACTGTACAACCTAGAAGAGAATCCCCCTAGCTGTTGTTATACAACTGAAAGAAAAACATCTGGAGAGTTGTAAGTTGGACATCACTGGTCTAGAGTAGAATTTATCATAACAGTCCCCCCAGGAGCGCTGACAATGTAAAATTTATGGTCATCACTGTCTGAAAGAGTTGAAATTAAATTTTTCTTATCTTTCTCCAGGCTAAAAAGAAATGGTTTGACTACTCTACATATCTGCCTAGTAATATATTAAAATTGTAGGTTTGGATCTTGATTCCTGGAAAAAGCTAAACTGGGGACAGGACAGTTTATCATCTTTTGCCAATTACCAATGGCCCTACTGACTGTAAAAATACAACTTTTTAACACTCCCTCTAGTAGCTGTTCATGTGCCTGACTCTTAAAGGAACAATTGTCATTATGGGCAATTATACTGACTTTGCCATTGGAAATCTGACTGGTGTTTCCATGTGTCACTAATAGAACATTAACCGATAACACAAAATTTTAGTTATAATGATGTCTGTTAATAATAATAATCTTAATACCTCAACCTGAGAATATTTTAAAGGGGACATGTATTTTCCATAAAGAACACTTTGGTCTTTCTGTACAGCTTGAAAGTGAAAGTAAGAGTTGCTGATGTTATGTAATGGCTGCATGAACCTGCTAATAAAGCACTGTTATACTCTCCTCATCCTGAGCTACCAAAATGCAATAATAAGCTCTCCAAAGTAGGAATCCCAGACAAAATTACATATGGAATAAAGAGTTATCTTTACAAATGCATTGGCACAAAGTACAGTTTATACCAGAAATCCCAGGTTCCACACCACCTGTGAGGTTAGTAAATGAGCACTACAATATTTTAAGTATAACAACAGAGGCCACTATACCTGCTTGTTTAGAAAGATGTAAATGATTGGATTGTAGACAGGACTGGTCTTGGCAAAATAAGTAGGAAGAGTTGCAGCAAGCGGTGAAATATAAAGTTGTGGATTAATTACTACGATGAGGGCAAACACTGTGTAGGGCAACCAGCATATCAAGAAAGCGAATACCATGAACAGGACCATGACAACTACTCGCACTTCTTCTTGTCGATTGGTCTTTCCTCCTTGTTGTTCAATTTTTCTGTTCAACTAAAAAAAAGTCTCATTAGGTTGAGGCAAGTTTAAACCATCTGTTGCCTGTGACATGAAAATAAATAAAGCTGAAAATGCAGCACCAACGTGATACATAATGCCCCAAAATGCAGTTTACATACAGTACCAGTGTGTATAATACCTCAGAACACACAGTAAACTAATGAAATGAATTCCAGAAGGCATTCTTGTTCTATTTGAATATTAAACAAACAATGGAGTCAATTTCTGTAACTAGCCCCCCCCAAATATTTACCTCTGCCTGTGTCACACAGCATTTACTTCCATAAATCTTAAAATTGCTTCCATTGATACATGATAGCATTAACCATAAATACTCAATAATTAATGAAGATTAAATTACAACTCAAGTTGTCTGACAAAGGAGTGTCTTATAGACAGAAAATCAGCGATTTGCTAAATAATACATATACACTGGATATTTTGCGGTTCATTTATTTTTCCCTCTGGCAAAATGAAGTACTGGTGGAGTATCGGAGCTTAACTAGAATGGGAGTAAATAAATTGTATATATAGTTCTATCTGATTCTGTTATAAAGAACACTATTGTTTTTATGCTCAGAAGGGGAAACCTGGAAAAAGTTATAATAGAAATAATAATACTAGTATTATTATGAACAGAACATGAAAGGCAGGACCTGAAATGGAGCATTTAAGAGTAAACTACATGTACCTTATGTAAAGACTGTAGGATACTTCCATATGAAAATCCTATTATTCCTACGGGAATGATAAAACATGTGAGGAAATAAGAAATTATATAACTGTAGTTGCTCAAGGACCTTTCCTCCCATCCAATGGAGCAGGACGTCTGAACACCTTCTGGGCCATAAGAACTCCAACCAAAGAGTGGAGCAATTGCCCAAAAGAGACAAAAAAGCCAGATGAACACCAGTCCTTGAAAACCTCTTTTGGGACTCATCTTTAGGGCTCCAATTGGCTCACATACAACATTATACCTTTCGTAGGCTAACAGAGTTAGAGACCACAACGAAACAATTCCTGCAAACGAAAGAAAGAAAAAAAAGATACAAACTATAGGGAATATTTTATGTACAGCAATGTCATGCATTTTTTAACTAATTCCAATCCACTATGTGGAAACCCATGATTCAGAAAGCTACAGGAAGCCCATCCCCATAGACTCCATTCTAATCAACTAATTCAAACTCTTTTTCTCTGTAATAATAAAACAGTAATTAAGATGTAATTAATCCATTTTAGAGGCAATCCTATTGGGTTTATTTAACTTTTAAATTATGTTTTACTAGACTTTAAGCATGATGATAAAATTATGAAAAACCTCTTATCTGAAACCCCCCCCAGGTCCTAAGCATTCTGTATAACAGGTCCCATACCTGTACTGTGAGCCATCACTTTACAGTATTCCTCCACTGCTGTATTCTAAGCTGGCAATACACGAAGAAATCCACTCTTCTGCTGACATCGCCAAATGAGTGGATCTTTCCCTGATATGCCCACCAATGACAGGGCTATATTGGGGTAATCAGATCATTTGGCCTTAGGGCCAAACAATCGTATTACAACAAGGAGCAATGGGTTCTGACGGGTCAGTCGCTGGAAAAATTAAACCTTCTCGATCAATATCCTGGCCAGATATCGCCCGGGAAGACCCATCGGAAGCCCTTGTACATGGGCAGATAAGCTGCCGAATTGGTCTTAAGGACCGACATTGGCAGCTTTATCTGCCCGTATATGGCCACCATTTTCAACCTACATAGATTTATGCCTAATGCAGTATATAAATATAATTCCCCAAAATATGAATAATAATACATTTTGATAATAATAATAATAGAAGTTGTTAGATTAAATGTGTAAATTTAGTACTGTATTTACTTTATTTGTAATCTTATTGTTTGCAGAAAGCTATAACAACAAAACAATAAAACTATATTACACAGAAATAAAATTCTGCAACATTTTTCTTAAGTAATTTACTGTATATGCTTATACCAGAAGTGAAACAAGCAGTTACAGTCTAATACAGAAGACAGACAGGTGTGCATGATAGTCCTTTATATGACATAAATATAAACCTATGTATAGCATATATTTTCTTCTAAATGATTTGATAGAAGTGATATAAATTTGTATCCCAGTTTCCTTGGAAAAACACATTGCTTGTTCATAGGAATGCCCCATCATTTTTTTTGCAAGAGGAAAGAAAGTATGTTTCCAACATTGCAATATTATACATTGCAATCATTACACATAATAATAATAATAATAATAATAATAATAATGAAATCATTAAAATTGTTATTATTTAACCATGCTATATGGCTATAAACAATATTTGTTGGTCTCTTACTGTTTACTGCAAGCTCTGACATTATAGAAGAGGACAACTAACCTCAGACGTTACATACATTGGTAGTTGCTAGTTGCATTTACAAATAACTTTAAAACCATTAAAAAATATAATATGTTGCTGATATCAGGTGCAAATGAGGAGAAATTATTTTCTTTAAAATTGTATCAGCTGATGAATACAGAATTATAGCTATCTATAATGATGTATCGTACTATACCACCCTTAAGGTTACAGTCTATCTATATTATGTATGCTGTAGTCTACTTTACCCAGCATGCCCTACTGACTGCTATATCTGGGGATTTTCATATTTATGTAGTGTATCAGATGTTGCACAAACATAGGGGCATGTCTAGTTCATAGTTAATATCCATTTGCTCTGCTGCCATTCACTTTATGTTATTTTGAAATATATACACTATATATTTAAAATGGAATGTATTGTGTAATATTTTTGGTAATTAAAGAAATCATTTTTAAAATTCAATAAAAATAACCAAATAATAACCAATAAAGGACACATGCATGCATGCAACTTACCAAAGTAGTTGACAGCAAATCCCTGGAAAATACAGAACTGTTGACCAAGGTAGAAGTAACCATGGTAATTTGTGCTGACTACTATGGTAGTACCACACAATGCCATCATTAGGTCTGAAAATGAAAGGTTCAATATGAAAATATTGATAGGGTTACGAAGCTGAGGATATCTTAGAGTCACTAATATTACGACAGCATTATTGCAAATGGAAAACACTGCATTTAAGAACATTAGAAAGGACAGAATTCTGTATCCTGATCTTGGAAATATTGTGGGCATAACTGTGAAGTTATCGGCTATGCCAGGTGTGGTGCTATTGCCATCCATGATGAACTAAGTGCTCTTTCAAGTTCTTCTCTGTCAACCATAGGTCTGACTGCTCCTTCCGCTACTCACGCTCATCTTTTCAGAGTTGTCCATAGTACTGTATAAAGGTTAAGGAACTGATGCATCTTTGGATTAACTGAGCAGCTGGCCCTATGAGATTACTTTCACAATTCTATTAAATATGTTTTAAGAAATGTAACATAATCAGATTAAATTTAAGCCAGCACAGCATTAACTTAATAACTACAGCTCCTATGATCTTTCATTGTCAGATTTTGAACTGATTTTTGAATTGACTTATATGTGCCCCCTAGCTATGCAAATTAGGCAGTTTTAGGGGGTTATTTATCAAGGGTCGAGTTCTTTATACTTTGAATGAACTTACCACTCGAATGGTATCTTATTTAAGAAAAAACTCTAATGGATAAAACTTGATTTTGCGAGTTCAAGTTGCAAAACCCAAAAACGTGAACTATTTAATTAAAACTTGAATTGCTCAGATTATTCGAGTTTTTGGGCAAAAACCTCTGAAAAAAGTCAAACATCATGGAAGCTAGCTTGGAGTATAAAAATGTATATATATATACAGTATATATATTATTTTATTTTTTTTTTTAAAGTGAGTTTTTGACCAAAAATTTTACACAGAAACTCAGTTTTTCATGGAAAACACTTATTAATCCTTAATAAATAACCCCTGTAAGTTAAGAAAATTATTGAGTGAGAATCATCCTTACTAATGCTAAATTGCTTCTTCTAACATGCAAAAGAAAAGTACAGTTTTCACTTGCCAATATTATACTGGAATTGATCTCTAGAATGGCAGATGACACATGAATACAGTATCAAGGGGTTAATGTAAAAAGAGCAGGTATATTTCTCTGTATAGGATCCTCTTGCATTAGTGGGGTTGCTGGCCATGAAGGTTTTGGAAAAAAAGGTTCAACTATTAATTATTAACACATATTTTTTATAGCGCCAACATATTTCGTAGCGCTCCTCAGTGTTGCTTTATGAATCCATATCTATGATTAGTGGAGTACAACTCTCATCATAATTTAACACTTAATAACATTTATCTTCAATAGCACCTAATAGAGTACCACCAGAGTCAGACTTGTGGGTCCTGGCCCCCCACCCCAGTTGTCACACCTGCTTTTGCTCTTTGTGAGATTTACCTTGGGATATCAACACAGGATAACCCGTGGGATGAATAATACCTGACTAAAGGGTGAGCTACAGAAAATGTCTTATCTACAATTCCCCTCATTCCCCTTCCACTGTTTTTTTCATAGTCCCGCCAGCCCAGACTGACCCTGAGCACCACACTGACCAATGTTTTTAAGCTCAGCACCTATATGTACTGCTAACAAATACCAAGGGTTAAAGTATGCTGGGAACTGGCTGACTGGCAACATCAAAAATGGTTTCCTGGCCACTCCATATCAGCATTACAATCGGGAGGATCCTCCCATCCCCGCCCCC
>CM044435.1:47005777-47022854 GCA_024363595.1 Xenopus borealis | reverse complement strand
TAGCAAAGTCTAAGTAAATCACATCCACTGCCATCCCAGAATCGAGGTCCCTGCTTACCCCTGCGGCCTCGTGCTTTTATATGGTCACGTAACTCCTCGTGACTTCTAATATCTTTATAAATTACAGTCGGGGGTGCATTATCCACTATATATATACCATGGGGCAGACACAGGTTTCTGTAGTCCATCTTGGAGCACAGACCCTGTGGCCATTTATCAAGGTGTAGGTCATGAATAAGTGTTTAATAAACTTAAAGGGCACCAGTCATAACTAAAATAATTTGCTAAGTAAATACACTTTGCGAAAGTTCAAAAAATCCGATTTTTAAAACAGTTAGAATTGTTTGTATAATGTAAATCATCAGCTCACTATACCTTCTGCAAAATCTCCCCTATCTCCACTGCAGTTCTAGCTGAGGCAGGCATTAAATTGCTGCTACACAACAGTCATTTATACATACTACACAGTATCTAGGATGTGGGGTCATAGTTTTAAAAAACCTTTGGGAGGGCTTTCTGCTGCTATGGACATTGATGAGGAGAAGCTTATCAGGGGGTCCAAGAGCTGAAATGGTTGTTGGTTAGGAAAATAGGAAGAATTTAGTCATGGAAACAATTTTCTCATATTTGATATTGTATCTGCCTTGAACATCTGATACACTGTAATAATTATATGAAGATGGGACTGTTTAAATGGACAATTGTTTCTTCCAAAAAGGTTTTTGCCTGTAAATACAGAATCAGTCTGGTTTCATTTTAAAAGCAAATTATTACAAATCTGCCTTCACTAACAATGCAGATGCATAAGAGAAAAACTGTTTGAAATTGAAACATCTTGTTTGCTTCTAATGTTTGTTTTAGGCAACATTAAATAAAAACACATCATGAAGTGCTTGTTCTCTAATTTTCAAGACCACACTGTAAATGGCCAAAGAAGAAAAGAAATCTAGAATAGTCTAAAACAAAATACAAAATACAAAAATGCTTTTCTTTGACTTGATTATGATTCATATGTTGCTGATTAGTAAATGATTTTGCTTGCTGATGAGTGTAAGGCTTTTAGGAAAGTGCATAGTAACAGTATAAAAGGGAAGAATGTGTAAACTCCTCCAGCAGATTTGTGAGGGCTGAATCGAAAGTTAGGAAAAACTGGCTACAAGTGTGCAGATGGGGAACTGAGCTTGGCTTTATGCAGTGCAAGCATTCACACAGTAAAGATAATTTGCCATCAGAATTCTATTACAAGAATACAAAATACATCCCAGTTACCTTGTGTTTTAGTTCTTGGATAATGCACCAAGGAAGCCTTAAACTCCTAAAGGACCTATACAGTCTTGTAACTTGAAATTGGTATGTGCAATAGGAAAGCATAAAGGAGGGTGTTTTTTAGGCATTTGTCAGTATTTTTCTAATCTTGTCAACTGAAGAGAAGTTGTTTTTTTCTGTCTCAGTGTTTTTAATACTCTCCCTACTGGAATAAATTTAAAAGAAACAAAATAAAAAACAAAGAAAAAAAGAAAGAAAGAAAGAACGAAAGAAAGAGAAGAATTCGGATGCAGCTGTTTAACAGCTGTTGCTTGACCAACTGTTGAAAAAAAAAAAAAACCTCAGTTGTCTGGGAAGATTTGCCACGTGGCTGCTAGAATGTCTGCATTCCCTTTCTCTCTTCTTCCACAGAGATCGATTTAATTCACATAACAGGAAAGCAAATTCAGACAGCAAGAAAATGTGATCTGGTGTGTAAGGCAAGAGAAAATAACTTCACTGGAAAGTTTTACAGTTGCAGAGAACTCAGCTCATGAAATAAACCTGTTTTTCTCTGCAAATAAGTGTATATACATAAATATCAAAATAAATCTGCAGTTTTGGTTTTAATGTTTATGTTTGTTGTGCAGCATGGAGGCTTCTAATTCTGCTGCTGTTATGGCCTTTAAAATGAAAATGTAGAACAATATTTTCCCGTTTCTCTCTTACTGAATCACTTCTAACAATTAAAAGATAATAATAATTATAATTATAATGATCATCACCAAATACTTGTCCATCACTCTGGGCATTGACAGATGAAGCTATGGATATTGCAATTCTGCAGAAATAATACACTTTCCGGCTTGCAAACTACAATCTCCAGTGGTCATTGGGTATACACAGTAAAAAGTGGTCTGGATAAATTACATGAAAGACTGGTATGGTGTTCCATATTGAATAACTCGGTCAAATAATTATTATTTCTCACTATATGAATCAGTTCTCTCTATACATATAATGTTTAGACATACATCTTTAGGATATAAGTTGATGGTCTTTTAATGAAGTTGATGAGTGTTGAACCCAGATGTTGAATCTGAACACGTTTTGTGTTCTCTCAAACGTTGTCAGGACCTCTCTGGATTTGAGCCCTTGGCTTTGCAGTGGCTGCCAAATGTACTTTCCTACTGAGCCACAGGAGGCTTTGTGAGCTTGGATTTATGGTTAGTGCGAGTAAGGTTCCAACCCAGATTATCAACTATACGCACCATCAGTTTCATATATTTTGCTGTGATCAATTAAGGGTCTATACGATACAAGTAAGCTATCATCTCCCTATATCCTTTTTAAAGGTTTTGTTTAGTCATTTTAACAACAAGAGCAAACAACAAAGAATGGAAAAACAAGAAAAACATAATAACAAGTAATGGAGTACTATGTTTAAGCATTACATGTAGTATACAGTATAACCACAGCTGTGTGTAGTGATTATCGAATTATGAGCCAAAGCTGAGCCTAAGGGTAATAGTCCTGCCATCTATCTAGCTATATCTAGCCATGGGACCATATTGTCACACTTTGCTTATTCATTAAGCTGTCAGTAATCTTATCTTGACCCATTTTTTCCTGCCCTGTTCACTGGACTTGCCTCTCTGTCTGTCCCAACCTCTGGTCTGTTTTAGAACGATGCCAACTCTCTGTTTGTATTGTGCTGTGAAAACTGTACTGTAATATGTTCAATAATAAAAAACACATATTGTTATAATTCATATATTTTTATTTAATCTGAATTATGGGAAGCTATTTGAAATGTGAACCAGTGGAGCTGTTTCCTGTTCAAGAGATCATCTGGTGATTAGTTAAAGAACTTCCTGGATGTGTTTTGTTATCGAAAGGAGAAGGAAAGTGATAATCATAGGGGTGCCAAATGTTAGTCCCTTCCAGTGATTATAATCACTTACCTAACCATGCTGGTGCTCTTGCTTCTTGGAAAACTGTACTGGTCTAAAGTACAACTGCACGAAAACCAGTGTTCTTCCTTCTTCTCAGCGGGTGATCATATGAAGTACAATGAAAAGCCGGCCTTTTCAGTCTACTGAAAATGTGTTATCCCAGGTCATTAAAAGAATGAAGAAGCAGAAGAAGGTCACTCTGAGATGCTTTTACAGAAGTACCCTGGCATGGTGCAGTTTTTAAGAAACACTGTCTAGGGTAAGCAATTATAATAACTGGGGGGTGCTTAATATTTGGCACCCCCAGTCACACCAACTTTCCTTCTCCTTTAATTTTCTTTAAGTGCTCAGAAGACTACTTTTTTTACATCAACTCTTTTTATTTGGGTTAAGATGCCCAAAATGGCAGAGAAATTGTAAATGTAAATATAAACACTATTCTTTTCTTAAATTGGTAGACAATATCATCCAACATTCTCCAATATTATCAAGGATTAATGCATCCTGATGCTTAGCAACCATGGTCATGAATTAAAGCAACATTTCAGAAAACATTTTCATTCTCCAGGGACAGTGCCCAAATGATACAAGAGTATCCATCAATAAGGACTATGTTTGTGTATTTACATTTGACTCTCTGATTCACTAATAATATATATATATATTTATGTATCAGTCTTCCCCAAGTAGTATCACTAATTGGTACTGGTCATGTCAAAGCAAAGTCTGACATCACCCATCATACAATATAGTAAACCAGCTCTGGTGACATTCTGGTGAATGATCACACTGTTTGGAAAACACTTGATTCATAATAATTTAAACATGCTACTTGTTTTATATATATATATATATATATATATATATATACACTGCTTTATCGTGAGTGCAGATAATCCGCCTATATATAGATATATATATATATATCTATATATACGCGGATTATCTGCACTCACGATAAAGCAGTGTTGAGTGCCTGAGTGCAAACATCAATGGAGTGATATGAGGTTGTGACCACAAAATTCACATAGACAATTACAAGAGGTCCTCTGCACTCAACCCATTATCAATATATTAAGGACATTTAAACATTTTGTGCCTTTAGCTACTAAAAATGCCTTCCCCGTTAAACGAAACAGTGATTGTTTGTTCATATATTGCAATATATTTAAGTCCTACACTCAACTTTCATCTATTTCATTAAGAATCCAATTGCTTATTTTACAAAGGCACTAAGTTTTACCTGCAACTTACTCACTGCTTTCAAAGTAAAACTCCCAAACTTGGTTGCCCTTTTATTAGCCACCTGTGAGATTACCTGATTATAGTTGGAAGGAGTGGTAGCTACAACAAGGATCTGGCCACTGCTCATATATGAACTATAACAAACAAGGGGAAGTTGTGCTCACCACTTATTTTTAAAAACATAAAAAATGCATTACCCTTTAAACAAAACAGAGATTTGTTTGTCCATATATTGAAATATATTTAAGCTGGCCAACTATGTCAAAGTCATCCCTGATTTGGCCAGTCCTACACTCAACTTTCATCCCACAGGTAGCTAATAAAAGGGCAAACAAGTTTGGGAGTTTTACTTTTAGAAACAGCAAGTAAAGGTGGCCATATACGGGCCGATAAAAGTTGCAGACAGACCAAATCAACAGCTTATTGCCCTGTGTATGGGGCCCTCTGACGGGCTTCCCCGATCGATAACTGTCCAAAAGTCAGCCAGACGTTGATCGGACGGGACTAAAAATCCCATGATACAAGCATATATATATATATATGCTTGTATGGTTTTGTTAATATGCAAACATACATATCTTGCAAATAAAATAGGTGGAAGAATGAAATGAAAACTTGCTGCACATCCCTTGCATTGCAGTGAGGTGGCGCTTGTGTAGTCTGACTAAGCCTTGCCTTTAGTGTCTGTGAATGTGTAAGCCAGGGGAGCCAGAGGGACCCATATTCACGTATTGCATATTCTGACAGGCTGAAAACCTAGTTTTATGTAAAAAGATAAAGAGCGGAGCAAGCTCCAACATGATGTGGCAGTAAGGCTCCAGTAAAAGGAACTTCATTAGTTCTCCTGCTGTTGCAGAGATCTTGCTTGCATTTCACATATTTTAAAGATTTAACGGCTTTTTTTTTTTTTTACTTTTTTATAAGTTAAAACGTCTTTCAGAAACCTAAAGAACTATTTCACACAAGTATCTGGAAAATATAATTACTGAAGAAAGAATTGAAAAATGAAGTAACGCTTTTTTATTTTTAAAGTATAATAAGAAATCAGTTTTAAGACTAAAAGTAAATGCCCCTTGTCAGGAAAAAAAATGTGCGAGTATATCATTTCAAATGCTACAGAATGTGTAGATGTTTAACTTGAGATCTTTTCAAATACAGAATAGTACTTAGGCTCTATATCTTAACAAATAGTTTGAGCTCACGTCCTATAGCTGAATTAGGATAAATTCAATTGTTGGCAATGCTGTGGGTATAATATATTTTGTTTAGCTATACAATTTCAATGTAAACATACCACACAATTTGCAGGATTTGTTTCCACAGGCTGGATATGAAGAATTTATCTTAGTGCCTTAATGAATGCTGCTTGAAAAAAACATCAGTTTGATCAGTTGCCCTTAAAAGAGACAGGCATTACATTTTTAATATTGAGAAGATGAGTGATTGTTTGACTTACAGTAGCTGTGTTCTATAAAGGAGTTTTACATTATATAATAAAATATTTTTCTCTACAATGACCAGCTGTGCTTACTGTAGTGATAGACTTCATGTAGAGTTACTGTGTGTTACTTGTTTTTACACTAGGGGGCTGCATGGCCAATGCTCTTAGCAATCTGTTGGTAATGGGAAGAAGAAAGTGAAATGGCCTGACACTCACTCTTCTACATGAGAGTGTAACATTTACATGTGTACAGGGCTGCCATCAGAAATCTCAGGGCCACGTACCCCAAGCCCCACCACAGACTTCAGGACTTCAACTTCGACTATTTTCGTGGATTCTGGTCTTTTCGTCCCTTCAGGTCTTTAACTTCAGCTTTTATCAAGGCTTTGGGTCTTTTCACCACTTCAGAACTTCAACTTTGGCTATTTTCGTGACTTTGGGTCTTTTAGACACTTCCGGACTTTGGCTGTTTGGCTTTTCGACAGTTTGGGACTTTAGAAGAGGAGGCACAGCTTTGGAGCTGTCAAGGGGGGGCGGGCACCCATTAAGGCCCAGGCCATGTATAGGAGTACCCCCTGTACCCCCTGAAGACGGGCTATTTGTGCTCCAGTGATATGCCTATAGCCTCCACTAATGGCCTGTTCAAAATACATAAACTAATCTCACGTGAACTAGATGCTCTTTTTCTTTCTTTTTGACTGATTTATTGTATTTAAGGAAAATGTACTTGTTAAAATAGATGTAGATTCTAATCAATATATAGCAGAAATAAGGGAAAAAACTCCTTAAACAAGAGGGATCAAACAAAGCACCTTACCAACATCTAATGCAGAGTCTCTGAGTTTGAGTCACAAAAACATATCTTTCATAATCTCTTTAAAAATAACTGAGGTTAAAAAGTATATAACCCTTGGTATGAAGTATCAATGTGCTTAACTGTGGTATTGGTGCTATCACAATGCCCACATTGGTTGAAAACAAGTCAACTTGTGTGTCATCAAATCAAAAGATTGTGAAAAGCATGGGCAACAATGTCTTATTAATAGAAAGGTACTGAATGTAGCACGCTCAATGAACCCTCTGGGGGACAAAGAATCTATAGCAAATATCCATGCACATTTAGACTTCACTTCCATGTACATTTTTTAGGTGCATGTGTCAGCCCCAAAACACCTAGATCTCTTGAGCATCCATTTTGCAATAAATAAAATGCTACCGAGTTTCATTTCTTGTAGCCTTGCTGTAATTACGAGGTCTCTGGATAACAGATTTCCAGATAACAGATATAAATATCCACTCCATTAGTTTGTGCATGTTTTTTTCTCACCTGATATTTATTACTGCTGCATTTTATTCCAGTTTATCCCTGAGATTTGGGCTGTTCTGTAGGTAATCTTTGGAAAATCACCTACATATGGCGTAGGTATAGGATTTGGGAAAAAGTGCATGCCTCCTTCCCACTATGTCTCTTACCACATAGCACTTAAGCTCTTTATTCTATATGATTCTGTATATATTTATTATGTGATTTGTCTTCCCCATGCATACTTTTATATATAATAACCCTTCCATCTATAGTCAGGTGATCCCACTGGTGTCTAACTAAAGGGCAACCAAGTTTGGGAGTTTTACTTTGAAAGCAGTAAGTTGTAGGTAAAATTTAGTCCTTTTGTAAAATGTATAATGAAGCAATAGAATTCTTAATTAATCAGATGAACATTGAGCGTAGGACTGGCCAGATATGGGATGACTAAGACGTAGTTGGCCAGCTTAAATATGATGAGATGAATAAGATGATGCACTGTAAAGCGCTGCAGCTCCTTAACATCGCTTTACAAATAAAGTTATACATACATGCAAATGTTAAATTGTATTTATCTTCTTAGTATTTTATTTTATCCTATTAGTTAAGAGTATCTATCTATCCATCTGTCTACCATCCATCCATCATCTTTTTTTTTTGTAACTCAAACTCCCAACAATGTGGGCATTGAAGAACCAATTTTTCAATTATAGCTGCAGCTAGAGAACACATAGAAGTCCGCAGGGTCATCAGTGACCCCATGTAGTCAGCCAACATGCTCTCTAACTGTGTTGGAGGCAAAAGTTCTTCAGCGTCTATCAGATCACCACCTCTACTGCTGCGGTTTATCCAACATCTCTGCTGGGAGTTAAAGCATACTTTGTAAGCTCTTACCAGGCTCCTGCGATTAAGGCTTATTCCACTGGGGCTGTGACAGCCTCCTGGGACTTTAAGGTCCAGGCTAATGCAGAAGAACTTTGAAACATTTTAGTCTGTAGTGATGGGCGAATCTACCCCTTTCTCTTCGCCGAAAAATTAGTGGATTTCCAGTGAAATTCGCGAATTGGCGGAAAAATTTGCGAAACGAGTTGCGGCACGTTTTTGACGCGCTTCGCGTCGTTTTCATCGCATCATTTTCGTCGCGGGTCGCGTCGTTTCTGGTCAGGTGATCTCTGAGGCAGCACACAGACCATCAGGAAATGGTGGTTCAAGGCAAGAGATGTAAAATGGCAATATTTACTTAAATATATATATACCGGTTTGGTAAGATTCTTTAATATGTCACTTAATACAATATAAACTATGTGTTGCTTAAATATTCATTTTGGGGGTAAAGTTTTCCTTTAAGATCAGGACCTCAGGAAAGAGTTTTCCTGTCTCTTTCCTGCAGTGTTTCATTCCACGAAATTAAAATTTGTGCAGTAGAGAAAGGCATTAGAACTGCTTATTTCTAACTTGATGAGCTGTCGTTTAGTCATGGACTGAAATATTAACCTTCTCCTGTCTCATTTATAATGATCAAAACATTCAAATAACTCCTTAAATTGAATCCTCGTGCCGATTTTATCAATGGTGATACTGGAGATGCTTAATGTTGACCACTCTGCTGGAGAGGGATTTTTTGCAAAAGGAAAAAAAAGGATATTGTGGAGGGAAAGTTTTGTGGCCTTTTAATAGCTGTTCAGGATCTAACAAGAATTGCTCATATAATAAAACTCTTCAATGTCCGCCAGAAGAAATATTTAGCATGACTTATTTTCCAATAATTTAAATGAAAACACATTTCAGCAAAAACCACCTGCTGTTATGAATGTATAAACAAGTACTTTAGTAACAAAGGATTAGAGGAATTGTTGTTTGGAGGTTTTCAGGTTTTTGTGGAAGTTTGCATGTTTATATGTGTGCATATCCTTGTATACTATATATATATATATATATATATATATATATATATATATATATATATACAGTATATATGGAAACTAGTGATGGGCGAATCTATCCCACTTCGCCGTAAATTCACGAATTTCCAGCGAAATTTACGACGCGCGTCGCATCATTTTCAGCGCACGTCGCGTCAATAGCGTTGCGTCGTTTTCGACGCGCGTCGCGTCATTTTCGGCACGCAACTCTTTTTTTTTTACGCCAGCGAATTTTCTGCAGCCGAATTTTCGCTGGTGTTTCGTGAATTTATTCGCCGGCGTCGAATCACAGGAATTCGCACCTGGAGAATATATTCGCTTATCACTAATGGAAAGCCATTAACAAGAAATCACAGAATTACAGAAATGCAATCTCCCATAGAGTCCATTTTACACAAAAAAAATTAAATTTTAAAAAATTATTTCCATTTCACTAGTAATACAATGGGATCTTGAATTTGAGGGCAACTAAACTGCATGAATCCATATTGATGGCAAGGTTATTGGGGTTATTTAATGCCTACATTTTTGCAGATTTAAGATATTGAGATTCAGATTACAGAAAGAGCATTTATCTGTAAGCTCCAGATACTGAGCATCATGGATAACAGATCCAACACCTGTAGTTTGTGGACCAATAATTGGAAAGGCACTGAAGGGAAGAGAAGTCTATCTCAGAATTTTCTATGTGATATAAAAGATTTGAAAAACAGCAATCTGTGTTTGTTCAAGATAAAAGGCTAGTGACAATGCTAGAATGAATTAATCTGAGAGATCTGTAATTTCCCTGGAATAATGGACAAATTCCAATAGCAGGTTTCCTATCAGGCCTGTATTGGTCAATTGCACATTTGCAAATGCCAGAAGGGCTGCTTGCTTTTATATGTAAATTAACCATTTGCCTTAATATGTAAGTGACTGCTCACTTTAAAATACAAATGAGCTGTAAATATTCAGTATAGAAATTTAACTGTGTGCACAATGAAAAATATTTTCAATACAGTTAGCCAAAAATGTAATTTATACAGGCTGAAGTGAAGGAATGACTAATTTAATCATCAGAACACTAATTCCTGATTAGCATTTGCTTTGGCAAGTGGGTGAGCTTAATATTTATGGGGTTGTGGATGCATTATATAGTATATGAGATCCACCTGAAGATTAATTGTGATGGGACTAGTGATATCTCTTAATGCACACACATATCCAAAGGCTGCACTATTTGTCAGGGTTACTTTTTACTCACAGCCCTGAATAGCTACATATTGGCAGTGAGCTTTGAGCAAACTGGGGTTCGAATCCCACCTTTCCCAGCTCCTTACTCCAGGCAGGGGGTGGTCAATGATGTCACAGCGGTTGGGAAGGGGCAGATGACATTGTCACAGGGGGTGGAGATAGGCAGGCTGGTGATATCATGTTGGCAGGGTTATGACATGGCTGCTGCTAATTGGCTGATCAATGTGTCAATCTCAGATAGTCCTGCCCAGTTTTCCTAATTTGGAAAGTTTGACAGCCCTTCTAAAACCTGGGCTTTCCAGGTCAAAACCAAACAGGTAGCAACCCTAACTGCACCACACAGGACTCACAGTGCAAACTGTGCATAGAGGCCTCAAGGTCAGTCCAATACATAAAAGCAGGGTGTAAGATGCAGTCAGGAAAAACATACAATGAACTGCATAATTGGCACTGTGTATAGAAACATCTGTTCAACATATGGGCTGAACACTTCAAAGTTCAGAAGGTTGTGGAGAATAACAGGGCTGAGATACTGTGGGACTTCAGTTGTCTGCCCAGTACTGGCTGGTGCTGGCCATCCTGGTTGGTGCGGACCTTTCAACCTTGTACACAATTCAAACATTGTGGGCAAGGACCAGAAAACAGTAGGGGTGATAGATGAAGCAGTGGCAGGTGACAGCAACATTAAAAAGAAGAAGTTGAATGAGAAGCTGAAAAACCAAGGCCTGAAAGACAACTATAGTGGTTGTGGAAAGTGAAGGCCAAAGTGGCCCCAGTGTTGGTAGGAGCACTCAAGACTGTAATCCCAAAGCTGGAAGAGTTGTTCCCAGGGACAACATTAGAGAACAGTGTTAGGAACAGCTGTCATACTTTGCTGAACCCTCAAACTCCCAGGCCTCTGTTAGTGAACCTGCGTTTGAAAAAAAACATACAACTCAGGGCTGAGGTTTGTATGTTAATTCATAATAGGGTGCATATTGCAGTTCTCCATCTATCTGTAGTAACATGGACAATGTGCTCTATTTCCATGGCAAATTATAGAGCTTTTAGTTAAATTTTCAGAGCTTAGACAATGCTTATCTCTGTCTATTACCAATTAGTCGTTTGTCATTGGACAAACATTGTTTATTGTGTGGGGAGAGAGGGCACTAAGGTTGGTAAATAAAATCCATTATAGATCTATAATGGCAAAATAATAATACTAAGAAAAAGACTGTAGGTGTATACTGCCCCCTCGACAGTAAAATCAAGGCAAGTAGTCATTTTGTTTACAGGGAGGTACTGTATGTAAGCGACAATGCTCAACCGAAGCTGTTTGATCTTGCACTTACACACACAACATTTAAAACCAGCATACATAACTAATTGTGGTGTGCACAATAAATCAATTTTATATGTAGGCTGCCTCACTTACCAATCTGCATACATAGTTTTTTTTTTAAGTGTGTATAAAAGAGATTATGGGGGGAATGTAATTAAATTCACAAAGAGCAAAAGAATGCGCATCAATAAGATTAAAAATCCACATCTCGCAATGTTATATTTTTCCTTAAACTGTTATTGCATTGCGAATTTTAACTGCGCATTGCGACTTTTAATTGCACATTGCAAATTTTAATTGCACACTCTTAAGAAGTGCTTGAAGGTGTCGTAATCTTTAGGAGCAAACATAACGACTTTTTCAGTAAGAAGTTTTATTACATTGACTGCGCATTGGCGCAAGCTGTAAAATTCGCAAACTCTCTTCCACTGTCGGAAGTGATCGGTAAAACAGTTTCCAGTTTCGCAAAAGCTATATTAAATTCGCGCAGAGCAAAAATTGTTCGCACAGAGGCATAACTTTTCGCATTGCGAATAGTTTTTGCCTTACCGACTTATATTACATTCCCCTGTTAATGTGCACACAGCCAAAAAAATTTAAGAGGAAATATTTGCTACAGTACCTCTCCATGTTGTTATAGTCATACCATACCATCAGACTAGCTTTCTATAGGGTTCTGACCAAATAAGGCATTTATTACTCCATGGTTACTAAAAGGATTTGCTACTGTATATCTTCTTATACAATTTCCTAGGCTCTCTGGTTTTCAGATGGCAGCTGATTAAATGCTAAACAAACCTGCACCAAAGATTTCTTTACAACCGCAGTGCTAAGACTAAGTTGTGTGGAATGAAACATTCTGATCTTTTTTTTTTGTAATTTCCCTAAAGCCTGTACTCCAAAACGGCTGCTTGACGAAATGCTACGTTTGGAAAATCCATTAAAATAAATGTGATTACTTTTCCACATGGAAAGAGGTGTGTGTTTTTTTTCTCAGTAGTAAGATTTTTGTTCATATTGTGTAAATAAATCTGTTAACCCATTTGATGATTTATTTTAAAAATGTATTTTTTGCAAATACAGGTATGGGATCTGCTATTCGGAAAGTTCAGAATTATGGAAAAGACTGTCTCCCATAGACTCCCTTATAATCAACTGTGATGGGTGAATTTGTCCTTATAAATTTATGAATTTACCACGCAATTCGCAATATGCAAAAAAAATCGCAAAATGCATTGTTCTTACTTCTCTTGTTATACCATATCTGCAGAAGTGTGTTCTAAATATTTTGTATACCTCAAATAATGTGTTATTTTTTAATTTCTGAAGTACTGGATAATTGGAGTATGTGTCTAATATTGCCAAATGCTCCTTTCGATTCAACATAAATAAACTCCAATTGTATCCCAGGGACCAAATTACCATTTTAGCCTAAATATCAGTGTTTAAGGCATACAATGAGTCTGAAATACCATCAGTAGTAAAATTCACACTTACTCTTACTTAGTCTTAGTGGTAGACACCTCTTCAGCCCGGCGACAATCTCCCTGAACTGCCTTCCGTCTGCCTTTCATGTGCCTGAATGAGGAATAGCCTGCACTAATGCACTCGAGGCGCTTTGATTTCCGAAGTTGACGGTAGTTGCCTCACAAGGAAACTTCTGACAACTTTGGAAATCGAAGCACCACGAGTGTATTTGCACAAGAGATTCCTCATTCAGGCACATGGAAGGCTGATGGAAGACAGTTTGGGGAGATTGTCGCCGGGCTGAAGAGGCGATTAGTCGCCTGGCGACTAAATCTCCATGAATCTGCTTGTCTACCACTAAGAGTAAGTAAGAGCAAGTGTGAATTTTACTACTGATGGTATTTTAGACTCATTGTATGCCTTAAACACTGATATTTAACTTTTTAATTTTGCTTTCATTTGTAGGTTTCTCCATATTTTTTCTGTGATAATGTTTGTTTCTGTGTCCACTTTATACTCAGTCAGGGAACCATTTGTATCAGTCATAAGTCCATTTTTTTTCACGTCCATTCCTTTTACTGACAGCACTCACGCAGATCTCCTTCCTGTTGCCATCCATCACTGCATTTGGTTTGCTTTTAATATAACACTGCTTGGCAAAGTGATCATATTTGCCACACACCTTGCATTGTTTACCAAAAGCTGAGCAGTTGTTAAATGAATGGGTATTGTGACAAGTATTACAGACTTTGCATTTGGTAAATATTGGATTGATTTTCCCTTTGCCTTTCTTAAAATGAAATTTACTTGTGTGAGCCCTTGGTATGCCTATGGATGTGGCCACTCTGCTCACTTGAGAAACTTTCTCTTCACTTCTTATTCCTGTTAGCTGCTGTTTTGTGAGTTCAGCTGTTTGACAAATTCTTATAGCTTTTTCTAATGTAAGATCCCATTCCCTTAACAATATTTCTTGTACTTTTTGATCAATTACAACTCTGTCTCTGATTAATGAATCTCTCAGCTGACCAACGTTACATGTTCTAGTTTTCAGCGTGAGGTCTGTTATGTATTTCTCTATGCTTTCAATAGGCTCTGGGGTGCAGTTATCTTCAAATTTTCTCATAACCACTTCAAAATTATCTCTGTAATGTTCATCAAGTTGAAATGAATTAAATATTTGCAAAGCTTCTTCCCCTGCTATTGTTAGCAAAAGTGCCACATCCTGCGCACTGGGCAGTGATAGTGTTAGTAGCTTTCATGTATAGTAACAGTCTCCACTTAAAGATTTTCCATGTTTCTCCAACATTTCCCACAAACTTATTTGGAGCAGGTGGATGTAGACTATCTGTTCTTATCTGTACAGGGACTGCTACAGTCACAGGCTGAGATGGGCCTGCTGTATCTTCTGTACCTCTTGCAGGTTCTGACATGGTTCAGGCTCTGTCTGATCCACTGGTACTGTTATATTTTGGTAGCCCAGGATGAGTATATGTGTTGTACTACTTAATAATGAGATTCTGGGTTTTGCAACAGCAGCTTATTTATTAAAATGCAGTGCATGAAGAAGCATGACTCTCTGACTGTACAGCTCAGTCTCCTCTCTTTGTGGACTTGGCTCCACCTATGTGCTTCTTTTTTTATAACAAACTTCATTAACATAAACAATTATCAACACAGTGAATAGACAATTTTTCCACCATGTTTTTTTTACACAAAATGCATTGGTGTCCAAAGATTCTGTTCATGCAGCCAAATGCGTTGGAGTTTTACTTTTCTGCATTTTTTATACA
Source organism: Xenopus borealis (assembly GCA_024363595.1). Lineage (NCBI taxonomy): Eukaryota > Metazoa > Chordata > Amphibia > Anura > Pipidae > Xenopus > Xenopus borealis. The sequence continues at coordinate 47,007,929 of CM044435.1, read as the reverse complement.
TAAAATGCTTTGGAGTCAGTTGGAGTAATCACTAGTAATGAACTAACTAATTTGTGATACAAGGATTTAGACATGTTGACTCAGAGACAACCATTATTATGAGAAGGCCTAGAGAAATTTGCAGTTGTTATTATTCTGGGATTATGTGGTCAATTCACTATTATATTGGAATGTAAAAACTATGGAATATCATTGCTCAGTTTCCTGATTGGTCTGAGGGGCCTATAGGTCATGCACCATTGAGGGTTTTCTTTGTTACTCATATCCTGGTATCATATATGCATACAAGACTTTCTCTGTCTCTCATCTTCCTGCTTTAGCTCAACAGCTGTTATGCTTATGAGACAGTTATGGTTGATAGTGCTCTCACCTTTGAAGATATCTGTTGAACTGAAAGCCTGACATATATTACTAGAATCTTCAAAAACAAAATTAATGTTAATTGCAAAAGTGCTGAGGAGCAAATTCATGTTTTTGGGTTGAGTTTCCCTTTAAAGAAATAATACAAACAGATACACTGATGGAGGACATAGTAAATAGAAAAAGTCAGCACTAATGTGCTTAGTAGGCTATAGAACCAATGTATGGATTGGAATTGATAAGTTTAGCTTTTCAAAATAAAATGTATCTAAATATATATAAACATCTAAGGACCAGTCTATGAAAGGTTTAGTTCTTAAAAAAAATCACAGCATTTTTAAAAAATCAGTTTTATTTCAGTATTTGACTTGTGTGTTTTCTATGGTGACTTTCTGCCAATTTTAACACCTGGGTATTTTAACACTCAAGAAACTCCAAGAGACAATGGAAAATCTCGAGAAATGCTTTACAGTATTACTCATATGCAATATTTGGAATTACAAATTAAGAAGGAATTTACAATTTTGATAATATGACAAAATAAAATAGCTAAATAAAATACCTGTGTTCAAAGCTTTTATGGCACCACAAAAAGGGGGTCATTAAATAATGAAGATTTTAGGGGTCGTTTACAATGTGCTTTGCAGTGTGCAAAGTGTGGTTGCAATCAGGCATTTTTTTGTACTTTGCACAGAGTGGTGGGTTGCCTTTAGGATGGCCTGCAGGGTGCTCCTTTTGGGTTAAGTGAATGATCCATTTTATGTTTTAATGGAAGCCAATATAGATTTCCAGTAATTTAAATTGTGTTGTCCACTCATCCCTTCCATTTTACTCCAGCATATCTCCTGGCAACATCATGCACTGATGACCTCCCAGTGGGATCCATGGGGGCACCAGCCTTGGTGCAGTAGAACCCTCTATCCCCTTTACCCATATTTATGTCATTGTAGAGTTTCTTGTATGCAGTAAAGTTGTTTTTAGTACATTGTTATAAACCCCCAAAAAGTGCATAAAAATACAGTACAAAGAACCCTGTTTTACTAGGGGCCAAATATTTATTTATAGTTATTATCAGGAGGGCTCTCAAGTACTCTGTCTTTATGTATTTGTAAATGTAGGTGGAAACTACTTATTGGAGAATTCTTATGCAGGCATGGGGAGATCACACACATTTTCCTTGCAGATAGTGTCTAAGTTGTCGACCCTGACATAGGCTCACAATTGGGGCTTTTATGCACTAATGATAAATAAACTGTCTTTTTGTGTTGAGTTTTTTTGCTTGTTTTTGTTGTGCCAAACTTTAATCTATGTGTGACTTTTTTGTGTACCCAGGCATTTTCCCTTCTACTGTGTGTTCTTGGAATACAAATGGAGATTACCTTACCAGCAACGATCCTTGGGCAAGACCCCTAATGTTACACAAGCCTTCCTCAGAAATGAGAGAAACATGAACCAAGAACTCGTGCCAGCTCAGATGTTACCTGGATTAGCAAGGTCTGCCCCAGATGCTGGGGAACTGGTGAAAAGTGGACTACTAGGACAAACCATACATGGAGACTAGAACCTAGAACCAATAGAGTGCTACAACAAAAGAAGACCTAATGAGAAGGGATACGTATGTATATATATATTTTTTTTTTTTCCGACAAATAAACTTCACTTTTTAATCTCACTATGAAGTCCTGTAGTGCGTCATTGCTTGGAATATGAATATTTACACGATATAAGACAGCACCCAGGCAGTTAACCTCTGCAGGATTGGAGTGCACCACAGCTTGAACTGTATATATAT
>CM044435.1:46965319-47003772 GCA_024363595.1 Xenopus borealis | reverse complement strand
ATATATATATATATATATATAGAGAGAGAGAGAGAGAGAGAGAGAGAGAGATAGAGAGAGTCTAAACAAATTCAGTATATGATTAGAATTAGCCGCCATGCCAAGATATTTTCTATTTGTTGGAAATAATAAAGGACATATTTTATTCATATGTCAACTATTAGCAATAGTGATCCAAGATAAGAGCTAGGATTTATTTCTGGCAAGACATCATTAGACTGAATCTAGTAACCCATGGAAATTATATCTCGGAAACATGTTGATCACTGTCCTGGTTCTTGTCATAGCAGTGCATTTATAAACAATCTGAAAACGTTATGGCCTTTTATTTCATTTAGGCAAGTTTATCGAATATCGAATAGAAACGAATTTTTTTTGGGGAATAATAGTAAATTTTCTTTTCTAATATATAATGTTCCTCGCAATCACTAGGAAACATATGTAAAATAATCTGAACCTTAGTTTTGAATCTAGGCCTCTGATACAACTGTCGAATGCATATAAATGTTAGTTAATACAATTTAGAATTAGGTTTGAGTAGCACATTTATTGGTCAGTGGTGAAACACTGAATGACATATGAGTAGGTATTCTAAACAAACAAATCCAATGTAATAGCTTTGTATGACTTTGGCACTTACAGTCTGGCATTTGGCCCTTAATAACCTCCTCAAGTTTCTAAATACGATCTTACTTGGTCTGGAGAAACAGATTAATATTTTCCAAGGTGACTTTCATCATATCAACATATTGTGTTTTTTTTACATTATGATGTCAGAACATGTATTAGAACTTATGATGACAGGCACTCAGAGTCCATTGTTGCCTGCCTCATGTCTCCCAAACCTACACCATTGATTCCTGCTTGCACCTTAGCTTCATTCTTCCTTCTCATTCTGTTGTCCTGCCAAACTCTTGCCTTCATTTCTCCTGCCTTCCCTCCAGTTTTGAGCCTACTTGTAGACCTGCCTCCTCAGAGTTGCCAGAATATTTAATGCTTCAGCTTCCAGACCCATCTTTTCCACTGGTAATTTCATCTTCCTCAGCCTTCAAACCCTAATAGTATGTATTTTCCTCAACTGTATTCCTGCTATGTATCCTCACACATTGAGGGTCCCATTTACAATCTTTCTTATCTTTTTCATTTTACAGAATCATAAGTTTTAGCACTAAGAAATGTGTTTTTTTTTCTGATTACTCTAAACCACAAACAAAACCCCAAGTTTTATTAAACGTTAAAACCATTAAAAACATTTCTAAAAGCTGTTGAGGTCATATAGAAGCCAAAAGGAGACATATTATGTAAAAAACAAGAATGTGCCAGTCCATTAAACTCTTTTAGATATAGAAGTAATGTTCTTTAAAGGAACAGTTCGGGGTAAAAATAAAAACTGGGTAAATATATAGGCTGTGCAAAATAAAAAATGTTTCTAATATAGTTAGTTAGCCGAAAGCATAATGTAAAAAGGCTGAAGTGACTGGATGTCTAAAGTAACAAAATACAACACAAATTCCTGCTTTTCAACTCCCTAACTCTGAGTTAGTCAGCGACATGGGGGCCACATGGGACATAACTGTTCAGTGAGTTGCAGTTGATCCTCAGCATTCAAAAGCAACAGTGACCAATGTGGCCCTTCCTCAAGTCACTGATTGGATACTGCCTGGTAACCAAGGTAACCAGGCAGTGTAAACTAAGAGAGCTGAAAAGCAAGTAGTGTTCTGTTCTATTAGGTTAGACTTACAGTCACTCCAGCCTTTATGCATTACATTTTTGCCTAACTAACTATATTGAAAACATTTTTAATATTGCACAGCCAATCTATTTACCTAGTTTTTATTTGTATACCGAACAATTCCTTTAAAAAGGTTTTCCTGGTTAATCAATTGAAAACTTCTACAAAAACCCTACTAGTTCCTCCCATCTGTTCCACTTCCTGCTGCCTCCTTTTGCAGGCTGCGCAGGGGAGCTGGCAACACTTGACACACTGCACTGTAGGATAGGAACCAATCAGCAGCTAGGCTGACCTGACAGGGAACAGAAGCCAATCTTTGCTTGTGTGACTACATGGTTGTGATTGGTTTTCTCCCTCCTGCTATGCATCTGGCAGGCATTAGGGCATTTTGAAACAGGACAGGGACCAGTGAACATCTCTAAGGAGCTCAAAAGGGACAATTTTTAAATATATTTCTTTAGGACAATGTGAAAGCACCACCATAAAGTATACATAATTGCCTACAAAATTAGTTTTTTTTTTCATTTATCCTATATGTCTCCTTTAAGTTATATTAAGTTATATGTTATAGAATGGCCTGTTATGATCAACTTTTATATATTCTTTATAGTTTTTTCATTAATTGCCTTCTTCTTCTGACCCTTTCCAGCTTTCAAAAGGGGATCACTGAGTTATCTAAAAAACAAATGCTCTGTAAGGCTACAGATTTATTGTTATTGCTACTTTCTATTAATCATGTTTCTAATCAGGCCCTCTCCTATTCATATTCCAGTCTCTTAATCAAATCAGTGCATGGTAATTTGGAAATTAGCAACCAGATGAAATTGCAAACTGGAGAGCTGATAAATAAAAAGCTAAACAAACTCAAAAAACACAAATAATAAGAAATGAAAACTACTACTCTACTTCTACTCTACTTCATATTGTTAAGGAGAACAACCCTTTTAATCAACTAGTAAGTACATAAAAAATTTGAGGTTTTCCTTGTCTTATTCAGTTTTCTTTTGTTTGTGCTTTTTTATATGGTTCTTTTAATAACTACTAATAACTAATTTAATATTACATGACATTTGTGGTTTTGGAGAAAATTTTTATTTTTTGTGGTTTCTGTGCTCCTGGGTCTTTGTGACAGTGGACCAATTCAGTATTGACACAAGTTAGTATTTACTATGGATTATATACAATAATATACCCTCCACTAAAATGTCTGCTTTTATATGGTCTCGGTACTCCTCTGAGTACTTTATAAATTACAGTAGGGCATATGTTAGTCTCTGCATAAAGTATAGATATGTTAACAATTTTTGAGTTCTGATTTCATAGCTGTGCTTTCCAATGTGATGCAAAATACGCTCAGTATTAGAGCAGAGTAGTCTACCTGCTTAAGATCGCCCTAGGAACTTCTGCAGACTTTCCTTCCAATAAAACTTTCAGCTCTTTATAAGGCATGGAAAACGTTCTTTTTTAATGTATTTGAAACGTGGCACACTGTATGAGTAGAAAATATTTCAGGAAAACTTGGTGACTTTAAGAAATATGCACCACATGAGTCAACTGTAATTATGGATATATGCCTATGTTACAAAAAGGACATTTCTGCATAAAGTCTATTAATCATTATGCTGGGTATAATCAAAGATAAAAATAAAGCTTCAAATTAGACTGTTTAATAATAGCATTTTGGCTTAAAAAATCTTACAGGCACAAAGCAGGGGCTGCTACATAATTTGAGGTCCCATATAATTAACCTTTAACCTATAAATGCAGAATCTATATTCTATAGGGTACCACATTAGTACCTATATGTCAGAGCTGTAGATTCTATGATCAACATAATGCAAGGTGTTAAAAAGATAAACCCCACTTTCATGTTTTAATAATGGAGTCTTAGACTAACATTAAAATGAGGCAGGACTACACGACTACATGGATTGCATGATGACAATTATATTTTGTTCAAGTAAAATCAATGTTTGTTTTGTATTACCCTTTATAAAAGTTATCAAATGGCACAGAAAGGTTAGTTGTACTTCACTGAAAGTTCCTGTATTGCTGATCTCATACTTACTTGCACTCATACTTAGTTCCTAAGCCATTTTTTTGCCTTGGAAATTTTATGAAATGAATATTTTTTTTTAAAATGCCTGAACTGCAAAAGCTTTGTATTGCTAAGAAATCACATGCCTTTAAATTGGCAGAAGATGAGCTAGCCTTAGCCAAGAAAATACAGGAATTTCAAAGTTCCCCAAACTAAATGAAGTGTCTATAGTTGATAAATATTGGGAATCGAACATATTTGTTTTGTAGATTTTCCCAAAAGACTCATTTGATGAGTACTAAAGTTAAAATTGTTCATTAACAATAGGATGCAAAGTATGGATGCTTGGTAGGAAGACTATTAAAAAATTATGAGAGAACCTCTGCTTGAAATATATACAGAACCTATATCTTTAGGCAGTGATCCTCAACCAGTGACTCACGAGCAACATGTTGCTCACCAACCTCATGGATGTTGCTCTAAGTGGTGCTTATTTTTTAATTCCTGGCTTTGGATTTGGATGAATAAAAACCAGGTCTCCTGCCAAACAGAGTCTCCTGTAGGCTACAGTCCATATAGAAGCTGCCAAATAGCCAATCAAAGCCCTTGTTTTGTACTCCCAGTAACTTTTTGCATGCTTGTGTTGCTCTCCAACTAATGTGGCTCATGGATAAAAACAGCTGGGGACCCTTGTCTTCAGGTCTTGGAGGGTGTGCTTAGTGAGAAATACTATTTTACTACTTAATAACAACTATAAAAACGTTATAATTTTGGGAAAAATGCATATTCTGAGCCGGTCATTAGGAATCTTATTATTTTCTCAAGATGTTCACCTGTCCTTGTCTTATTTTTGTTCAGGTTCTCTGTAATGTGCCTACATTTTGGGATCCAGTAGTTGCTTTTAGGAATACTTTGTCTCCTGTTTTGGAAAGGTTAACTAGCTAAGTCCTAGTGTGTGCTGACATGGTGTTATACAGGGCTTTACATTAAAGAAACTCAACTCGTACTATGATGAATGTGCAAGTGCAAGGGAGAGATCTACAGGGCTTAGGAAGAGTTAAAACATATGCATTTGTGTAGGGGTGCTGGAGGCAAAATGATTGGAGGAAGAGGAAAGGTCAGAGGTCCTCTGGTTCTGGTTTGGTGAAGGGGGTAAAGCTGAGAAAAGGTTATGTGAAGAAAAATATAGCCTTAAGGTATGACAATCAGCCTTAATGCTCAGCATACCATTTCAATCTTCTAGACAGCATTTACACTATAAGTAATTTTGTCTACTTTAACATTTGCCTCTTTTTCAATAGTTTTTGCAATTATCTCAAAACAATTATATTGTTTGTAAACACACAGTTGTGCGATTAATTTGTTTATAGGGGTGATAATGCCCTTGCTGACACCAGGCTATGATTGACAGAGAGCAGGGGGTGCCTTGCTATATATATATATATATATATATATATATATATATATATATATATAAATATATGGACTATGTACTAGCCTATGGACTATGTAGTGGCAGTCACTAGCGAAAACTTGCCAAAAATATAATTTTCAGGGACATTGCTAGTTTACAGGTGAACAGATGAATTTTCTACAATACCCTTTATGTTAATTACAATAATTACCAACTTTTTTGTATTTATAGTTGCTTGTTGCCAAAGTTGGCTGACTTCTTTTAAATATGTTGGATAGATATGAGGGATTAATGAACATATAGAATCCAAAGATTCTGCTAGTTTGCTTGTCTGGAATTCAGTATATGGATGTTTCCTGAAAGTATAAAGAGCTCTATGATTGCCAAACCTAATTTTTCAGGATTCATTGAGGTCTGGCATGGTGCCGAGAGACTGGCAAATTGCTAATGTGGTTCCGCTATTCAAAAAGGGATCCCGTTCTCAGCCTCAAAGCTATAGTCCAGTTATGCTAATGTCGGTGGTAGGAAAGCTTTTCGAAGGGTTAATAAAGGATAAGATACTGGACTTCATAGCAAATAACAATACTATGAGTTTGTGCCAGCATGGTTTTATGCAAAATAGATCTTGCCAGACTAACTTAATTTCTTTTTATGAGAAGGTAAGCAGGGACCTCAATTCTGGGATGACAGTGGATGGTGATTTACTTAGACTTTGCTAAAGCATTTGATACAGTGCCACACAGAAGGTTACTGGTCAAATTAAGGAATGTTGGCCTGGAACATAGTATTTGTACCTGGATAGAAAACTGGCTAAAAGATAGATTACAAAGATCAGTGGAACATTTTCTAATTGGACCAGTGTTGTTAGTGGGGTAATGAAGGGCACTGTACTGGGTCCCTTCTGATTCTGTTAATGCTTTTAAGAGTGGCTTTGATGATTTCTTGGACAGGCATAATAGCAAAGGCTATTGTGATAGCAAACTCTACAGTTAGTATAGATATGGGCATAAATAATTTATGGGAAAATAGCGTTGGGTTTTTTCAAACCAATTTAACTATGTAACTATGTTTGTCTGGTAGATGAAACAAGAACTGCCAGATGTAACATGTGGTATGCCAAAACCCAGAGTAAACCCAAAGGTCCCAGTCTCAGCTCGCACTTCTGCCTATAGCAGCCACCTTTGGCTTTGGGTGGAGCCCTCCGCTTCTCAGATGCTGCCAGGACTTAAAGTGAGAGGACCAAGGGGGAAACTCCAGGCAGACAAGGGAACCATAATTTATAACTGGAACAGAGAACAAGGATTGTGGTCAAGGGACAGGCCGGGTCAATACGGTACAGAATCAGGAAGCTGAAGCGTAGTCGAGGTCACAGGCCAAGGTCAAACACAGATCAGAATCTCAGCACCATTCAGGTTCCAAACAATAGTCAAACACAGGCAGGGGTCAGTTCAGGCAGAAGATTAGCGTGGTCAAGGTCAGGCAGTGGTCAATAAACAGAATCTGACAATATGTCACATTCAGGAACTATGGAACATAGACCTATACTGGGTAATGAGTTACAGCAAAGTAGGGGTTTTATAGCCGGTCAGATGGCTTACACAAATCACTGGTGGCCATATTTGCAACAGGTGAGACAGGCCATTTCTAGTAGCAATTACCAAGCATAGCCATAGGAGTGAACGAGGGCCTTAGCTATCTACTCGCATAGAGTGAAGGTGAACACATGCTGTGATGTGCACTCCACCTGTGGACAAACAATGAATGAGGAGCTGGACCAACAACAAATTTTGTGTACAAGGAAGAACATATTTACTGGTTTTTAAGTTTTAAGAAACCTAACCTAACATGTCATGTGAGTAATTTTATCAAGGAGTCACAACTGAATTGGCAATTTACATAGGCTGACCACAAAATAGTCTCTCCAGGAGGATATTATTTCAAAACAATATAAGTTTACTAAGTGGACTGGAATGGAGGCAGTTAGAGCTGTGTTGTTCTTTAAGTTGTGAATTGTTCCTGGTGCAAGGTGACTGGAAGTCCTTGGTTTCAAAATGTATTAGTGACGTGTTCAGAATTTTTAGAGGGAACAAAATATTGATACTCACCTTTTGAAGCTGAGCAATACTGAAGGCTAAACCGTGCAGACAGGAGGGCAGGTATTATAGTTGGAACACGGATCAGGTCACCCTATCCTCCAGGTCCACCATGGTCCACATCTGAATGAAGACGCTATGTAAATACAAAAGTAGAGAACCTGCTGCAGATGCTATGTAAATACACAAGGCATGCATGAACCTGATGCATAAAACTGCTAGCAAGTCTTCATTATGGAATAAATGCTTTTGTAGGTCAGTATGTTATCACAGCAATGCATCATGAAGACAATGTGACATGACAGCAAAATATCCTTGATAACATTGTGTAACACAATTTCAATAGTTAAATAAAATGCTTAAAATGACATAACTTTCTTTCATCTCCAGCTGACCTGCTTTTTAAAAGGGTAAGGGGAGTCTGGATATCAGGATCCTTTACCTCTCTGTATTTGGGGATAAAGTTCCCTCTGGCTCTTGCTGTATTAATGGATATGGGGAGGCAGACTCTCACTGTCTAATTTATTTAGGATCTTGGAGACATTATTCGTGAACCATACATTGAATATTTAATACCACTATATATATATATATTATATATATATATATATATATATATACATACATACACACAGTATATGGTACGGGACCTATTAAACAGAATGTTCAAGACCAGGGTTTTCTGGATAAAAGACCATAACTTGAATCACCATACTTTAAATCTACTAAAAATCATTAAATTAAATAAATCCAATAGGATTGTTTTGCCACAATGTGTATTAATCATTTCTTAGCTGGGATCTGTCCTGTTTTATTATTACAGAAAAAAGGAAATTATTTAGTAGAATTCAGTGCTTATATATTTGTGTAAACTCCCTCTGAAGCATTCATCTTCCTGATGTTTGAGCATACTCTTCTATATAGACAAATATTTTTAAAATTTGCTCTTCACATAGTTTGTTTATTGACCTTTTAACAGCTAAAGCCAACAAACATTTCTCACTACTTATACTGCTTGATCTCTCAGCTGCATTTGACACTGTAGATCACCCTGTCCTCCTCCAGTCCTTCCATTTGCTTGACCTTTGTCCATCTGCAAATTTATCAGCTCATATGGTTTCCACTACCACCATACTCAGATCTATCTCTCCTCTCTGGATCTCAACCCAGAACTCCTAACTCGTGTCTCCTCCTGCCTGTCCACTATCTCTACTTGGATGTCACAACACTACCTTAAATTAAACCTCTCAAAACTGTAAATGGTTCTCTTTCCTCCAACTAACACCAGTAACATCCCAGAAGTATCCATCATAGCTAACAATTCCACTATCACCCTGTCTCCCCCAGGCCAGGCGCCTTGGGGTTGTCCTAGATTCTGCCCTGTCATTCACTCCTCACATCCAGTCACTTGTTAAGTCATGCCACTTCCACCTAAGGAACATATCCAAAAAACGATCATTTATCACTTAAGATGCTGCCAAAATTCTTATTCACTCTCTCATCATACGTCTAGACTATTGTAATTCTCTTTTAATTGGCCTTCCCCCCAGAGACTGTCACCTCTCCAGTCCATAATGAAAACTGCCGCTAGGCTTATACACTTCAGCAACCGCTCCTCCTCTGCCAAGCCATTCTGCCAATCTCTGCACTGGCTTCCACTGGCCTTCAGAATTAAATTTAAATTCATGACCCTGACAGTCAAAGCATTTTATAACTCTGCCCCTCCCTAGATCTCTAAACGCATCTCTAAACTCACCAAACCGCTTACTACGCTACTCTACTGACCTGCTACTCAACTGACCTGCTACTCAACTCTTCTCTTATTACCTCCTCACATGCTTGCATTCAAGACTTTGCAGCCCTCCTCTGGAATTCTCTGCCACGGTCTGTCCGTTTTCTCCCAACCTTTCTGCTTTCAAGAAATCTCCCAAAACGCACTTATTTAGAGAAGCCTACCCTCAAATGCAATACCACATATAGTACCACATCTCTCGCCCACTTAACTCTGATCTTGCCCACTCCCACACCTTGTGCATGATTCCCTTCCCTTTAGATTTAGTCTCTTTCTGCACAGGGCCTTCCTCACCTTTTGTACCGGCATTGATAGTGATGTATGTAACTCCATATGTTCTATGTATGTAATTGATGTGATTTAGTTGTATAATCACATTCACTTTACAGTTCTACAAAATGTGTTGGCGCTATAGAAATACGTGTAAATAATAAATGATCAAAGGAGACAGCAGATATAGAAGTTAATAGACATGTTCTGATCCAAGTGAAAGACTAGGTCTAAACCCTATTGAACTATTGTGGGAAGAGTCGAAGAAAGTTGTTCATGCATCAAAGCCTTCAAATGTCACAGAGTTGAAACAGAGGTAATGAATGGACCAAAATTCCTTAAAGTCAATGTATGAGATTACTAACAGTTACAGGAAATGTATGCTTGAGTTTATTGCTGCTCAACTTGGTGCCTGTTACTAAATGAAGGGTTCACATATATTTTCCCATGTAAATATCTGTTGTTGTTTAATTAAATAGTATCTTTTTACCCATGTCAAAAATCTAGACCTTTCCCAGTTTTAATTTGAGAGAAAATCTTTATTTTACAATGCACAAATACTTCTCAAGTTGTATTTTCTATTTTATATCCTTGTCTACCTTTCAGACAAGGATACAACTGTTAGTATGATGTATGATGCTTTCTGAGTTTTCTGATTAAGCAGTCTTTACATAATTTGGGTCTCCATAACTTAAGTATGTAAAAAATAATTTAACCATGAAATAAACCCAATAGGATTGTGCTGCTTCCAATAAGGAATGATTATATCTTTTTTTTTTTTGTAACTTAGATTTTATTGGATTTAGTCAGAATCACTTGTGTTACATGTGTAGAATATTATATTGTGTAAAAACACTCAAGGTCTCTTACATAGAACACAGTGGAGCATTATACAGTGCAGTTTGTTATCCATTTTTTCAGTATCTTTACATGAAATACAATCAAATAAACAAAATAAAAAAAATTAAACAACACTGACTTGTCTACCTTTCTTTGTTCTTAAAAGTTTTCCATTAAGAGACCCTTATCCTCTCAATTGGATGACATAAGCAATTAGTTAAATCTGTTACTTAAACACTGGTTGGTTAGGGCTTGATCTGTCAAGCAGTTTAAAATTATGGGGTTGTCCACTTTCTAACTGGATCTACTTTATTGAGTAGTTGCTATAGTTCAGCCGGCTTTCCTAGGAGTTCGTACGGAGCCCAAATAGCTAAGAATTTAGGGGTCTTGTTTTGAATGTGGGCAATCATACTCTCGAAATTCATATTTGTAACTAGTTTCCTATGGATTTCTGAGATTGAGGGAATAGCTGAGGATTTCTATTTGGCTGCTAATACAATACGGGCTGCCATTAGTATGTGGTTGACTAACTTCTGGGAAGTACTTTTTTATCTATCTGGTTGCAGGTGACTTTCATTATTAGTCTGCGAACTTCCTCCCAGTAGCCGGTGATCAATGGGCATTCCCATAATAGGTGGTATAAGGATCCTGTGTTGGGGCACCCCCTCCAGCATTGATCTGGTATAGCTTGATTGATTTTGTTTAATTTTTTTGGGGTCATGTACCAAAGCATCATTACCTTATGCACATTTTCCTTCTGTTTAACACGTCACTCCTGATCTAGCATTACGCCATATAGCCTCCCAGTCCTCCAATTCCCAGGGACCTTCCCAGCTTTTGTTCCCAGTATGTCATATACCTGTGTTTTTGGAACCTATCGGATGGTAGAGAAATTAAATTCTTATATATAGATGATAAAAGGGATTTTTGTGGCCAGCTGCCCTTCATGATATTCTCAAAAGGAATGAATATTGTTTTGCGTTTAGCTGTGAGGAAAGGTTGAATAAAGTGTCTTACTTGAAGATATTGGTAAAACCTTATTGGGGTATCTGGACATTTTGCACGAAGGTCTCCGAATTGGAGTATCTGGGAAGCGTCAATGGTAAGCACATCAAATATACGGAATAGACCTTTTGCCCCCCAGTTACCATATAAGGAAGCATGTGTTCCTGGTTGAAACCTGGGGTTCTTGAGGAATGGGGTCATTAAGGAGAAAGGGGAGATTAGATGTAGTCTGTCTTTGGTTCGGTGCCATACGGTAAGGATCGCTTTGGGAGATTCTAATATGGTTTTTGGGAGAGTTTGTTGAGGGTCTGCGTTCCAGAGAAGTGATCCCATGTGTGTTGGAGCTATAAATTTTTTTTCTATATTAGCCCATAATGGAGTTGTGTTAAATTGTGACCAGGCTATCATCCATCTCAGATGAGCTGCATCATGATATCTCTGTACTGATGGAACTCCCAGTCCTCCCTGTGTCTGGGGGGCCAATAAGACCATTTTGGTCTATACCTTTTGTTGCCCATATAAATTTATGGAAAGTTCGTTGGATATCTAGTAGTGTGGAGGAGGGGACCAAGGTTAGGAGAGTTTCAAACAAGTATAGGAATTTGGGCAATATACTCATTTTTAATGCCGCGATGCGGCCAAACCATGAGAGTGGATAGTCTGTCCATTTCTGTAGTAGCTGTTTAGTTTGTTGAATTAACGGTTGAAAGTTGACTTTAAACTGGGAATGATTATATCTTAGTTTAGATCAAGTACAAGGTACTGTTTTATCATTACAGATGAATAAGGAAATCATTTTTAAACATAAGAATTATTTAATTAAAATGGATTCTAAGGGATCTGGCCATCCCATAATTTGGAGCTATCTGGATAGCAGGTTCCTGCATAACAAATTCTACAACTGTATGTGATATATCACATGCTCACTTGCTGGGTTATATCTAAATGATGCTATTGCAGGATAAAAATAATATAGAGGGTTGCAGCTAGCCTATACCTGGCCAATACCTTCTTTCCATTCAAGTATTGGTGTTATCTATTGCAACTCAGCTATTTTGCTGCTTGCAGCATTCAACCGTGACAATATCTTGCCCTGAGTCATACTGCATTTATACTGCAAAATCACTGCAAATCAATAGATTCTATAATGTACTATTCAGAGCAACTCAGCAGCTTTATAAGAAGTCCTTATATGAGGATACTAACTAGAAGATTCATTGTTAAAAGAACTCTTGTATTTTGGTGATCTATAAAGATCTTTGGAATTGGAGGTCCTGCTATATTAAAATTACTTGATCACCTTTGATTTAACTGTTAGTATGATGTAGAGAGTGATATTTTGAGTCAAATTTAAATTGGTTTTGTTTTTTATAATTATTTGTGCTTTCAGAGTTATTTAGCTTTTTATTCAGCAGCTCTACAGTTTCAGCAATCTAGTAGATGAGGTCTAATTAGCCTAGCAAAGATGCACTGATTTGAATGAAAGACTGGAATATGAATAGGAGGGAGCCTGAATAAAAGAATGAACAATAAAAAGTAGGAATGACAATACAGTTGTAGCCTTACATGATGTTTGTTTTTATATGGGGTCAGTGACCCCCATTTGAAAGCTGGAAAAAGTTGGAAGAAGAAGGCAAATACTTAAAACACTATAAAAAATAAATAATGAAGATTGATTGAAAGGTAGTGTAGAAGTTAACTAAAAGGTGAACCACCCCTTTAAGTTTTGTGCAAACATTACCCATGTAGAAACCTGTTCCTTGTACTAACCCACCCTATCACTATTTGTCAGTAATGTCTTATCTTCCCAAGTGTATTAGACACTGATGAATGAATGCATATCTGTTTATTTGGTGAGTTTACTCAGTTTGCATGTGCAAGTGCACTTTTATTAGCAGGGAAGTGGAACTATGGGCTGGGGTTATAATAAGGTGGGTGTATTAATGCTATTAATTGCACTGAGCTGTTGTAAAGTTGCAGTTTTCCTCAGCTTTATGTACTGCCTTATACCATGAGCCAGCAGCATAGCTGGATATTAGAAGTGCTTTAAGCAATGGAAACAACAATATTTAAGGGCACAAATATTATTGAGATAAAGAATAATATATAAAGCACACCACTAATGATAGTGAAAAGATTTGTGACTGCTTCCCATAGACATAAGTACGTTATTGCACCTGGTCTTAGCCTTAGGGAAGGCAAGGTCTTACATGTCAAAATTTTAGAGCCAAATGCTTATTTGTGCTTGGAAGGCATATATATTTAACTTGCTTTCAGTATATTAATATTAATACAAAATGCATTCTTTTTTAAAATGTATACTGTATATAGTGGATTTTAATAAGTCTAGAACAGACTGAGTTTGTAATCCACCAAAACCTTCATGTAAAGTATTTCAGTTTTCAATACAAATCATTGTGATCTGAATAAAAATAAAACAAAAGTTAAATATACACTAGTGTTGTGTTGTTGGATTGGTCAAGGTTTTATAAATGTTAGGCCTGCAAACCTTTGAACATAAATATAGCATTTGCCTGCCATAACCCTTCCATTGTGGTCATCTTTGTAGTTATTTCTAAATGAGGGATGGATGTTACATCTTTAGCTACCCTGCACCCAAATAAGATACTGTGAATCGCTAGTAAACATCCAACTTTAAAGAGTATGGATTTCTTAGTAATTGCAGAGTTATTTTAATTTGTAATATATTAACATTAATGACAACAGAAATTAAAATTCCTTTTTATATCATTTGAAAATAACAGCTGCTATTCTATTGCCATGTTAAATTAAACGAATATATGAATTTTAAGGGCATTTTGAATAATAAAAAAAAAAATGTATTTCTGTGTAGTGCTTCAGTTAAATAAGTTAGCTTCCTTTATGCTACTGAATGAATCCTAATTCTAATAGATTAAAATCTTTATACTTTTAAAAATCTTTTAAAAAGTTTAATAGTTAATCCAAGTAAAGCTTTGCTGTGTGCACAGTTAAATAAGGAAAGTAAAAAAGAAAAGCCTGATACATTTCTGGCTAAAGAGCAGGAGACATATCATTACCATATGATCTAATGTGGGTGTCAGCCTGAATTGTGTTCATTGAAGGAAACTGCTTTCTATAACAGTGCTTGGGAATAGGAGCAGGAGGGTTTTCCACTAAGTGACAGTGGCTGAGCACTAGTTCTACCCCCTCCTTCTTTGCACACCTGTAAACTCCTTTTGTCTGGACTGAATATTTAAATTACATCTCTGCTTCTAGAGCTCTTCTTGGAAAATCCCAGGATAACAAGGTAGGAAATGTATTAAATATGTAGCTAGGTTAGAACTAGCTCAGCATTCATGAGAACAGCACGTGCATTTGGTTGAAAGACCAGGTAATAAAATACTCTTTGTCTAATGACAACATAATTTATGTAGCTTTTATTTTTAGGAGCCTGCTAATGTTAACTACTGTATCCTATTTTACTATGTTGTTGCTGTTGAGGTATCTTGTTGGAATTAATAGATTGCTGCAATTGCTTCTCTTCTTGTAAGAAAGAGCTTTCTTAAATACATTTCTAGTAAGTCTTACTTTACTATTGCTTCAGATTTTTTATTTAGAACTTTTCTCTTCTGTTTTGCTGTCTAAACCACCTGGTTTGGCAGTGTATTATATACACAAACGCAGTTTTTTTGTTTCTCTGACAGCTGGAGGACTGTTCATATATTTCATTATCCATATGCTACATAACAAACTTAACCATATATATATCCAATGGAGTCATTTTGCTTGGCAGTTGTTATAACACAAATAATGGAAATACTGAAATCTGTACCTAGAGCTGAAAGAAAAAATGAGAGTACAGTTTGTTGGTGTTTCCAGTAGTTTTGTGTCTGATTGGATTTGCAGTCTACTTTTTCTTTAATAAATGCAATCTCAATATGTTCTCTGCAGATATTAATATGTATTATATACTTTTACAGTACAAACACAAGCTGTCTGTGCATTTGACAACTAAAACTCACACCTGGTTAATACATACATTTATTTTTTCTATTTATAACATTATAGTTAAAAGAAATGCAGTAGCCAGAGTTCATGTTAGAAAAATGTTTAACTTCAAATTGTCATAGCCTTTTAATTGTGTACGTAAGCATGGTACAGCATGGAAGTCCTGGGATGGATGAAACAAGCATAAAACTGGAATTATATATCAGTGCCTAAAGCTGCATTCCACATATCCACAGTTATTGTATTACAATACCTATGCACGAGAAGGGGGCGGGGACAGCTTTTCAAGCCCAATTATATAGTACCGTGGCTGTTGGCAAACTATGTACTGCTAATGTTTTCATTCTTTTTGCATTAAAAATTTAGAAAGAACATAAAACGTTTAGGAGCCTAGCAGTATAGTAAGAGAATTGTAATACTGTATATACATGCAGTTTGGACTATATTATTGAAAGAACTGGAACTGGAGTTGTAAACTAGAGCTTTAATGGGGCTTCAATATACAGTAGAAAGTAGATCTCATTTACAATAGAAAGAGTTGTTTTATAGTATAATGCAGTTCTAAGCATTTTGACAAATAAAGAGATACAAGTGATTTACACAGTAAGACTTTTTTTTGCTTGAGAAAATACTATAAACAATGTTCCTAGGAGTCAAAGCTACCCTGTCTAGATTTAAAAATATCCTACAAATATTTACACATTTTATCATTGTAACGGAAATGCTGGGGAGGCCATTGTATTAATTAAGGCAAAGGGAAAATACACATTTACCTCATTTAAAATTATTTTTCCCCCCTAAGGTCATTAAGGTAGGAGGACCTAGTTTACAATAACTGCATGTTACACCTTTCATATAAATATTAGCAGTTATATTGCCTTCTTCACCTGGGGTATCTCTACAGACAATAACACGTTCTATGAAAAAATCTATGCTATAGAGAACATCCAGTCTACCTATAATTCATGCAAATATGAATGGTTTGTACACATATTAAATAAAGACAAATTCCAAATATTTGCTACTGAATGCTATTGGTTGACACACACACATTTATATATGTATGTGTGTCTTCTTTTAAATGTCAAACCATCATCTGTTTTCCACATATAAACGAGATATGTTGAGTGCTTAGGGCAACATTTTTAATGCAGTTACAAGTTAAACAATACAACATATTAAAGAGCATGACAATGTTAAAATGTGAAAGAGATGATACAAAGTAGACTAGGGTACATTTAGGTCCTAGAGGCCATAATAATCATTTGGAAGGTCACATGTAATCCACAGGCCTCAACTTTGAACCACACTAGCTTAGAGAAGAAGCAGTAATGACCTAAACATTCTCTTGTCCACTGTTCTAACAAGAGTGGGAAAATACATTTCTATTCATTACTCTTGCTACGCTTGACAAGATACACTCAATGGTGATTGGCTTCTGTAAATTACTATGGAAAGGATCCAATTGTTTATATACTCCTGTTCACAGGGATATGAAAGTAGTAACGTCCATGGTGATGAAAAGTCTACTTCCTGGTGACAGCTTCTGCCCCTGTTTAACAGATTCTTAAAAATGCCAATACCAATCTGAAAAGGTGACAAAAGATGGTTTATGCATATTAAGGATCTTACAGAATCCAGTCCCCACCCTTCCCAAAATGCCCCACCCATAACTCCAAATATGGCCCAGGTCTCCCACACCTCTCAAAACAGCAGTATGAAACCATGTGTGGCCACTTCACTTCTGGATAACATCTGGGGATAGGAAGTAAAGTAATGGTATTACATGGATACTAAGGGAGTTATTTATAAAAGTTTGCATGTTTTTGCGATTCAAATTATTTTTTGCATTAAAAATCACAAAAAAATGAAAATATTAACAAAGAAACATGAAAAACTTGAAACTTCAGCATCCAAAAGCTTGCGTGGTCTAGTAAAAGGCAATAGGAACTGACCTCGCAAAATGTAAACAAAAAAATTTAAGCAAATTTAAGATATTCAAGTTCTTTTTCCCAATTTTTTTAAATTTGGATTTTTGCACAAATATGATAACATCAGTGCTTTAAGCTAAAGTTCATTCAATGTAGAAAAAAAACCTGTATAATCCACAGATCTGAATTTTAATGAATAGGATATGAGTAATTGCTAATTTGCTAAGGGGCAGATTTATCAAGGGTCGAATTTCGAAGTGAAAAAAACTCGACCATCATGTTTTTTCAATCGAAAACTGACCATTTTTGCTTGAATAGGTCCGTTTTTGATCAAATTAAAATTGTTCAATTTGTTCAATGAAATAAATTCGAACGATTTCCCCCCAAAAAATTAGATTTTCCAAAAATTTCAAAAACACTCCTTAAAGGTTATAGGAGGTCCCCCATAGGCTAAAACAGCATTTCAGCAATTTTAAGGTGTTGAAGGTTTGAATTTAAATTTTTTAAAGAGACAGTACTTCGATTCTCAAATGGTTGAATTTTTCAATTCAAATCAAGTTTTTTCAATTCAAATCGAATTTTGGCTTAGTCGATAGTCGAAGTACCCAAAAATTACTTTGAAATGCAAATTTTTTTATTCAAATTTTCACTTTGACCCTTGATAAATCTGCCCCCAAGGGTCATTTACAACCACAAATACAGTATGCAAATTCAATTTCAGGTGCAGTTTGCAATGTTACATATTAACAAAAAGTTCTTCAATGCAAATGTCTTTAGATGCAAAAGTACCTATACTGTTTATCATGTGTTGTGACCTTACTCCCAATGAAATCAGATAATGGTAATTTCTTAATAGGGTATTCCTTTAGGCAGGATTTTTTGACAGGAGGGTTTTGGGTGGAATCTCTTGATATACTAAAATGGCCCAAACAAGACAAATCATGGCAACATATAAATTGTAAAGTAAAAATAATGATATATTTATTTTAATAAAAAGGTTTGTTGTCCCTCTATACTCTAAAGTAATGATAAGGCATCCTGAAGTGGTTCACCTCCACCTTCTCCTTCACAGTGTTCAACTCTACAACTTCACTTCTTATTTCACATGATCTAATCTTCTCATCTGAATCGCAACCATCTAGCCTCAAGTAATTCATTCGAATGAAACTCAACAAAGGTGTAAGCTCTTCATCTTTGTGTGTCCCAACTCTGTAAAGTTATGTGGAAGACAATATATAAAAGACAATAGCTGATGTGAATTAAAATTAGTCCTACAGTCCCAAAGAAGATTTTTTGTGCTTCCCAGTACTTATTCAGCGGACCTTCACTATTCTTTTTACATATATGAAGGTGTCCACCAATCAATATTTAACAATCAGGTATCCTTTCAAATTTTAAACATTCTTACAGATAAACATCATAATATCTTCACAACTACATAAAAGTCTACATAAACCCATAATCTATGTATTTGTTAAGAAAAAATTCACATTCATTTATCACTTTTGACTGCATGACACCTAAATTTGAGATCCATTTTTGTGGATAACATTTCAGTTCATTTATCACCTTTTCAATGCTACTCAACCTTTTTGATAATAAATAATGTTTCTATATTTATAATTCTTACATGTATGCCTAGCCTGGTTTTTAACATTCTTACTATTACTCTTTGAGCAATATTTACATACTCACACTACATTTCAATTTCTCCACATATAAAAACCTTTCATGGTGTTTTAAAATAATGTCCATATATCTGTCTCTTTTCTCCTCTTCTAAATAATCTGGAACCAACATTTCTTGTACACTGTAAATTCTTTGTCTCCCTGTAGAGGATCATTGGATTTTTGCCTATAATCTCATTCCTTTCCTGATATTTTTAAAGTACATGGCAATGGTTTTCACAAAGGCTCGTTATTTTATACAATTGTACCATATACGTTGTTATAAACAGAAGACTAATTTTACTTTCTCTCCCCATATTTTACCTTTAAATAAGAATTTCCTATCTACATTCCCTATTTTTTTCTAACCTCTTGCACTTCCTCTGTCCTGTGCCCTTTCTCTACAGATAACTGTGCCATCTATTTGAACAGTTGATCATAATCATTCATATTAGTGCAACTTATTTACATTTCCCAAACTGTCCTTTGGTATATTCTCAAGTCATAATTTAGGATAGCTAGGTGTCCCTGTAACCTACAATGCATTAAACAATCAGTGCAGCTGATTTAAAATGATAAAAAATAATAATGAGAAGCATTGAAATGTTAGTATTTTATAGAACTGCACATTTTAAGAAATTTTTCAATTGTTTGCATGGCTTCTAAATGATTCATCTTTCTGTTCTGCTTCTTTCCAGTTTGCAACGAAAAAAAAAATGATAAAAAAAAAATGATTAAAAAAATTATATATGGCGGGGTTCAATGACCCCAGCATACCAAAAAACCAGATTGACTTTTGATTGCATTTTTCATCCATACTAAATGCTGCCTGGTTTCTAGGGAAGTAAGCTCTAGCAAACAGATTAATATTAAACAGTTAATATTTCCAGTCTGAAAGTTACACAAAAACATTGAATAACCTGAAAATTTGGAACAATGAAAACATGAAGACAGTTCCTAAAGAACTGGACAGATGAAAAAGAAACCCAATACATGATTTTGGGGCAAACTGGTTGATCCCAAATTTATTCCATGGTGCTGGAGACACTTTACAATTGATTAATTGTAAACTGTCTACAACCCCATGGAATAAATTTGGGATCACCCTGTTTGCTGCAAAATCAGGCATTTTCTTTCTTTTTCGTCTGTTGGATTCATTACTGGTGTGTGGCTAGGCCAGAGCCTTTTACCTGCATCCACTTACTTGACTTTGAGTGACTTCCTAAAGAACTGAAATGTTCATTTTAGGAATGCTGTGTTTTATTTATTTTTGGCAACATTTACTCCAGTCTTTTATCAATAGGTTGCCTATTCTGAGTTGATGGTACACTGGCACTAACATATACCATGATCTATGAAAGATTGATAACCTTTAATGGTAAGGCCAGATGAATGACTTTCCCATGGTAGTGTAGTGTCTGGGGAGATGCATAGAGATAAACATCGGCATAGTTGGCCATAGACTGGACAAACAAGCAAACAAGATGTAATTAAAAAAGCCCTATGTTTCTCTCTTCTGATGCATGCTGTTCCTGTCAGTTGTGCCAAAGTGCCATATTCACTGTATTAGTAACTATCAAATCACTTTCCCACACAACAAGTATAATAATAACTGATAAAAGTTGTTGGCTCTGCAGCCCTTTCAAATGACCAGCACATACGTTTGCAGAGTTATTGATCTATACATTGTGTGCTACCTTGACATAACATGTTTTTCTACTCAGTTTCCTGGTTCAACTTTATATACTGTCAGCACATGGGGTAGAGACTAGGAGAAATCTGTCAGTGACTCAAAACATGAGTGGATTGTTAGGAGCTGGAACAATGTTACATAAACAGCTGTAAGAAAATAACAAAAGATTATTTGTGAAACAAGTTTGTTTTACACAATAGTTTAGTTAATGGTTTATAATGTAGGCTTCTATTTGATGATTCATTTAAGACTTTTTCCCATTACAAAAAATGGGTCTGGCATTTGTGGAAGAATTTAATTTGGTTATTGCAATTCAAAACTGATGTGTTTTCTTCAGCCCATATTAGTCTCTCGCTGACTAAAAAGAGGAAACAAGGTAATGCTGCAGTTAATTATCTGTGCACTTATTTTTTTAATGTTCCTCATTACATTATATTTCTCATTAATGCTACAAGAACCTTGGATATCTCCCATATCAATACTTTGGTGGATATCTCACAAATCAATACTTTGCAGGGAATTAGTTAGTTCAGACACTAATTTAAAAATGCAGCAAATTTTTTTGAATAGAGGTCTAAAGAAGTCAGACAGAGGTCTATCTGGACTCCTAAGACAAATGTACTGCTGTTTTTCATAATATTCAGATATTTATTTACAGAATGTATGTGGTAGAGAACAATAAATAATATTGGCTTTTCTTATATATTATTTTTCCTTGCACATCTAGGAAACCTATTGGACTGGATGAACTAAGAAGATGAAGGCAACTATTATACTTTTTGTACTTTTGCCCCTTTGCATTTCTAAACCTTTTCACCAAAGAGGCTTGTTTGACTTCATGCTAGAGGATGATGCATCTGGAGATGGGTCATCTCTATGGCCAGAACCATCCTTACCCACCGATGGACCAACTGGACCTATTGGCCCTATTTGCCCATTTCGCTGTCAGTGCCATCTGCGAGTTGTGCAGTGTTCTGATATAGGTAAGTAGTAGTATTGTACAATTGTTTTCAAGCTATTGTAATTCAAATTAGTTGTACTTTAAGGGCCAGATTCAATTTGAAACTTATCTTCTAACTTATTTAATCATATCTCCACAGACTTCTAGCAAATTTTTATGAGATGTTTTTCTCATGGTAGTAAGTCTGATTCTTTCTATTCACAAAATTAAGGGGCAAATTTACAAAATTCGTATGAAGAGATCGAAGTTCGATCGAATTCGATTGAATACCGATCGTACGATTTTTGGAAATTTGGCATCTTCGACCATCGAATACCGAATTATCGAATAGATTGAATGATCGATCATTCGATGATCGAAGGATTTAAAATTTTAAAATCCTTCGAATGTCTACTTCGCCAGATTGAACCTACCGAATACTAATAGAAGCCTATGGGAACCCCCCATAGGCTTCTTTTGCAAAGACTTGCTCGTATACCATTCGTATGATCGAACATCTCGATCGTTGGAATCGTACTTATGTTTCAGAGGCTCAAAGGAAAAAGTAAGATTTTTTCATTAAAACGGTATCCGATCAAGGAAATTAAAGCCTGAAACTATTTGATAAGCATTCAATAGTCGAATGCTTATCGAATTTTGAATGGACTCGTAGGATTTTATGGGAAAAATAGTAAATTTGCCCCTAAATGTTACAAATGCATTGACTATAAATAAGAAATGTACATGGAAAATGTGGTTTCATCAATATAAGCCATCTTTGTTTTTTCTTACAAACCTTTATAAATATGCCCCTTTATGTCTTGAAATGTTGATTAGCTTGTATATCAAACTCTCTACTTGAGAACAGCAGGTCTGAGATTAGTGCTCCTCCACAAATCAAGTGTGGTCTCTAGATAATGTAGAGGCCTATTTTCTTTTACATTGTTACAAAGTTAATCTGGGTTAAAAAAGACCATCAAGTCCAACCCCTCAAAATGACTCTCTTGTAGGCATTAAAATCTGCCATAACAACATCTCCTGATTCCATAACCCCATTGCCCCTATTATGAAGAACACCTTTTGCTTCTTTAATGAAAATTAGTTCCTCAGGTCTAAAGGGGTGGCCTCTGGTGCCTTGTTCTTTTCTATGTGAAGATCTGTCAATCTGTCTATAATGTCATCTCGAGGCAGTTTTACTATTGGTCGATTTCGAGGGTGAATTTACCCTCAAATTCGACCATTCGAATTGTGGTCGAATTTAAAACCTTCAAATTCGAATATCGAATTTGAAGGATTTCACCGAAATTCGATTGATTGAACAATCAAATAAAAAAAATTTGATTCGAACTATTTAACCATTTAATCTAATTTTTTTTATGCGATCTAAAAATCTTAAAAAAAACCTATGGGAGCTTCCAATAGGGTTTAATAACATAATATCTGTGTATGACATTATATAGCCATTTAGATGCTGAGTTAAAAGTGGACATATGACTGTACTTATTCTTGTATTGAGGAAACCTGCCTTGCTTGATATTCTTAGTTACATGTTATAGAATATTTTAAAACTTGGCAAAAGGTATTTCAGGGACCAATGGGAAATCATGGGCCACTATATCAGATGACAAATGAATCAATTAATAAACCAGTCATTCTACAAATTATATATGTGTCTGATATTTTTGCCAAACCACAATTATTAAAGCAAATAGATTTATGTGATGTTTATGGTAATGTTAATACATATCGGTGATTGTTTTAATCTGAACTGAGAAGAGTGAGGGAGATCCAGACTGTGTAACTAAAAGTTACTGAACAGCATATTGTGGGTGGAAGTGTGCATATTTCTTAATGTATGCTATGGAAGTATGTACAACGTTTGCTCTTTATCAGATCTGGAATGAGCAAAGGCCTTAACCCACTCAGGAAGAGATTTAACACTTCAGCATCATTTCCTTTATGGTGGTTGGTTGGGACAGGCCCTACAATTTTAGAATGCAAATTTGACAACAAACCATATTTTTACCCTATGGTAAATGTGACAACAAACCATATTTTTACCCTATGGTAAATGTGACCCTTAAATCCTGTACAAGATACATACATACTCTAATACAACTCTCTGAGCAGTTATGCATGCTACGTTAAAGATGAAGATTATTTCTTCACTTACCCACCATTTTAGGTCAGATCATAAAATTCTCAAGAGACATGTATAATGCAACCTGAACTGGGTGTATGCTGTACGGCAGTAGAAGCGGCACTGAGCAAATAAAAACACACTTGCATGTGGGTTTCCCCATATCATTGGTGAGCCATGCAAAATAAATAGTTTAAGAAGTCAGATGTATAGAAAACTTCCTTCTCATTACTCACTAGTAAAATCACAATATTTGGAAAGTGTATTATGAAGGCAATATTTTTATCAGCCCCACCCCATTTTCAACTGTAAGGTAACATTTAGTTCCTCCAGAAGTTAGCACTGGCAGATATTTCCTAGAGTGTATTGCTAGCCTAGAGATGTTAGAGAGAAAATCTGAAAGAAAATATAATTGGTACTTTTAGATGTTACCATGCTACACCCAGAAGATTTTAATAAAAAAACCCACAAATTGTAAATATTTTGGGCTCATGATTTTCATGTTAATATTAATATATGCTAGCACATTGTTTTACCTTAGAAATGCATAGCAGGGGTTAAGGAACTGCATTTGTTGTAACATGTTTAATTTCCATTACTTCATCTGTGCTACATATCAGTTTTTCATAAAACTGTCCCACTGAGAGGTTTTAATTTAAACTGTCTGATGTTCTTTTGGCTTTTGCTGTACAAAAAGAAATCTGTTCTCCAGAAACATTGGACACAAATTCCATTTTTTTTGCTTAATTTGGAAACACTCTCTGTGCAGGAGTCATAAAACGGTCAACTCCCACTCTATTCATTTACTGTCCAGATTGCCGAAATGAACAATTTAATGGAAAGGAAAAAGAAAAGGATAGTTTAAATGGAACAGCTCGATAGCAGTACCTTTTCCTTTTTAAATAGTAGAAATGAATATTCTGAATATTAAGAATGTACCAAAATTGAAGTAGTCTAAAACAACACATTCCTTTTCTTTTCCTGTTAAGCAAAGGATAGCATATAAAATCCTTATACTAACATTCAAAGCCCTTCATTCCTCTACTCCTCACTACATCACCTCTTTTGTCTCACTATACATTCCTGGTCGTCTTCTCTGCTCTTCTCAGAGCCACCATCTCTTCATACCATCCCCTGCCACCTTTCATCTCAAACCCTTCTATCTTGCTGCTCCTTACCTCTGGAATTCCATCCCTCAATTCCTCTGTAAGGAATCCTCTCTCACTAAGAGCCTACCTTTTGGAGCACTAGAACATTAGCCTAGTCCTGTACCTAGCCTAGACTATGCCTTACCGTGTGCACCTTTTCATCTCCAATTTGTACCTTTATTTTAGCTGAAATCCATTTTTAAAAAGAGCAAACAGATTTTTTTAGATTCAATTTTGAAATCTGACATGGGGCTAGACATATTGTCAGCTTCCCAGCTGCCCACAGTTATGTGACTTGTGCTCTGATAAACTTCAGTCACTCTTTACTGCTGTACTGCAAGTTGGAGTGATATCACCCTTCCCTTTTCTCCCCAGCAGCCTAACAACAGAACAATGGGAAGGTAACCAGATAGCACAAGATAACAGCTGCCTGGTAGATCTAAAAATAACACTCAGTAGTAAAAGCCAGGTTCCACTGAGACACATTATTGGTGTACTTCTTTCTATGGAGTTTGAATGGATAGTGGACAGGACTGCTACAGAGACAGGTATGGACTGAAGAAAAGCTGACCCTGCCCAACTTAGGACTAGCACTTGTAAAATAGCTTTCGTCAGCACAAGCCTGAAAGGGAACCAATAGCCACTCACTTGGAAAAGCTTAATCAGGGCTTCAACTTGCACAAATCATTTGGTACTGTTGATAGAGGAGTTAAGGCTAATGAGTATATTAGAGTGTTGATGCTCTTTATTGTCACACCTTATATTCATGATTCCATTTGTGTCACTGTTT
The DNA here is from genome assembly GCA_024363595.1 of Xenopus borealis. Classification (NCBI taxonomy): domain Eukaryota; kingdom Metazoa; phylum Chordata; class Amphibia; order Anura; family Pipidae; genus Xenopus; species Xenopus borealis. The sequence goes on along the minus strand of CM044435.1, from coordinate 46,978,289 downwards.
TACAATATATTATACTAAATATAAGTTACTACTTACAGTAAAAAAATCATACAAAGAAACAAGAGCAGGCACTTGCATAGACAGAACTTCAAGGCAGACTTGTCAAAACATCAGTACTTTTATTCCAGCACACAGGGATACAGCCTTACTTGTTTCATATCTCTCAGATACTTAATCAAAGGCTCATGATTAAAGGGATACTGTCATGGGAAAAATGTTTTTTTCAAAATGCATCAGTTAATAGGGCTGCTCCAGCAGAATTCTACACTGAAATCCATTTCTCAAAAGAGCAAACAGATTTTTTTATATATTTCATTTTGACATGGGGCTAGACATACTGTCAATTTCCCAGCTGCCCCAAGTCATGTGACTTGTGCTCTTATAATCTTTACTGCTGTACTGCAAGTTGGAGTGACATCACACCCTCCCTCCCCCCCAGCAGCTTAACAACAGAACAATGGGAAGATAAAAAGATAACAGCTCCCTAACACAAGATAACAGCTGCCTGGTAGATCTAAGAACAGCACTCAATATAAAAAAACCCATGTCCCACTGTGTTCCATTCAGTTACATTGCGAAGGAAAAACAAAAGCTTGCAATAAATCAGTTCCCTCCTTAAGTGCTGGCACAGGTCACATGACCAGGGGCAGTTTGGAAATTGAAAAAAATGGCTAGCCCCATGTCAGATTTCAAAACTGAATATAAAAAAAATCTATTTGCTCTTTTGATAAAAAGATTTCAGTGCAGAAGTCTACAAGAGCAGCATGTGTTTTGAAAAAAATACATGTTTTCCCATGGCAGTATCCCTTTAAGTACCTGAGAGATATGAAACGCGTAAGGCTGTATCCCTATATACTGGAATAAAATTACTGATGTTTTGACAAGTCTGCCTTGAAGATTAGTCTATGCAAGTGTCTGCTCTTGTACCTTTTTTTATGGTTATCCACTCCCTAAGCTCATTACTGGTGAGTTATTTACTCAAACTGGAGACTTTTCCATTTATATAAGGCTAGTATCAACAACTGTTTTTTGTCTATAGTAAAAAAAAACAGTCTGGAAGATCCAGGTGAATCAAGGCAGGTAGATCGAGAGAGATACTGTATGCACTGAGAAAGAGGACACAGAGAAAGTACTGAATCTCTCTTCCAAATGTTTGTCTCCAATACACATGCAAGTGTTAAGTAGGGATGTTGCGGACTGTTCGCCGGCGAACTTGTTGGCGAACATCGGCTGTTCGCGCTCGCCGAATGTTCGCGAACGTCGCGTGACGTTCGCCAATTTGGGTTCGCCTTAGCTGGCGCTTTTTTTTTTGCCATTTCTCCCCCAGACCAGCAGATACATGGCAGCCAATCAGGAAGCTCTCCCTCCTGGACCACCCCCACACCCCCTGGACCACTCCCCTTCCATATATAAACTGAAGCCCTGCAGCGTTTTTTCATTCTGCCTGTGTGTGCTTAGAAGAGCTAGTGTAGGGAGAGAGCTGTTAGTGATTTGAGGGACAGTTGATAGTAAGTTTGCTGGCTAGTAATCTACTGTTCTTCAAACAACTGCCATCTAGCTGTGTGAGCTTGTTCACATTCTGTCTAAATAATCAATAATAATACCGTCTGCAGAAACACCATCCTGAGTGACGTTTTTCAAGCAGCAATAATATTTTCCGTAATCCATATCCACTGCTGTAGTAGTGTATATGTTGACCTTGTAGACATTGTTTGCCCAGTCTTTAACCAAGTGCCACGTAGCTGTGTGAGCTTTTTCACATTCCGTGTCCAGAAACATCACCTGAGTGACGTAGTGTGATTTCTGCCCTTTACAGCACAAAACGCAGCGCTGTGTCAACAATGTATTTTTTAGAAACATTTTTGCCCTTGATCCCCCTCTGGCATGCCACTGTCCAGGTCGTTGCACCCTTTAAACAACTTTAAAATCATTTTTCTGGCCAGAAATGTCTTTTCTAGCTTTTAAAATTCGCCTTCCCATTGAAGTCTATGGGGTTCGCGAAGTTCGCGAACCGTTCGCATTTTTGTCCGGAAGTTCGCGAACATGTTCGCGAACATTTTTTCCGACGTTCGCTACATCCCTAGTGTTAAGTAAAAAACAGTAGAAATTTTGACATCCTTGAAACCATGTTAGTTGTAGATCAATTTATTAGAAAATTAGTTTTGAAAAAATATTTTGTGGAAAAAGAGAAAAATTATAACTAAAATGGTATAAAAACAGATGAAATTCGAACTACAGCTGGTATGGAGACCTCTAAATTGAAAAATCGCAGTAACCTTTATCCCACTGAAGAAGACGGCATCTGGTGGAATTATATCAACATAAAATTGAAGAAGCATTGTGGCAATTATATTATGAGTACAAGTACTCTAATTTGACAGGTTTTATCAACATAAAATTGAAGAAGCATTGTGGCAATTATATTATGAGTATGAGTACTCTAATTTGACAGGGTTGGAACAAGCTGACTAAGGGAATTACAAGATGACGATGCCATAATAATTAAAAATGCAGCCAAAGGAGTATTGGTGGTGGTCCTAGATGCAGATACCTATAGGACCGAAGCATTAAGATAATTAAGCAATACAGAGGCATATTTACCACTGCAAAAGGACCCTACCAAGGACTTCCTGGAGAGCCTGGTGACATTGGTAGATATAGCACTGAGGGAAGACCTAATTAGCGATTTTGAAATAGATTTTCTTGTACCTTATTTTCCTGTTATACCCACTTTTTACCATGGTACATAAAAAACAGAGACAACCTATAGGGAGGCCTATTATATCAGGTATAGGCTCAGTTAATGAGCACCTGAGAAGCTTGTCAGAAGGAATATCTGTTAGCCAGTTCCTCAGATTTGGGAGGAACTGCTCTTCTGACACAGATTTTCGTGCTATGGCAGAGGATATGAACAACAGATTCAGGGAGAGTGGTTAATGTAAAATCAGTACTGTAAGGGCTTTTCAGAATGCAGCCAATATGGAAAGAAATTGTTTGCTTGTCCCCAAAAATAAGATACACACCACGCAATTTAATAACAAGGTGTAATTTATTACAAGCAATAGCAGACATAGTAGTCAAATGTGAGTTCTGCGCAAAAAGTCTAATTGGATATTTAGTTTGCAACACAGAGGGTAATTATGGATCCACTCATCCAGGAGGGTCAGATAAAAAATAAATCAAGGGTGAGAGACTGAAGAAGTAGTTCACTAGTACCTGAATAAAAGATAACAAAATATAGTGTAGCGTGCTTCTTTTTAGTGAGGGTTGAAGGAAACATCAGATCTACTCACAGATTTAATTCTTTAATGTCTGCTTATCACAAGTGATGGTTTTGTGGTGGTGCGAGAGGGAGCCTGTTTCATTGGGTGTCTAAAAGAGAAGCTCTGCTAGTGTAGTATTGCGAGAACTCGTGAGGTTGTTTAAGAAACAATTACACTTATATTACACCACACACAGATATGAGGCACTTATTGGTTAGGAGGATGCTTTCCATTCTCTGTTTCTCCTCTGAGAGAAGCCGCTTCTCTGTCACAGCTGGTTTGCAGGCAGGGCAACGGTGTCTTCACTTCAGCGTGTTGTACAAGATGTTTCTTTCTGTGAGCTGGTGTGGTGGTCTGGGGTCTGGTACTGGATATGGCTTAATCAATTCTCACTCCAAGTTATTATAAAAGGGGATTTTTATTTAGCAAGAGCCCAACGCGTTTCATGTACAATACTTCCTCAGGGGAATATCAGAGCACACTGACACTTAAGATATAACAAATAGTACAAAAAATAGTAAGTACAGTAATAAAAATGTACCTGTACTATATACATACTCTGGGACTATTAACAAGTAATTACCATAAACCGGCCTATTTTTTTGAATTTTAAAGGTTGTTATAGATGTGGAAGTAATAGATGCATTATGTGTAAATTCCTTCAGGTCTCCCAGGAATTTAGATCTACAGTAACAGATAAAACCTATGGCATTAAACAATTCATGAACTGCAATATTAGAGGAGTGTATAGATATGCATGAAGGCATGTGTTCCATTTAAGATTGCCTGTGACTAAGTGCTAGGTAAGCATGAACTGCGTTAGGCTCCATGTGGGGTTTTGTTTGTTATTTTAAATATGATGTAATACAATTTTTTACTAAAGTAAGCATAAATATAGAGATATTTTTGGTATTTACTACTTACCAGTAAAAACCTGACACTAGGGAGCATCATAGAAAAGGGAAGCCTTGCAAAGTATTCAAGCAAACCCAGAAAGGGACTAGCTCTGAACTGACTGGACCCTCTCCAGTTTTTCCAGCACAGACTGAAGTAATCTATGGAGATGCTGTAGTAGAGCTCATAAAACAATACAATACAGAGATTTCTACCAAAAATACCTAAGCCACATTGCTTTAGAAAATATAGCCTTGAAATATTGGGTTTAAGTGATACCAAATTTCCTTGTATCATTTTTGAATTGGAAATGGTTCAGTGGCAGGGTCTCAAGACCTCTATTGTGGTAGGCACAATACTGATCTTGTGAGGCGGATGCTTGCTGCAATACTGGGCTCCATGGCAAAACAGAAGAAGGAACAAGAAATGCATGGGAAATGTATTGTGTATACATTTGAAAAGAGCAGGTTATTACCTGCAAGCAGGAGATTTAGTGAATTGGGCATTAGAAGTGGATATTGCAGGTAACGTTGTTGTACCATGTTATCCAGTCACATGGCAAAAACATAACAAAAAGTTCACACCTTTAAGTATCACCTTTATACCATGTTTTATTTTTTTGCCAATGGGATATTGCCAAATACCAATGCCTCAACTTGTGAAAACTGAGCCCTCTAGGCGTCTATGAATTTGACTAACATATATTGTGATACATTAGTTTCATGATTCCAATTGTGTCACTGTTTTATAGTATAGTAATTGCTTAATTCAGTTGGTTCAATTCAGATGCCTACTATTTTTTTATTTGCTTAATAAAATGTGGTCTTATACAACTATAACCTTATTAGTATCAGGGGCATAACTATAGAGGAAGCAGACCCCGTGGCTGCAGGGGGCCCAGGAGGTGTAGGGGGCTCCATGAGGTACAAATTAATGAGCAAGTTCAACAAATAGTGGTAAAACAGGACAACCTCTGTATACTGTATGTTGGGGGACCTAAAATTAATTTGCTGTGGGACCCAATAACATCTAGTTACATAACTGAGTATGCTAGTGTCACCTATACATACATAATAGTCTCACCACAATTTTTTCAATGCATTGGACCTGACAATTCTTAATTTTAAATATGTAATTTAAATGTAAATTAAAGGGCTGCTATACTTCCTGACAAACTGTGCTTAGTAGAGGAGTACACATATGATAGACCAATCAGACTGTGTGACAGTGACCGCATACTCAAGATTAAACTGCATAAAATCAAGTTGTAAAAAGTAAAAGAAAGGGTCATAGAGTCACCTTTATAACTTTCCATTAGACAGTTGTAATAAAATGTATATTTTATTAAAAAATTCAAACTATGTAAATTTTGTTCAGGTTTGGAGCAAGTACCAAAGGATATACCCTCCGATACCACTTTACTTGATTTACAGAACAACAAGATCACCGAAATCAAGGAGGGCGATTTCAAGAATCTAAAGAACCTTCATGTAAGAATTATTTACATTTTTGAACTACCTGCACAATAAACACAAGATAATGTATGATTTACATGTGTACAAATCCATCAATCATCTTTCATGATAATACACCCTATAAAATTTACAGAATGAAAACAGCACATGCAGGTCAGTTGACCACATAATAGGAGATATTTTTACATTATTGTGATTTTATTACTTTATTGCAGCAGGTTTGGCTTCAACCTACCATGCATCAATTTTCTTTCAAAATTTTCTTAATAAAAACGATTTTAGAATATCATAGATACAAAATCACTAGTGAAACAGGGGACCAGGGAATGTGCATTGATCAGCTTTTTCTCCTTTGTATGTTTATAACTATTCTGGCCAGAGCAGTTTCACTTCCTTTGTATATTTTATTTAGCCTTGGGGTGCTCCCACAACCCCTCCAATTTTGTGTATTAATGCAGAGTTCTTCTGCAGGATGAATGGCTAGAGTTTCATATGGTAATAGTAGCCCCATACCCATACCTTTAATGGTGGTCTTATGCCTTTAAAAATGGGTGCTGTTCTGGGCAATCACTCTCTTTTAAAAGCTGCAAGTGGGGGAGGTAGGAGTAAGCCAGTGAAACCTTTGCTTTCTGGCAAACTCTCTCTTATAAATGCTGTGGCATGGGTAGGATCAAGCTCAGTTAGACTGGTACTTTGGCATTTGTCTGGGTAATCACTCCCTTTTAAAAACAAAATGTGTGGGAGGAAGGAGCAAGCCTGTAAAGCCTTGGTTGTGCCAACCCCTCTCCCCTTATAAATGCCAATGGCATGGTGAGGATCAAGCCCAGTTAAACCAGTACTTTAGTCAGGAGACATATTCTAAGACATGCTACTAGGCAGGGAGGTGACTACCTGCAAAAACATCAGACCAGAGGTAAATAGTTAGGACCATCATATGGGGTTTATGATGTGATATGGTGGCTATTCAATTTTATGATCATAATTTTGAACTTAAAACCCCTTTTTTAATATACATAATATATAAACACTGCATAGCTTGTCAAAACTATATAAATAAATGATGATGAAGATATACACGCACTAAATTACTAGTGAAACATGGGAAAAGGGAATGTGCATTGATCAACATTTTCTACTTTCTATGTTAGAAAACTATTTTTTTGTCAGTCCTTAAAGGAAAACTATACTTTTAGAATGAATTTAACCAACTGATAATTTATTTCGTAATTAGCAAAGAAATACATATCCATATAAAAAAATATTATCCTGCTATGTCCTTTTACCTGGTTCAGTTATAAATCACATATTTCTACCATTCCACCATTATGGTTCGACAACTTATGGAAGGATTGATTGTCTGAATTTGAGTCACTTTAGTATAAGTTTAGTATAAGCTTCACCATACTGAAATAAGAAACCTTCTGAATTGAGCAATTCAAAATTCTGTTCTGTTTCTGAAATAATCAAGTTTCGTTATCAGCATCAGTCTCTCCTAATTCTGTCTTCATGCAGCAGTCTGATTTTGAATGTCATTTAAGTCTAATGCAGCCTTTGGGGAGGATCTCCTTTTGCCTAGAAGATGTATTAGCTTTCTCTTTTAAAATCAACAGAAATACTGTCTACGGTCTAGTAATCTATTTATTTATTTCTGGTTGAAATAAAAAATTTAATCTGAAAGTACTCCAGCTAAAACCTGTTGAAGTGGAAGATGTCCCTTTTACGATTTTAAGATGATTCTTGCCTTTACGATCTTCAAGAGTTTCAGGTTGTTTTTTGTTTGATAATCTGACAAAGTTGAGTTTTTCAGGCGTCAAATTGAAAAAATCTTGAGATACAAGCATCAAAATGAAAAAGTTACACAATTTTGTCTCAACTTTTTCCTGAACCGAATTTTTCATGCTGATTTTTTGATAAATTAGTTAAATTTGTGGATGGAAGTTGGTCGACTTTGTTTTAAAGTGGACCCATCACCCTAAAAAAATATTAAAAATCATATTTTATCACATTAGTCAAGCAAAATGAACATTAGTTACACTATATAAATTATTTTAATCTTGTTTTCTTCAATAATTATAGAAAGCAGGCAGGAGACATTTTGTGGACACTGTTATTAAGGCAAGCCTTGCATCATCTCAGAATCTTGTTTGTGCACCAGAATGGGGGATCCAATGTCCATCCCTATGTCCTGGCTACACAATTAAATGGTTAAGAGAACTGGGGGAATGTGTGGGGAGCAGTGGCATCTAGGAAGTGCTGAATGGGAAGTGAAAGTAATTATCTGCCACGCCTCTATGCCTAGGCATAGAGGCGTGGCAGACAATATTTGATTGACAGCTGAGTTTTTAAATGAGCTTAAAACAGCTATGAATGCTTTAACAAAAATTTGAAATTGTATTTCATGTTTAATTTGAAAAGGACTTTTATTATAAAGATTTTTGTGTAAAGAAATGGGGAAAATGTGAGTCTTATTATACAGTATTTACTGTATGCCAAACCCAGTTATTTTGTTTGATTTTGTTTGTGCTGGAATCAACTATTTTAATTGGGGCTAATACGTTCACTTGGAAAGGGAGCCCCCCCAAATATATAAGATCTGTCAATCCAAATCTGAAATCCAACTCCAAGGGGCAGATTTATCATTATAATTCACATGAATGATTTGAAATCAGATTTTCAAAAAGATTCGAATTCTAATTTAGAATATTTTTGAAGATCACTTCGACCATCGAATTTTGAAAATTTGATCGAATTTAATAATTCGAATAAAATTCTATTCAAATATATGAATATTCATCAGCCAAATTACTTGCCCTTTAAATTTTTATTCAACTGCCTAGTTCACCAGATTAAACCTACTGAATTGCTATCAAACCCTATGGGAAGTTTTTTAGATCGAATAAAAAAAAAAATTGGAGTTGGATTTCAGATTTAATTGTTCGATCTAATTTTTTCTATTCGATCGATTGCGGTAAAATCCTTCGAATTCGAATATCGAATTTAAATTTGGCTAGAAAAAAAACCCTTGAATTTGACCCTTGATAAATCTGCCCCCTAATGTAGTTCCCTGTTAGTGTGGAGCTCACCGATTGGTTCTAGATGATCACATATCCATACATCCAACTTCCTTGCAATGGAACGGTGGCTATGTTAATGTATCTAGAGGATTTAAAAGTACTGCTACAGGTAAAGAATATGAATGTAGATCATATATAAATTGTAGACCTAAAAATGTGATCTATTTAGCCACGTGTAATTGCGGATGCCAGTTCATTGGTCAAATGAAGGATAGGATCCTAGAACATGTAGTTTTCATAGGGAGAAAAGATGTATCATCCTCTATAGAAAAACATACAGTATTATAAATTAGCATACTTGCAATGACAGATGCATTTCTTTCCAGGGCATAGCACATGTCAAACTAGTAAAAAGAAAATGGGATCTGGAAACAGTTATGAATAAAAGAGAAGCATGGTGGATGTTCACTTTAGAGACAGAGAAACCTATAGACCTCAATAAATATTGGGAAATAAAATACTATATAGAATAGGAGTGATATTGAATGCTTAATAAAGGGTATAATGTAAACAAGATATGGTGTAAAATATGAAGGAAAAAAATATTTCACAAAATATAATCATACAATTATGCTGAATACCCTGAATTTAAGAGATGTGCATACATGGATAAACCATACATATAGGCTTTATTGTTTTTAAGGTTTGATATAATAAAGTGGATGGAATTTTAGGCTATATACCTAGGTTATATACCTATAATTCTTTGGAAAATTGTCTGTAATTGGGAATACCTATAAAGTTACCTATGGTGAATAATGTGTTATCGGGCATTAAACCAGTCAGTAGTACAGTAGTTGATGTAGTTGTCCAAGAAGTCGGTATTTGTGATTCTGACATCCGACTGCCACCTGAAGAGAGACAGATGCTGAGAGAAGGATTGTAAAGAGTGACCTAAATATTTCCGAAATGACACAGTATTTCGATTAATTATATTTAGAAAGTTTACTATTTCGTTATGATAAAGTTCATATTAAATTAAAATTTTCATGATAGTTCCCCTTTAATTACTTAATAGTTGGCACTGAAAATAGTCTCTCTGTACTGGCTAAAGACTAAAATCAATAAAAGATTAATTAATTAATTAATTAATTGGCAGATTTACTAAGGGATACATTTTGAAGATTTTAACTTCGAAATTTGACCCTTAGTAAATCTGCCAATTAATTAATTAATTAATTAATTAATTAATTAAGTAATTAATCAATTATTTTCAGTGCCAACTATTAAGTAATTAAAGGAGAACTATCATGAAAATTTTAATTTAATATGAACTTTATCATAACGAAATAGTAAACTTTCTAAATATAATTAATTGAAATACTGTGTCATCAAACGTGTTTTTTCAATCGCAAAAATATTTGATTTTTAAAAATCAAATCAAAATTTCAAAAAACACTTCTTAAATGTTCCAGGAGGTCCCCCATAGGCAGGTTTAAAGGGTCAAATTTGATTTTTTTTTTCTTTTAAAATTCAAATAGGCCAATTTAGGCCTATTCGTCAAAGTACCCAAAAATGACTTCGAAATTTGAATTTTTTTAATTACAATTTTCACTTCGACCCTTAGTAAATCTGCCCCTAACTATTTCAAAGCCTAAAATATGCTGCTATGGTTATAACTCTAGTTGAGACAGGGAGAAGCTTATGACCTGACTAAATAGGATTCTTAAGTTTTCACCATCAGGTGAAAGTTAGGTGTTTGGAGATATATATGTCCAAACACCAGATTTTCCTTATTGGCTATGGCTGGAAGGGGATAAATGAATAATTAAATGCAGATGGGTAACTCAATGTTACTGGGAATAGTAGTACTAATGGTTCCAAAGGAAACTGTCTCAGTCTCATAAGCCAATTTATATAAGCTCATTCCCCATATGTAAGCTTAAAGGACCAGTAACATCAAAAAATGAAATTGTTTTAAAGTAATAAAAATATAATGCAGTGTTACCCTGCACTGGTAAAACTGCTGTGTTTGCTTCAGAAGCACTACTATTGTTTATATAAATATGCTGCTATGTAGTCATGGGGGCAGCCATTCAAAGGAGAAAAGGCTCAAGTTACACAGCAGATATCAGATAAGCTCTGTAGAACATAATGTTATCTGTTATCCATTACTTATCCTGTGCCATATAGCCTTTTTTCAATTTCCGCCATTGCTACTTAGCAGCTTATTTATATGAGCTATAGTAGTGTTTCTGAAGCAAACAGATCAGTTTTAACAACACAGGGCAACACTACATGATATTTTCTTTACTTTAAAACACTTTCATTTTTTGGTGTTACTGTTCCTTTAAGATAAATAAGGTACAGTGCCCTGACAACATTCATCCAAGGGTCATAAAGGGCAAGGAGAGGCAAATAAATAAAATCCCATTTTTACTTTCTTTAATGAAAAATAAATCTACCTTCAATATACTATAATAAAAAATGTGTACTGTTTTTATAAGAAACAGTACACTTACCAGCCATGCAGAACTCAAGCTGCTTTGTTTTTTGATCATTTATGACGATCCCTAAGAAGCCCAGACCACACTGAGTCTAGTCTTGCAAAGATGTATAACAAAGTTACAAAATGACAGCCTCCTGTGACCAACTTTGAAAGCATATAATCATTTGTTTGATTAGGCTTGTGGTGTAGTAAGTTCATGTTTATGTTTAGTATACAAAATACAGCATTTCTAGCCTTATTCTAGTTTATACTTTCCTTGCCCTTTAAAGAGCTACAATACTTGCTTATCACATATATGGTAACTCCCTATGTAAATTATAAAAAAAAAAATGTTTGCTAATGTTATACTAGAAGAATTATATCTTTGTATGGCTGTGCCAAAAATATCATACTTTGCTTTGGCCATTAGTACATGTCCTCTTTTGGCTTTTCAGAAGGACATTATAACATGGTAAGACAGTATTAAAAAGACTTGTATTAATAAGAGGACATACTAAGCAACACAGCTTGACCTCAGACAGTAGTTGCACTACCTAATGGCACTTTATTTATTTTTTACCTACAATGAGATTAGATTCAAGAGACCAGATCTCCTGCTTAATTATAGAAGTCTAACTAGATCTTGTCCTGATTATGGCTTCTAACTTTGATTACCTGCATACAGATAAGTTATCATGCATTTAAAAAAAATAGCTGTCATTGTGTTAGTATGTGCGTGTTTGTACATTGAACTTCAAACTGGTTAAAACAAAGAGTTGTCCAACATTGCAATATATAATAAATAATTATTGGAGATTTAAAGTGTGGCCTTCCCAGATAATATCTTATTGGGAAATCCAGTAAGCATAACTTTGTATGTATAGGTCATCTTAACTTGTTAACTAACATAACATTGGCACTTAATCAGTGACTGTCCGTGTCAGTTAAACCTATAACTTTACAAAGAAAACTTTATTTTATTGCCTAGTCTCTAAATGTACACCTTAATTAGTCATATTTTGATCTGATTGAAATGTGTATATGTAATCTGAAATAATACATGATGTGTTTTGAGTTAGGATGGCACTTTGGTTTAAAATGAATGAGGTGTCTCCAAGTCTGAGACATATTGTCACTTTTTCTATACTTACTTGTCTGTTCCAATAGTTTGGTTTTATAGAGAAGGAATTTTCCTCATGACTGCCACAAATAAATAAAACATTGTCTGTATTTTTACAACGGTGAGAGAGTTTGGCTACTTTGCAAATATTTCCTGAATATGGTGTGGTGAATCAAACGGTTTGTACTGTTGCATATGGAAAATTATAATGTCAGTACAATTTACTGCCATCATGACATATTTTAGAAGCACTGCACAAAACCATGATTTATTTTATTCCTCTATAAAAGCAGCAAAAGCATATACATTTTAATAGGGATATAGTTCATAAAACCTTTCATTAGTAGGCTATAAACATATCAACATATACAAGCAGAAACTACAATGCATATTACCAGGAAATATAAACAATTGTAAGGTTTGTATTCTCATAAGAAGGCTTGGAAAATCTAACTGAAGATCATACAAACTGTAAAAAAATTAAAAAAAAAAAGTAAAATCAAGGAATGCGATTTATTTTATAAAATCAACATTTCTGCATAATCTCCAAAGATTTGAGGCCCAACTAACATTAAAAAAACAGGCCAAGTCATGTCATTTGTGATAGAAAACATCTGGTAGGACAGTACTGACAAACTCCCAAGTAGTGCAATTATAGAAAAAAAATAGATCATTATGGTAGTTTGGAACAAAAAGGATCTATATATATATATATA
>CM044435.1:46850820-46964308 GCA_024363595.1 Xenopus borealis | reverse complement strand
TATATATATATATATATATATATATATATATACACACATCTTTAGTTCCACGAGATGTCGGCACTCTCGATTAGTACAAAGTCCAGCACTCTTTGGTCTTAGTGAATACAAAGTCCAACACTCTCAGGTTTTAATGAGAAATGAAAAAAAGATCAACAACCTGAGTGTTGGACATTGTATTATGTGATATCTGCTTCCAAAGCACCTGGGCAGCTGTTTTTTTCATGTTCACCTACCTTGGGCCGATGGTGGTCATACATTTCAAACCAGACCAGAACGGATCCCACACAACTGGTTAAATAAATGCAAAAATATGTTTTTTTCCTCTACTCCAACAACAATGCTCCCTGATGTCCTTAATGTCTCTTGTGACCCTGCATCTTCAGAATGCCACACACCCTTTCAAAATGTGTGAAAGTTCAAAAATATTTCAGTGTGATTAGCCAGCAAATATTTTGTGAAACTTACCCATGAGTGTCATATAACAGCAAGAATCAAGTGACTCACATAGTAGCAGATGTCACAGGATACTAGACCCCATATGAACTGTTCACATTATGCTATTGACTAAATTAGTTTTGCATGAATTATAAAGAGCTACACTGTAAGATTTTACTAGCTAAGTGAAACTAGTAATGAAATCTATATTTCAGTTGTACGACAATGGTTCACACATTTCAGTAGCAATGTTAGTGTTTCCCCTTGGTGGTCAGTCATTATGATTGAGAAAAACATTATTGTGCATCCTTCTGATGACATATAGGGTACTTTTTATACTACTACACTGGCCATAGATCACAGACTGCTCTACAGTTGTGATTATATATGTATCTCATAAATACTAAAGTACCAAATCCATAATTTACTAACACATCCATGGTATAAAATGTGGCATATTTGTAAGTGCCTCATTCTTAGGTAGCCCAAAAATGTGCATAAAGCACCTAAAACTGACACCACAATCATACAGTATATTAAAATTATAAGTCAAGTTCTGCGTCAGCGCATGTCATAGGTTAGTGGCCTGTAAAAGCATCAAGATGCCTCAAGTTAGTCTACTAGGACCTGTATTATGTGCTTTAGGGCTGATTTGACTTATTTCTACAGACATTTTAATAAACAATTCCAACTGATTAACTTGTTCCCTTTGCTTTTATGAAGGTACACTGTACCGCTTACTTTATGTTGACAAAGTTAACAGAAATGCATATTGATAGTTACACATACAAGGTAAAAAAAAGTTTTTTTCTATATGACTCGAGTAAATAACTATTTGTGGATTTCAACTCCCAGTCCAATAAAATATTAGTATGTTAGTATTCCTAGTGCTTTAGTGTACACTAATAATTTTTAAGGCGCCAACATACTGTATAAGTATTTACATCCAGTATGGCATATATTTTCTCTTAGAAATTTCTGTTTTGAGCATTTAGTTATGCTGTACAATTTATTCCTGCTTGTAAGGAATGCAATAAAAAATGTATCCTGTTTTTTTTTGCTATAGGCATTAATTCTCGTTAATAACAAAATCAAGTCAATCAGTCCCTCTGCTTTTGCTTCTCTTACAAAACTGGAAAGGCTTTACCTATCAAAAAATAACCTGAAGGACCTGCCAGCCAACATGCCAAAATCTCTCCAAGAACTTCGTGTTCATGAAAATTCAATCACAAAACTAAAAAAATCAGTGTTTGATGGATTAAATAACATGATTGTGGTTGGTAAGTAATGAAATATTGATTGCATGAGACCAAGATATTGAAACATACTATTACCTTAAAACTGATTTTCCCTTTACAGTTATTTACTTATACTCTAGATTTCAAATAACGATTATTTAATTGGTGTCTACAAACCTGACTGTATGCAGTGAAATTCTCCTTTCATTTACTGCTGGGGATAGGAAATGTCAGACGGTCCCTAACTGCTCTGCAGGGAAACAGTCATAATTTCAAACAGCAGGGGGGAGCCCCCCACCTTACTTATACTGTATATTCAGATTATTAATCAGTCTTGCTGTATTGGCTTCTATGGCAGATATTATTTAACTTGTGCTGTTTTGATAATTTATGACGATCCCCAAGCTTATCCTCCCAAATGAAGTCCAGACCACACTGAGCATGTGCAGAGTCTTGATATTGCAGAGATGTCTAAAAAAGTTACAAGATGACAGCCCCCATTGGCCAAATTTGAAAGCATAAATCATTTGTTTGATTAGGCTTGTGGTGCAGTAAGTTCATGTTTATGTTTAGTATACAAAATACAGCATTTCTAGCCTAATTATATTTTATATTATATTTTATAGTTAGTTGCCCTTTAAAGTGTAAAATCCATTAATTTAGTATCCACACATTGAGCTGACAAGCAACATTGAAAATGACACTGACACTTTCTTATCAATGGCAGAAAGCATATAAGTAATGTAAACTGAAAGCTCAGGTAGGGCTGGGATTGGTGGTGGATTAGGTGGCGAGTTATAAACAGATAACCGCGCAATCATTTTTCATTATCAAAATTAACACAATTCCTATTGCTGACATAAGCCTGTCAGTTTCACTTTAGACAGATGAACAAACATGAAACTTAATTGAAAATATCAATATGCCTGATATTATATTATTGTAATATTGAATTTATTTAAAGAAATGTTCTATTGCATATGGTTTTGAAGGTACATAAGATTTGCAGATTCTCAGAATAATGTTGAAAAATAAGATGTAGCTGATTTTCACAGTAAGAGGGAAATGTACTGTAGTTGTTAAGCAAACATTTAAAGGCATACAAAAACTGTGTGATGTACTAGTATGTACTAGTATGGAAACAATCAGTTTTTTAATTTGTGTCAGAAACTGCAAGTGATTAACTGTTTATGTTTATACACAGAATTAGGTACAAATCCAATAGAAAGTTCAGGAGTTGAAAAAGGAGCTTTTCAAGGAATGAAAAAGTTGTCTTACCTTCGAATTGCTGATACCAATATAACCAGTATACCTAAAGGTAAGAAAAACAAAATATTGCAAAGAGTAGTTTTACCAGTTCACAATATTATTATTGGTATCCTTAGATAATACATAAGTCTATCTATCTGTCTATCTACCATATATCTACCAGTCTATCAATCCACAAGTGACATTGTTTATAATGTGCAATAATGCTCATAAAATGCAATATAATCTGAAATATATGCTTAGAGGTGGATTCAACATACCTATGTGGAATATTGCTAATGTACACTGCAAATGCTAAAGACTGTTAAACACTACATTTTACAACTGCCACGTTAAGGTTATTGTCATTTTGAAAATAGTACATGTTAGCAAGACTAGACTTATTGTAACTTTAACATATATAGTAGAAGACAGGGTTTTTTAAAATTTTATTGTATATAGTTATAGTAAACAAAATTTTATTATAAGTTTATTTTATATTTATCAAAAGTAACTCAAAGCAACTGGACTTGCTGAGATATTTTAATGAAGACATTTCACTGCTCATCCGAACAGCATCTTCAGTTCAACTGACTGGTGTAGGGGAGTTCTCGGCATATAGACTCTTCCAACAATCCAACCACAACGGTATATTATAACTCTTCAGAGAGGTGAAATCTGAAATTCACAGTGGTGTTGATTCTGTGTAGTTACAGTGCTAGGATTACCAATGTGTCATGCAACTCCTAGAAAACAGGTGTTACTTGTGAGAGTTGCATGAATGGATGCGTCAAGAGTTCCCTGATGGGGAACAGATGTGAGAACAGCCCCCCACTGTTCTGGGATGGTTTCTCCACCTTAACATGAATCGGCTTTTTCACACCTCTTTCAAACCACCGGTCTTCTTTATCCAAAATTTGGACATTGCTATCTTCAAAAGAGTGTCCCTTGCTTTTAGAAAAACACTTACACTGTTACACTGGTTGCAAAGAAGGGAGATGTCCCATTGCTAAATTATAGCAAAATAATTAATTCCAACTTTATTCTTAAAAACCAAGGACACAAGTTCTTCCAGTGTCCCCACAAAAACTAAAGGGGTAAGGAGGAATGAAAATGTGAAAGACCAGAAGAATCAGGATTCCGGTTTGTGCCTACTTGGAAATGGGGGTTGGTTAATGCAGAGTAGCTATCAAATAATATATAAGTAGCACAGATCATTCATAATATAAATGCTGGGGTTGGTTTGGAACATTGGGTTAAGCTTGGTAAGCTCAGGTATGGTTATATGTCAGAAACTTTCACCTCAAGTTCCACCCTCCCTCCCTAGGAAGTCTCCAGCTTCCCCTTTAAAGGACATCTTGAAAATCCCTTATTAAACTACAATTTGATGTATTAATAGTTAATGGGAAACAAACTCTACAATGCCAATTGAGGTTAATCATGACTCACTTTTTCTGTGTCAAACTCCATAATTTATCTCTGACCCTATTATAATGAATTAGTCATGTATTTGTTGGATAAAAGTAGGAGAAATCATGAGTAATGCTATGGTAGCAAAACCTTATAATCTCACAAGGTACCCATTTAATTCGCAAATAAAAGACAATATACTAGGGTTACTATCTTGCTAAAATTTAACACAAAGGAAATCCCCTAGTAAACTTTGTAGCAAAGCATGTGAATGAAACTGTTTATTATCCTGTAGAAGGATTTTGGGCCAGTGTTATCCTACCATAAGATATCCTTGCTAGTTCCTTTATTTTCCATCGTGACAATAATAAGTTTATTTTATCCATATAGTGATGACTTTTAGTAAGCAATATTGTTACAGTTTTGCACAGTTATTTTCTTATTACAGCAACGTAAGTATACACTGAATAGTAGGCAAGTTTACAGATTTGTACTTGCCTCTATCTTTAATTCTGCTCCTAGCTGTAGGCAACAAAATTAGATCAGATCAGCAGAAGTATATTAAGGCACAAATGCATTTTTATCACAACACACATCTGCCTGAAGAGCAGGTATGTTATGATACCAGTGGAATTGCTTTCTATTTCAAATGGTATTCAAGCAACTCTTTATATTTGGATTTTATGAAGGTGTAGTTCATAGTTAATGTTTATCCTGCTCCCTTAGGCGTGCACAGGTGTGAAGATTAACAGTTAGATTTATAGTTTTTGGAAAAAAAATTATGATGCTGCTCCTGCCTACAGCTGCATAGCAAAATTGTAGTGCCACAAAATTGTAATTTGCTGTTTCTCTGTGGTTGTGCACAGTTCTTTCTTGTGGATAAAAGTTTATTATTAATGAAGATGGATTTATTACTATATAAAATGGTAACAATCAAACTATGCAAATCAGTTTCCTTAGCAGAACTGTATGCCCTAGTCATCGGACTTAAATACATCCCCTGCTCTGTGCGTCTGATGGATCGTGCATGTGACGTCACGTGACGTGTGTGCGTGATGTCACTTACGCAAACCAGCCTGGCCCCCTACCCTTCATTCCCCCAGCTCTTTCACCAGATTTACAATGGATTTTTTTAATTTAAAAAAATAAATTTACAGGAACCCAAGGGCCGTCCCCCAAAACCTGCCGCCTTAGGCAAAGGCCCTTAAAGGAGAATTCAACCCTGTAATAAAAAAAACCCTACCCCCACCCCACATAGACCCCCTCCCCCTTCCCCCAGCCTAACTGCCCCCCAGCAAAAATGCTCCATACTTTATACTTATCCTTCAGCACAGATTCAGGCAGTGGAGCTCAGGTCTTTGGTAAGATGACTGGGAGATCTGCGTGACGGTGTAATTAAGCAATTTGCCAGTTTGTGCGCATTCACTGAAATGAATGGAAATTGTCGATCTCCAAGTCAGACCTGCAAGATGGCTGCATGCAGCTCTGCTGCCTGAATCTGTGCTGAGGGGTAAGTATAAAGTATGGGTAATTTACTCGGGGGAGGGTCTACGTGGGGTGGGGGGGTATGGATTTTTTTATTACAGGTTGGAAATCTCCTTTAATATAATTATGGCACTGTTCCTTACACACTTAAGAGTTCTATCGTGAGATTGTGCTTGGTAAAAAAACCTTCAAAGTAAGGTCCTTTTTTGCTCTAAGTATGAAACTCTCTTCAGCACCCTGCTGACATCCTAAATGCCTTGTAACCACTAATCAACCTTGTCTCCAAAGCAATTACTGCCCTGCAATAATCCAGGAATCAGGATAAATAGCCTACATGGTAATATAGTATGGTGGTAAAAATAGAGCAAAAAATTTAAGCAACTTGAATCTGCATCTTATCTATATAGCTTATTTGCTGCACCCATTTTACTAATTGACTTTGATGCATTTGGGACCCTGTCTGGCCCATGGAAAGATGTTTTTTCATTTCAGTTTGCTCCGTTTTGAGTAATAATAATGAGATTAGATGGAAAAATATGGAAGTATTTTAGATCACTTAACAGTAACACTGGTAACTTAGCACTGTATGGGAGGTAGATGTATGGGTTTATATTAGCCTTCAAAATAATTTCTAACTTCGGGACCACTGTAGTTAGATCACTGACAAATTATACATTTGCCAGGAGGAGTCAATGCAATGTGAAACTGGCAACTGGCAACTGAAGAACATGGATATGGTATAGGATACATGTCCAAGCTAAGAAGCTGCAGTATATAACTGTTCATTCTTACGAGAAATCAGTTTTAGCATTTGATTTGCACAGTCGTTAGACAAGATCTGGTCATTATGTTGCTAACGGAACAAAAAGATTTTCCAACAATCTCTTTTCCAACACAAAGTACATGGTACACTGAAAATGAAAATAAAATACTATAATTGTTTATTGCCTTTTTTTATTAAAGGTCTTCCAAGTTCATTAACTGAGCTTCACCTTGATGGAAACAAAATTGCTAAAATTGACTCTGACAGCGTAAATGGGCTAAACAATCTTGCCAAGTAAGTACCATTTATACTCCTTTGTTTCTGACAAGAAGTTCCAGGAATAAATACTGTCTAATCAAATTATAGGCATGATTGTAAATATAGACCAAAAACTAACGAAGTTAAAGGGACCTTCTCATATACAGGAGCAGGAAGTTTACAAAATACAGAATGTCTTATGGACAGCTCACTTTCAATTTAAGAATAACAGTTTATTTGCAGCTTTAAAATAGTCCTTCCAAATTAAACTTGAAAAATAGTAATGTTGCATAAAAATGACAGCTGCTTTAATTTGCTGACTTTTGTGTCTAAGTCTATGTGTGTTTGTTTCCACATAATAAACTGTACAGTATGTGTGTGTGTCTTAGTTTAAAATGATTGAATGATAGCTATATTTAGAGAGTAACTAAAGTGAGGTTGTAACTCATCTCGTATATACACTATTGCCAGTTTGAATGGGTGAAGCAACTCTATTTCAAACAAACAAACAAACAAACTTTCTTTGGGCCTTTAATTCCACTTGACACTGGTACTGTATGTTTGAAAACAGAAAATCTGAAGTCAATAATATATTTGGGTGATGCTGTCTTTGTTTTTTTGCCATACTATCACAATATAGTATGTATTCATCATGCATAAATTTTAGTCTGTTTACGTAGTTATGGAATACATATATAATAGTCAGTTACGTAATTATGGAACTAGAATATGTTATAATCTCAAATTAACTACTATTAATAAATTGTTGCCTGTTGAACTGTATTCATTTTGATTAGTCCTGATACTTATGTCATGCTTCTTCTAAACCTTATCATACTCATCATACCCAACTAACATGATATATTTTGGGGCAGATTTACTAAATTCACATGAATTATTTGAAATTCGATCGAATTTTCAAAAAGATTCGAATTTGAATTTTCGAATGTTTTTTGAAGACCACTTCGACCATCGAATTTTGAACATTCAATCGAATTGAATAATTCAAATAATTCTAATAAAAATCTATTTGAATATTCGACATTCTAACTTCACCTTTAAATTTTTATTCGACTACCTAGTTCACCAGTTTCAACCTACTGAATTGGGTTTCATTACTTTTGATAGAATAAAAAAATTTGATTGAATGGATAAAATTTCCTATTCGATCGTTCGACCAATCGAATATCGGTAAAATCGATATTCGAATTCGAAGGATTTTTATTCCCATGCAATTCCCATGGTCGAATTTGAGGGTTTTTAACCCTCGAATTCGACCCTTAGTAAATCTGCCCCTTAATGTGATTTTTGTGAATTAATGAGAACTTGACATATTTTAAATATTATCTGCAATGGTAAATATTACCATTGTTTGTATGGAGAGTGGATATCAAAATCAAAGACGGTCATAGTTTTATTAACGTTCTGATACATAATTTAGAAAAGTTTGCAAAATGTCCACTTTCCTGAACCTGATGTAGAAAATCAAAATGCAGATAACACTGTTGAAACATGTAATGTCCCTAGAGGCTGAAATAGATTGATAACAAGCACAGGCAGTCGGGTTAACAGGCAGTCAAAATATCTTCTCAGAAAACACATACTAGACTTGCTCAAAAATTTGTTATTTCCATTCTGCTAGCCTGCAAAGATTGCACACATCTCATTAATCTTTCTGTCACTTTTATGCATCAACCATTGCACTTTGAGTATTGCCAAATAGGGTCTCTGGCAGTAGTACACATATTATTCTAACATAATTATGGTGATTAGGTTTGCCTCAGGGACTTTCTTTGCAAAGTAGCTTTTTTGTGTTATCCATAAATACAATAATATGATCTGGCAGTTTGGTCAATTCAATATATCACACACTGGGTTGTGCACACTCAAATAAAGTACAGATTTAAACACAGGTGACATTAAAGTACATTCTTTACTATTTAAAACAATTTAGTAATAGCAATAGCAATTGAAATAGCAAAATACAGTTTTATACAGCAATAGTTTACATAGTAATAGTATACATACCACCAAAAGAGTTTTAAAGAGGCAAAAAGTGGAGCAACAAGGAGCAGAAACACCTGCCAAAAAATGAGAATGACCCCAATGTTTTGGCACAAAAACCATTGTCAAGGGGATTCTGATGTGCTACTGGATTACCAGGCATATAAATACCCTGTTCAATTTTTTGAACACGCGGCACACAAGCTTCCGGGTTTGTGATGTCACAATTGCCTACGTCATTTCCGCGGATAATTCCGCTAATAAACGCAGCGTATTTACATTGCGATTATGCGCATTGCGAAAAAACACAGGCGCGCAAATTCAAAACAAATGACACATAGGAGTGTACATCAAACTTTGAGACCTAACCTGGTAATAGGCCACACTTAATGGCCACAAACTAGATAAAACAAGATAAGAAAGAAAGTTTGGTCAATTCAAGACAGTTTTGACAGACCTTTTGTTTTGACAATCCAAGTTGATACTACTTAATGTCCCCAGTCAGCTTAAGTAGTTGCACTGGCAGATCAGGAGGCAGCAGGAGGAATAACATACATGTTACAAATCAGAGTACATCCAACTTCGATATGCACAAATGTATTGTTTACTTTTATTGGTGTAAACCCTAATTGGGTGTTTTCCTGCTTGAAAAACATTGTCACCTTTGTGAAAATTTGTCTTTGCTGACTAAAAGCCAGCAAAATTGAATGAGATGCCATCATCTTTTTTAGAGACAGGCATATGTTTTTGGCCAGTTAATGACAGTTTGATTCATGAGCAAGGATTAAAAAAATTACAGAACACCTGCCACTGGTGCTCTTCTTTACTTAAATGATTGTTTTTTTACTTATTGGTCTTGATGATGTGCTTGTAAATATCTGTATGCTTGATTCTCAGGTTAGCCCTTTAGTAACAGCATGAGACCAAGTATAAGTACAACAATATGCAGTATGTAATGACTTATTTACATTGCAAAAGTCAAAGATACTACTAAAATTTTCTTTAAAAAAAGCCTTGGGAAGTACTTTTAAATGTTTTAAAACATTTTTGGTTTTGAGAAATCTGATCAGCATATTTTACAGATTACAATGTTTATGCTTATAGCATATCTGATTATGGGATCAATTCAATTTTGCAATCATTACAATTGCAGAATAAAGTTGCAAAATAAGTACATCATCTCACATAGAACTTAAGCATAAATATAGCTAATGTCAGTGTCACTAATTTCTGAATATACTATTGTTATAGGTTAGGTCTAAGTTATAACAAGATCATTACTATTGAAAATGGAACGGTATCAGGTGTACCACATTTAAGGGAACTTCACTTAGACCATAATGCCTTGACACAGGTGCCTGCTGGGCTTGGTGAGCACAAGTACATTCAGGTAATGTATGCTTTCAATTATATAATAATTATTATATAACAATCCGAATGGTGCCAGCACTCTCGTAAAGTAAAATAAGTTGCCTGGGTGCACGGCCAGTAATTAAATCATACGCACCAAAAAGAAGGTCAGCACTCTCAGGTCTTAAAATAATTAAAGTTATATTTATTTAGGAACTGTGGACTGACGTTTCGGCCCCTCCGGGGCCTTTCTCAAAGTACCCTATTACTTGTAAGAGGTCGCTTAAATACAAAAACTGGCGGGGAAAAACAGCAAACATTACAGCTCTACTGCACCACTAAATGAGTAGCACCTGATCCCACTTTGATTTATATTTAAAATAAAATGAAGTAAATGTATGGCAGAATTTGTGACGACTAAGGTTGAAAGTATAGGAGGATATGGAGTGAGGGGCTAGTCTTTTCATCTTTCTCAGTTATACATATGTGATTTGAGCAATTGCAGCAGTTATCTTTTCCATGCAAATATGCCTCAAAGTTGTGCCATAAGTATTTATTGGTACATATCGTGTTGTTTTTAACTGTTTTTAACCTGTTTTACTGTGATATATACTGGGGATGTACCTTGTAAAATAATTATGGCTAAAGCTTAAATTCATTTTATTTGAAATATTGATCAAAGTGGGATCAGGTGCTACTCATTTAGTGATGCAGTAGAGCTGTAATGTTTGCTGTTCTTCCCCGCCAGTTTTTGTATTTAAGCGACCTCTTAAAAGTAATAGGGTACTTTGAGAAAGGCCCCGGAGGGGCCGAAACGTCAGTCCACAGTTCCTATATATATATATATAATAACCAGTTTGTGTTATTTGTGGTCTGTGTGATCTGATAAGGTTAATCAAACTGAGACAGTTGTAGTTTATGGAAGCTGAAAGACTAAACTATAAATTATGTTTTTAAAGTCTCTTTAAAGAGATTCTGTCATGATTTTTGTGATGTATTTTTTTTTCTAAATTACATTGCTTATACTGCAAATTTTCATTATTCTATTGTTCGGCTGATGGGGGGGGGAGAGGAGGGGGAGAATGATATCACTCCAACTTCCATGACTTGGGGCAGCTGGGAAACTGACAATATGTCTAGCCCCATGTCAGCTTTCAAAATTAAATATAAAAATATGTTTGCTCTTTTGAGAAATGGATTTCAGTGCAGAATTCTTCTGGAGCAGCACTATTAAATGATGTGTTTTGAAAAAAACTTTTTTTACCATGACATCCCTTTAAGGTAGAAATAAAGGGTAAACTTTGAGAATAATTCTAGTTCCAGAATTTGAGTCCTCATGTCACTTTACCTGTTACAGTCTATGTTTTTATTTGCAGAAATTGTCACATGGCCCATGCTTGGTTATTCTGTTCAGCTGGACATGTGTCAGTTTAAGGTTGTGGATCAGGATTGCAATTGACCATGAATGCACAGGAATAACAATAATTTAGAGTATATTTGAGGTTGTATCTAAAAGATACCACCCACTCTTCATACACCATTGACATGTGCACATTGTCTCAGGGTGCTATACACAAGAGAATAATATTCTTCTAAATATAATTTAGAATAATCCAAGTCACAGCTGTTCATATGTTTTTAACATAGGGATTTAAATCTTACTTGTGTCTGTATCTTGTTGGAATAACATCAATATAAATAAAAAAAAATATATTATCATTCATTACTCATAAACACACATCAGTCTTTAAACTATGGCCTGTTATACAGTATTTAATTTGTGATTAATATAAAATGACATTTTGCAGGTTGTGTACCTTCATAACAATAAAATTGCTGCTGTCTCCACAAATGATTTCTGCCCACTTGGATATAACACAAAGAAGGCCTCATACACAGGCATCAGCCTTTTTAGTAATCCAGTCCAATACTGGGAAATTCAACCTGCAACATTCAGATGTGTATATGAACGATCTGCTATACAAATTGGAAACTACAAGTAAATCATGGATGTGTTGCAAATAAAGTGATTTCTGTTTGTTTTTCCTTCTTTGTTTGTTTAAATACATTCTTAGTAAATAAAAATGTAAATTACCAGAAAGTATCCCAAAACAGTCAACAGTCAGCTTACATGACAGGAATTTTCTGCATTATTTTGTTTTGAGTTTCATAATGATGACAAATAAAGAAATGCAGCTGTGCTGTTCTGTCCCCTTATTAAAGCATTGTACACTTGAGTATTGACACAGCTACTTAAATCTATGGAAAAGTTGATTAAAATAATGTGTAGGTTGTCTTTAATAAACCATTGTAGTACTAGATGTTCATCAGACCCAACAACGTTGATTCAAAACCCCAAAACATTTAACAAATCTCTTATACAATGTATTCACATTATTGACTCTCACTTTGGATATTGTATTTTGTCATATTTAGATGAGCCGCTAAATATTGGCGTATCCTTTAAAAGGTACTCAACATAAACACACAAAAGTCACAGTAAACTAATATTGGTTATATACTGTAAAACCTGATATGTTAAAAAATCCTCACATTTAGGGGCAAATTTACTATTATTCCCCATAATTAGCTCGACCAAATTCACAATTCGATTTGCTTATCGAATTGTTTCAGGCTATCATTTTGCTCGATATCCGATTTCTCGATGAATTTGTGCGATTGGATACCAATTGTTCGATTTCACGAAAAAAATCATGAAATTTAATTCGAGCCTCCGAAAAATTCGTACAATTTGAACAATCGAACGATCCGATCGTACGAATGGTATTCGGGCAGGACTTAGTCTCTGAAGCCTATGGGGAGCTTCCCATAGGCTTCTATTGCAATCAATAGGTTCAAGTAGGCAGCGAATAACTTTAAAATTTTAATTCCTACGATCAGTGAATGATCGAATTATCGAATATCCTATCATTCGATCTATTTGATCTATTCGATATTCGATGATTGAATAGGCCAAATTTCACTTAAAAAAATTCACGAAAAATTCGTACGATCGAACGTCGATAATTTCACATGAATTTCGTAAATTGGCCCCTAAATATACTATAAATAAAACGTAGAATGCTGAACTTTAACATAAACCATTGATTGCTGATTTCTGCCTATTTCATGGCGAACACCATATTAAAAATCCTTGTAATAAACTGAACTAATGTGCAGTTTTACAGTTTTACAGCAAAAGGGATTTACATAAATCTAAAATGGAATAAAGATTATTTTACATTATATTTTATAATTTTGTGGAAAGTAAAACAGGTTGAACCAACCAAGGCTTTATATAGTAGAGATCCACAAATATTATGTTTATAATTTTCCAGGACATTTGCAGGTTTTTGCAAATGCTGTATGTGAGTTAAGGTAAAGGCAAATGATTCAAGTATGTTTTAGATGGAGTTGCATAACCTATTCTAAAATTTCACTAGAAAGTTGCTTTATGTCATGAGAATTTACAATTCACAGAAAAGAGTCCAACAAAAATAAAGTTTTAGACTCATGCCAGTTCTATATAGCATTCTTATGTGTATGACCTTGTTACAAGTTGTTTTAAACCATCACAGTAGTTGGTATTATGACTCATAGTTACATAGTTAAATTGGGTTGAACAAAGTCCATCAAGTACAACCCCTCCAAATTAAAACCCAGCACACACACACACATCAGCATGAATGTTCTCATTTGAAGACCAACATGCCTTACTATCTAACGCTGCAAAAATCTACCACTGTGCAGTGATCTATAGCCACCAATGAACAATTTACCATAAACGTTTTTGTAAACAAAACCAAAACGTATCTTGCTGTACTTTTAGAATGATTTGCAGAACATTCTTTTCATTATGCATTTATTTCTATAATCATTATAAATTATATTTTGGGTAAGTAAGCATCTATCAGTTCAGATTTATGTGGTTACCACTTCTAAAGGCACAGATGGTAGAACTGATCCTTAGGATATTTCAATGATATATATACAATAGAAATGTATATTCTTAGAAGGGCACTTGGAAAACATTGTACCTTTAATTAGTGTCCAATAGATTTTCTTTTGATAAAATATTGTGTTAAAGATGGAGTTTGTAGATGTCAAACTGTTTATGAATTGTTTTATTAAAACAGAAAGCAATTATTTTGTTGATCAAAAATAAAGCGATTGAATTACATAGCACAAGAAATTTCAGTTATTTTTTGGAGCTTTTGGTCACTATTTAATCTAATATCGACAGTTCAAAATTGACAAAGGCTAATATATTGAAATGGTAAATCTGTATCTGAGCAATCAGTTATTTTAATAACAAATTGTAACAAATGTAAAACAAATTATTATATTTTATATTTGTGCAATTTGAAACTTTCCCAGCTAAATTACAAATTATATTTTATTATTGTTGCATCTCATGTATTACTGACAGCATCTCATAGCCACACTTTAGGAATGATGCTAATCTCCCAAATCCATATCTGATATAACACACATAAAACTAATCACTCTGTGGCTAATTTACTAAAATAAGTTTATAATTTCACACAGAAGCTCATGTTAGAAAATTAAAGACAAAGGGTCAGATTCAATTCAGTAAGAAAATGTTCCCATGGTTTTGGGGAAAACTCATGGACAAGATTCAATTCAAGTCTATGGGGTAGATGTACTAAACAATTTGCCAGAAATCTCATCCACAGGGACATGCCAATGTACTAACAAATGTAGATGACACATCGCTATCGAAAGAGACTGCTGCTAGTGATGTTTTGCACTCTATCGCCAGACACATTTTTGCTCAGGGCAACATTCGTTACTCTGCAAATTCACTAAAGTGCGAATTTTACAGAACGTTACTTATTTTGCCAGAATTTCCTTCTCCACCTTAGACCAGGCAAACTGATAAAAAAGCTACATCCACCTCAATCTTATGTTAGTGATATCCTATCTTGTATGCCAGAAAGTCATACTGTAAAAGTTGGAAAAAAAGCTGGCGTCTTTTAATTTTTTAAAGCGGGATTGCCTTAAAAAACCCTGCTATGAAAGATTTTTGTATTAACAATTTTTAAACGATTCGAGGGCCATGCCACATTTGTTTTAGGCTGGACTCATGTCAAGCACATTAAAATAATTCTTTAATCTTGATTTTGCTTCCTTGAAAATGTGTAATAATAAGTAGCCACTTCAAGCTTTTTTAACATACATCTCTAATAAAGTCGTCTATACAACCTATATGTACCCACCCTATTCAAATTTTCCAATTTTGAAATTTTTGTGAATTTTTCGCCATTTCGCGAATTTCGCGAGAAATTTGCAATAAATTTTGCGAAGCGAAACGCCCCAGATTCGCCCATCATTACTAGCGAAAGATTTCTAAGGAATGCTCATGCTAGAAATGCTCATGCTGACAAATTAACGCTAGCGATACTTACCCAGCATTCGGCTACTGAGATACTTCCCATTTAGTGAATTTATGCTTGGCAAAGTGGCGCGAAGTGTATCACTGAAATTTTGTGAATTTTCCCACAATGAGTTTTCACTTGATAAACACTGAACTGAATCTGGCCCAATATCATGTAAAGAAATAAAAAGTGTAAAGTTTGTCCACATCTAGCAACCCTTAGCAAACATTTGGATGTTTGTTTCTAGCTGACTAGTAAATGCTACCTGCTGATTGGTTGCTATGGGTTACTGACAAAGAAGCTAACTTAACTGCATGTATATGTAAAAACAAAGTTAGCATTTTAATTTGAATTCTTCTAACTTGTTGAATTTTGAATGGGATAATTTAATATATGTAGATGCTGATAGCTCCATGGATGGTATTATAATATTATAGTAAGGATGATGTTAATTTATGTTTTGACACACATGAGCTGAAATAAGGGCAATAGAAAAAAATCCCAATGTAAAGCCAATACGTTTATGATCTCACCAGTTATATGTGGGGTCTGGGTGTTTATGCCCCAGACCTACAGCTCATGGTGGAGGTATCCAACCAAAGGAGAAAATAGCAGGCGCCCACAGATCCCATAGACAGGCTTGTAAAAGAACTGAGAAATGTATTTTAGGCTACAAAGTAAGTTAATACATAGCCTTAGGGGTTTCATGCCTTTAGGCACTTAATCATAGAATAATTACCCAAATCAGGATGATTTAATGTTCTTAAATGTTCAATCTTATTACCACTTAGATATTTATGTGATTCATTTTGGTTAGGTCTGATCATTTCTATCCTTACACAAAGCTTTAAGAGCAGTTGCTAACGGTAATGCATTTGCCATGTATCTGAGACACATTCACACCATGTTGCAAGTGTGAGAATTATAAACTAAAGGCAGAGGCATCCATTGCTTTTATTTCAAGAAACCAATCTCTATTGCTACTGTCATCTGATGTGCAGCCTTCATATATTGAACAAGGCATGGTTTTTGGGTTTAATTGAATTTCTTTTCTGAGCATGAATATCTAGCCTAAATGCAGAATGTATTAAGTACAAGTATAAATAGTTTTTTAGCTGTAATTTTGGTGGGGAGGCAACTATCTCAGTGCATTGTGAACTTTGGGAATGAGCCAGCACTTCAGGAGAGAACTGCTCTGAGACAGTTATTGTTTCTCCCATTCCCATTGTATTACACCACAACATTGGTTGTGTTAAACTCCCCATAGACGTAACGATCTTTCCCTGCCAAACGACCGATCTTAGGGAAGTCCGACCAATCTGTCAAATTATCGTGCGGTTAGTGGGATACAAACGATCGTTCATCTTGCGATTTTTCGTCCGACATTGGTCTGAAGATTGATCGACCAGGTTAGAAAATCTTGATCGGTCCCCATGCAATCTACCTATGTTTGCAGTTTTGCTGGCAATATCGCCTGAAATGGTCTTTTTAGTTGATGGACACATCAGGCATTTAAACGATCGTTTTGAGACAACCGTGGCCTCATGATAACAATTGGATCTTTCAAAAATCTTTACGTCTATGGCCAGCTTTAGCCCCACCTAATGGTAGACAGGAGATAGCACCAAAGCAGGACAAAAGCACGAGTGAGCTAGTGAGCAATTTTGCCAACAAATCCTTCAGCAGAGGTGTCAGAT
Source organism: Xenopus borealis (assembly GCA_024363595.1). Lineage (NCBI taxonomy): Eukaryota > Metazoa > Chordata > Amphibia > Anura > Pipidae > Xenopus > Xenopus borealis. The sequence goes on along the minus strand of CM044435.1, from coordinate 46,947,018 downwards.
TGCTGTTATATAGTTACAGTAGCTGCCCCTTGTTCTGTACTAGTGTTACTAGTATATGGACTACATAGACTGCAGCAGTGTTAAAGTATCATGCGAGTAGTAATAACTAATAAACTGCCCTACACAAATGCTCTTTTATATCAACTCATTGAAAAAAAAGCTAACTATGCATCTTTTTCTATCCAGTTCACGCTCATGTTACCTTTATTTCAAGTTACCCATAGTTAAACTGAGAAGCAATATTTACAGTATCTGTGTCCTGGGTAATACATTCTACAGACAGCTACTAGAAACATTTGTTGGTATGGCCTGGCCTGATGCAGGGGTCCTCGTGAAAAAGCTGTGTAGTTTTGCCTTGCACCCAGCAAATAAATAAAGTAAGGCTTTGTTTCTAACCTTCATGTTCATTTTTTAAGGTATATTTTTTTAAAGGTGTTTTTCACCCCAAATTCACCGATTCATGTTTTTTCTTAAATCAGAAAGCATTCCAGTTGTTCATTCAGGTTATTAAAACCCTCAGAAACCTCTGAAACTCAACCTTTGACGAATAACCCCCAAAGAGTTGCTTAACTACAAAGTCCAGCATAATCAAACAATGTCCAGCAACAAAAGGGTTGTTTATCCCAGCTCTCCAAGACAAGCAGTGCCATGATATACAAAAGAATCTTCCAATGGAGATCCAGAATGATGTACTGTATGAAATGTAAATCTAGCTCCATGTTCTTTATTGCTTCAGCTGCCATTGGATTATTTGAATACAAGTTTTTTCTATCACAAAAACACCTGTATATCTACCCTGATGCTATTTGATTACAGTGTAATGATATGAAACCACGCATTACTCAATAATCTCTGTATGTACTGACTGCATCTCTGCATGATTTCTGACATACTGCAGGTAAGTTGCATTCTCATTGGTGACTTCTCTTGCATCTGCCATTTGCTATTTGGTCTGCTAGTTCAGAGAACCAAGGGGTACAGTGGTACATTTTTATGAAGGGATTAAAGAATCAATGAAAGATATTTAAGGTGACATACACCATCTCTACTCCTGACTCTTTTTCTCCCCTTAGTGTCCCATAGTAAGTATTCCAATCTTAATTACAGATTAAGAGTATTTTCCCTTATGGATCATCCTTAAGAGTACCAGGAGTGCTGTGAGGCAACTCCCCAGGTGGCAGCACCATACAAGTTCCCCGGGGCAGCAAAATGCCTCTCCTGGTAACATTAAGTGCCAAATTTACATTTTTTTAAACCAGGAATGTGACTCTTCTAGTGCAGAGTGCAATAGTGCTCTCTGCACTTGTGATGCGGCCCCCTCCAGTGGAGGAAAGGTAATCACTGGGGAGGGGGCAAGGATGGGGGCATCTGGTAGAGAATCGCTCCTGAACAGTACTACATCAGCCATATCACTGTTATCAAAAATATTGACATTATTGTGCAATTGTGCTTGCTAATCTTACATTAATCAAACTTAATAGTATGCTGTTACACTGGTAATATATATCTATGTGTATATATATATATATATATATATATAATCCTTTTCCAAAGAATGACGCACTCCAGGACTTCATAGTAGAATCAACCAAGGTGAAGTTTATTTGTCAATGTTTCGGTCCTGTCTGGACCTTTCTCAAGACATTATATATTATACATATATACATGTATTATTTCTTTGGCAAAGATCATGAAACAAAGACAAGAACAACAGGTCAAGTGTTTTCAAAGTAGACATAATTCAAACTGGTGGATATTCCTGCATCAGTTGCATCCATTTCACGACTAAACAATTTAACCCTGGAAAATATGCTGTAGAAATAGCTGCATAGCACTTGAATGGCAGATATTAATTAAACATCCTCCCCGGGGGCGTGGACTGCATGGCGTCTGAGTAGGAAGCACCTTAAGAGAGCTCCGTGTGGAGGGCAGAAAATCCTGCATTATCCTGCAAATTGCATAACAGCACCTGAACTGGTGTACACTCCATGGTATCGCGGCTTTTATCTGATAGTGCGAAAAGCACACCACGAAGGTCAGTTCCCGACAACAATGGACCATGCAGACCCAAGATGCCACAGGTTTCAGTACTACGCAAGAGGCATCACCTGAAACTGAAGGGAGAAGTGAAGGTGCTGTAAAAAATCTTGTGTAGTTCGCCCAGACCCCTCTACTTCAGCACAAGGCCCAAGGTAAATCACCTGTAACACAAAGCATAACACTGCAAACAGCAGAGGAGGAGGATTGGGATTCTCCTGCCGCCTCGGTAACCTCCAATTGAATATTATGCCAACATTGGCGGAGGTTCTCCAGGCCAGCAAGTCATACAGCTAATCATACAACATTAGTTGGCAAAATAGACAAACTGAAAACTGACTTACTAAATTATGACGTCCGTGTTAATACGGGCCACTTCTGGCCCATATTAACACAACTGAAAAACAGATAGCTCAACTAGAGCAAAAAGCGGATGTTCTTGAAAACCGCCTCAGGCGGAATAACTTTCAGATTTTAGCCCTACCGGAAAGAACAGAGGGAGCCAATGCAGAAACATTTGTGGAGTAATGGCTAATCAATAAATTTGGGCAGGCAGCCTTCTCAAGGGCTTTTACAGCTGAGAGAGCACACAGAATCCCAGGAAAGCTGCCTCCTCCCTGAGTGCCTCCAAGACCACTAATAGCACGCCTCCTCAACTATCGTGATAGAGAAGCGAGGAAGGTAGGAGAGCTTACATATGATAACCACAGGATATGACATATCCCGACTTCTCCATGGAAATATGGAAGCAGCGGGCTAAGATTACAGAAATAAAGTAAAATCTAAGACAGTGGCAAATTCCTAATGCCATGATCTTCCCGGCTCGATTGAGGATCACTGACAACTTAAATGTTACTTAGCCTGATCCTTAGCAGATATGCTGGAATACTGGTCAATTCTTGAAGCATTGGGACTACTTTGCATCACTATAACAGGGACATTGTGTAGCGATTTGACCCTGCTTGTTTGCTAAAATAAGCAATGGGACAGGTAAACAAGCTATGGCTAAATATAATGTTGTATTATACAAATACATAAAACTGTTATGTGGTATTGCTAAAAAAGGAAAAAAAGAAAAGAAACAGAAACAAAGGGTTATAGCAATTTAGATGGCACTGATACCCCATGGGTAATATAAACATAAAAATCACAGCTCCTCAGACACATGCGGTCTCTAAACTCCACATCAGTTTACCCATTCCTTGTCTAGGGACTATTTTTGCCTACAGTTGGGGTATGGGTGGGTAGAAGGGGAGGGGGGGATGTTCCAGGGGAAGTTATTTTTTTCATATGGTCCTGTTTATCCTCAAAGGGTGAATTTTAAGGTAGTAAAAGCACTGTATGACAATGTATGCAAAATACATTTGGTAAAATTAAAATATCTTTATACCTGACAAGTTGGAATGTGAGGAGGCTCAACTGCCCAATCAAACGTAGTCTAGCAATGGACCATTTTTGGATGTCGGCGTCCAAAAACGGATGCCCACATCCAAAGGGAGACGCTGGCGAATTTTCGCCCAGGCGAAATTTTTCTGGCGTATCACGAATTTGCCACAGGCGAATAAATTCACCCATCACTACTCACAACACCTTAAACAAAAAGCACAAGCAAAACACACCTTTGAAAAAATAAATATATATGAACATGGGGAGAAAGCTGAACGCATGCTAGCACACTTGGCTAAGACACATACCTCCCCTACCCCTATTCCAGCCCTGATAGATAAACAAGGGGCACGCCAATCTGATCCAGATACGGGGAAAATTATATTGGTAGATTTCTATAGGGACTTATATACCTCTAAATTACAAATGTCAGACAGAGATATTAAATGCCCCCTAAAGCTTCCCAACCTAGCACAAGAATATAGAGACTTTATTGAAGCAGATATCACTGGTATATATATATATATATATATATACAGGCAGCAATAGACTCCTTCCCTATAGGCAAAGCTGCAGGGTCGGATGACCACTTGAACTCTACAAAAGACACTCTATGACACTTGCACCACTTTTGGTAAATATGTATACAGAAGCGTTGCAGTTGGGCCAGTTTCCACCATCCCTATATGAGGCAGCAGTTGTTCTCCTGCCAAAGCCAGGGAAAGACCCTAACTTGTGTCATTTAGGCCTACAGTATCTCGATTTTGACAGCGGATGTCAAAATTTATGCAACGGTCTTGGCCTGAAGACTATGCAAAGTTATAACTCAACTGGTCAATCCAGATCAAATAGGGTTCATCCCCACAAAGGCCTCCCCCCCTTAACACCAGGCGTCTATTTATAAACATGCTGGCCTCACATGACAATAAAGGAGATAGGGCAATAGCAGCTTTGGATAGAGCCAAATATTTCAACACTGTTAAATGGCCATACCTGTGGCAGGTCTTGTCATTGTTTGGATTGGGCCACAAATTTATTAGCATGGTACAACTACTATACAAGCAACCCAGAGCAACTTTACATATACATTCTTTTTGTACTGATGATTTTCCTCTGGCAAGTGGCACATGGCAGGGTTGCCCTCTATGTCCTATACTTTTCACTATGTCCATTGAACCATTTGATCAAGCAGTCCACCATCATCCTAAAATACAGGGCTTTGAAATTGCAGGAGTGTGTGAGAAGATCCAACTATATGCAGATCACACCCTGATATACCTGGGGGACATGGGCCCATCATTGAAAACCCTGAGGGAGCTCACACAAGTTTTTGGCTCTATGACAGGCCTTAAAACAAACATGGCTAAGTCAAGCCCCTTTTTACAAGACAAACCAAAACAAGAGGTTAGCCTGCAGGCGTGCCCACTCGCATTCAATGAGATACTCACCTATCTGGGAATTACTAATCATACGCTATAAAGCTCTCATTCTTGACCCGTTCATAATATGGATTAAGGAGAAATTTAAAAGTTGGGATACCCTTCCAATAGGCCCTGCAGGTAAAATGAATCTAATTAAGATGTTCATCCTACATAAATTGCTCTATGTCCTATGGCACTCCCTGATTTATGTCCCCAAAGCTATGGTTACAAACATCAATGCTCTACTGAACAAATTTATTTGGGGTACCCCTAGAGCTAGACTGAAACTCACTACCCTGATGAGACTTAGAGACCAAGGTGGAATGGTCCTACCAGATATCAATTTATACTTTTTGGTCGCTCAATGATGCAAACCCCTCTTTGGGGGAATTTAGAATTTTCTGGCCTAGCAGGTCTGCATCCTACAAAGACTTGGATTGTGCTACAACTTGCTACACTAGGAGACCTCTGGGAAAGTAACCAACCCATTTCCTTCCAAAGCTTAAATGACACAAGACAATTACAATTGTCTCTTTGGCTAGAATATCAAAGGGTCACCACAGTTCTGAAAAAGCAATCCCGGACGAAAATCACAACTCTAGCTAACTCCATTATAGACACACTCCTGAATCCTAACCAGAAAGGTAAGCTTTCAATGATTTACAAACAACTCCACAAAGTAATATACTCTGAGCATGAGATCACTGCTAGGGCCACATGGGAAAGGGACCTAGGTATAATTACTGACGACCAGTGGAAGATGGTACCCACTACACCCATAAAAATCTCTATTTCACAAAGACATAGGTTGCTCCATCTAGACCTGATACACAGGGCAAATTACATGATCCAAAGACTACATGCAATTAAAGATTTACTATCTCCCCTGTCCAAAAGATGCAATCTAGAGGTAGCTAGCTTAGTTCATACTATATGGGATTGTGAAAAGCTCCAGGATTACTGGGGTTAATTGTTTTCATGGTTGTCCAATGCCATCCCGGGGTGGAGCCCCTGTAGTGCCAGAGCCTGACTCCTACTGCTGGATATAGACACTTCTTTGGACAATTTTTTTTGCAAAACACTCTTCCAAGCCAGAGGGCTTGTTACCCTGCATTGGAAGGATTTTTCCCCACCCTCATTCCATGAATGGATGAGAGCTATGGTTGACATTGCAACAATAGAAAGAGCTGCACTGGACAAAAAAGGACAATTGCTGAAATTCAAACAAATCTAGCGCTGCTGGACTGGAAGTCTGGGAAACATGTCTCCTCCCTCCCCGGGTGGCAGTTAAACTAATGTGGTAACTATGCTGTAAGGGAGGTAACTTGGTTGACAAGCCAAGTAGGCACCTTTGTCTAAAATAGCACATTCTTGAAAGTTACTGTAAATACAATCAGAACATTAAGAAGGTCACATCCTTTTTATTTTACTTTTCAATGTCGCAATAAAACCCGCAAAAAAACCAAAAACAAAAACATCCTCTTCATCATAAAAATCTACGTTTCAACTAAAAAATTATTGGGATTTCTTTATGGTAAGGCCTACAATCAGAGACTCAGATATCAGAGGGCTCAGATAAATATTGTTTTCATTTTTCATTGAATATTTACAGAGATTTCTCATTATTCACATCAGTGCTAGTGCCGATGGCGCTCACAGTCAAAGTTCTTTACCACATTCACACATGGTAGAGTCAGGTTCATTAGTAGCTAGTTACCCTGAAGAAAAAAGGAAGAACATACCAACAACAGATAAGAGGCCTGCGTGGAACTAATATCAGGATCTAAGCTCAGAAAGGCAACAGTGCTAACCAGTGCTGCTGCCACTAGTTTTTATGTCACAATATAAGCAGCAATAACATTTATGCTGAGAAATATGTTATGTTGGAGCATGTATTAATAATGACATTAGCCCTCTACTGGCTCAATTTTTTCCTGAAGTCTGTAGAATTGATTTATAAAAAATGAAAAACTGTGTGCATTTTGTGAAAAATTGGAGCCATACAACAAACTCAATAGCATTTTAATAGTATAGAGGTATAAATAGTGTGCATGATAACTGTACATCGAGATTATTTGAAAGAGAGCATACATTATTGTTATATATTACAAGTATTGTAAAACCCCAGCCAATCCCCTTTTCTTTTTTCCTGTGCCTTTCTCCCCATTATTAAATGTTGATAAATAATCAATATTTTATTTTGAAATGATTGGTAACTATTGTTCAAGCTAACTTATGTTGGAATTATTAATAAGACCAACGTATAGCAAGGTTGCTACTACTAGTTTTATCATGTCATTTTAGATACTGGTCAGTATGGCTTGCTCTTTTACTTTACATCTCACACATTGTATTGTGCCTTTCACAGGGGGTTTTATCATGACAATATAGGTCTGTGCTGAAACAGCAGCATTGTTCCCTAAGGGAAATCCCTTATAAAAAGCAATATTGGTAAGCTGTTTTGATGGGTGGGGTTGAACACAGCTGTATGGTTTAGTGTAGATTTTTATATGCCTAACTGTGTTTAGAATATATGTATGCTATCAAATCTAAAAGTAAAAGAATTTATTTGGAATGCTGTACACCACAGGTTTTAGCATGCCAGAAATAAAAATTTGATACTCTTAGAGAAGCTGTAACACATCTCTAGCTTGCATGTACCAACTTGTGGAGAAAGAAAAAGAAAAGGAATGTATGAAAATGATAAATGATTATTATTATACTTCATATATATTTATTTATACCTCAATAACTGTGTGTATACTTTGTTGCTTTTTAGCATATAACAAAAAAAAACAACAAAAAACACCTTCTTCTGATATTTTCTTAGAACTCTTACATTGTTCTTTAATAGTCTACCCGGTGAAACTTGTAATTTGCCATCCAATTTTAGCTCGCTCAGAGGTCATCAAAGACATACCTGGAAGGCACAGTTCCTTCAGCTGCTAAATAAATAGACTTGAAAGATAATTCTTCAGCTACTGAAGGCAATTACCTGTGCCAAAAATAAAGGATTTTAAGGGTCAGAAAATTGCAGCAGTATCTTTCAGTTAAACATCAAAGAGTAGACATAAATTCTTGACCACTTTCCATGAAAATAACTGAAGTCAGCACACCACTGATTACAATCAGATTTTTGGAAGAAGTGTTTTAAAGCTGAGACCCACATGTATATAATAATATTCCTCCATTGGGATTCTGTTATTAATTTAGCTCACAACACAAAAAATCCACAAAAATGTAGAGCAAAATATTAAATATTTTGGTATTCATACCACAAAAATAAGGAATGAGCACTCGAAAGAATGTAATTTTGCATGTAGAATCATCAACTTTAGCAAGTCTTATAAAACCAAGATTCTCATCAACAGAGCATAAAACCAAGCTAAAATACTTTCCATTTAATGTATGCCAAAAATGAGTTAGTGAGGAATATGTCATTACCATAATGTGAAACTAAGTGGAAGCAACAGCGAAAGCAATACCCATCCTAAACCATTCTGTATAAGGTTTGTCCTTTTTTGTTGATGCTTTGGGCTTATTTATGGCAGTATCAGTATGCACAGACTGGCTTTTTGGCAATAACTAAGCACTGTGGGATACTTACGTTCTGATGACAAAATGTTGTTACCTTATCTTAAACCTGCCTTTTAATTCTACTGTCTTGGTGAATCTGATGCATTACATGTGCATCACAAAAGCAGCAGTCAGTTAGCTTTGGGAGATGTGTTAATATATATATATATATATATATGTTGTGTCAATTTTTTTCTATATCTGTATGTCTCTCTCTATATATGATTTAAGATATTTATGTGGATACTGCAGCGCATACTTTACTTGACACAACTGGCACACTGCACAACTATTTCCAACACTGTTGTACAATCATAAATTATCTTCTACAATGTATGTTTACAGCATTTCTAAAGACCTACTGAAAATATATCTGCTTTTTAGTATATATAAAATGTCTGGAAGAAGTAATTTCCTTAAATCATTAATGCAATTTCATTTTATTATTATATAACTGTGCAATCAGATACTTCAATATGCCTTAACGTATTGTCTTACTATGCAGATTTCTTTTACTGCAAAGTAATAGCAGATGGGCTGTGCTTCCCCATTCTTCCACCTGCATTTACTCAGAGCTTCACAGGCCACACCACAAACTCACCATGATGACATAAGAGCAGTGGGACTAGGTTTTTTCCTGCTCCTTTCTTTTTTCTGTTCTGTATTACAGTGATTCTGGCAGGCAGTTCCCTCCTGACACTATTTACAGCACTTGAATCAGTCCCTTAATCTGTGTAGGGAATTAAACAGGACAGCATCAAAGGTAAGTAATATTACAGATAATTTGTGTTTCATTAGGTTATTGTTTTTGGGTTAAATATATATATATGTAAGTACTGTGTACCAGCTTTGAAATTATCACCAATTCACAGAATAATTTCTTTGCTGCTATTTTATTTTTTATTATTGTGGTTTTAACCATTTTAAAAGGAAGTGAAATCTGATAATGTTTTAGTGGTCCTATGTTTCATGGACAGACTGTTTTTCCATTGTTTCCAAAATCTGTCTTTGATTTATTTCCAAAAACCTGGAATATAATATAAAAGCACGCACCCATAATTAAAACGGTGATGTTTGGGCAGTTTATAAGTTAATGCATTCCGATCGTTCCCTTTTTTAAAGTATATTTCTCTTGAACAGAAATCTTTCTTTTGGTTTTCACTGAGCAGCAGAGCTTTTTCATTTAAATATAGATGAATGGCTGAAATCCAAACTTAACTGCTGTGGCTTACATTACTTTTACTGCAGAATATTTTCAGAAAAGTCAGTATGTAGATTTGTTGTAAAACTTCTGTCACTTATATTTACACATAGAAAATATACAGACAGGCTGCTTTTAACAGTTTTCATAATGTAATACTTACATGCAATGCCCCTAACATGCTTAATAGAGCAATGTAGTGAACTGTCATGTGAAAATGATGAGATTTTTGGTGCTAAATCACTATCTGCGAGCCAAGGCACAAATGTAATTGTTATGCATTTTGAACCTCCCCCCCCAATACATGTATACACAAACACACACCCCAAATGTAGATATTATATATAACACATATATTGTGTTACAAAAATCATACAATTGCTAATAATCTCTTTTTGCCAACAAAAAAATTATTAAAATCATCTTTTTTTGTGTAGCTGGAAATTTCACATTAATTACAGGCCAAACTTTGTAGTGCTTGCAAAATATTTGAAATAAAATTATTTTAATATTCTATTATGTTATTATTTTATACTTTATGTGGCCATTTGTCTGACTATTAACTTTCTGTTAAGAATGTGACAAATGTATTAATTTACCTTGTATCAAGCCTATATCTATTTTTTCCTCTGTAATGAGATTTTCAAAAGACAAACTGTTAAATGAGATTCAGCATTATTTGTCTATACACTCTTTGGGGTATAATTTAATCATTTGGTGAACAATGGCTTTTCATTTTCCACAGTTTATACCCCTTGTGAATAAGACAAGTTCAGCTCTGCCCCTCACCTAGTGTTATAACACCTGTAGAATGACTATACATTACTGCTTGCCATCACTTTGTACTTATTCCCCACCCACAAAAAGGTGGGATCTTCCATAGCGTTTATATTTATAGTATTGATCTTACCTGACTCAGCACTGCTTGTACATTTAAAGTAAAGTTTCACGTGCTTAAGAAAAATTTTCATAACTTGTTAGGTTGCACATACCTTGACTATATGTCATTGCAGTTTTCTGTGAATACTGTTACTAATACCTCTGTTACATATTTATGTACAGATGCAAAATTGTCATTGAGCACACACCTGCATTTAGGAAACCAAATAAAATAATAATATATGAAAGACAATTCATAAAACATGGACTCATTCAACATATTTCTTAAAATTTCCAGAAATTAATGGAACATTAGAATCTTTAAACATACATGCTACAGCTTGCAGTTATGATAAAAATTTAGAGAAGAGACACATAACTTGACTCACAGTTTATAATTATTTAATATCAAGAATCATCAGTAGTCTCTATAAATCAGTTCTATAAATTACTTATACATAGGCTCACTAGATTTCTGAAACAGTATATAGTATCTACCAATATTTACATGTATTTAAGAATAATAATAGAACATCTTTTACTATAAATTGATCAGTTAAAAAAAAAGTTGCCCTGCAATTTAACAGTTCACAGTTTCTGTTGGGATATATATATACATAAAACATTTATTAGAAATAACCATGTTCAGTTTATAAAAACATATTGCTGAATTGGCATTTTCTATTTGTTATTAAGTCTGAAAGGGGCCGTATGTCTTACATTATCTGATGTGTACCTTGGAATGATTGCACCGCTGAAGCCTCCTCACTTACTAGAATTACATTATTTGCTTTCTTTTAAAGTGGGAACAAATGGCAGTTTATTATTTATCTCTACTCTACAATGTTAACTCACATATAATATTTAAGTGATTTGTGTATTCTCTCTCTCTCTCTCACTTTAATGTAAGTGTATTATTATGGTACAATATAATTGGAGTTATTTATTTTACCCCAACTACAACTATAAGTGCTCAAAAGTAGATCCCTCCTACTGTATCTCTTTTAAAAAGCACTTGCATTTGGGGTCTGGCTCTGCACCTAGAGTGGGAGTAGAAATCTGGCACTTTCTTAACTTGCACATCTAAATGAAATGCAAGTTAAGGGATGGGTATAGGATGGTACTGAGGATGTCTATGTGCCTCCCCCTGATGAATACAGCGCTGCATAATCAATGTTGGACTGGGTTCTGCAGCAATTTTTCAAAGAGCAGGGTATAGCTCCTAGTGCAGAAAATGCAGATTGTATATAAAGCAATGTTTGTGTTAAATGATTGCTCAACTGCAGATGTATGTTGCATTTATACTTAAACTGTCCTGTATAACCAAAAATTTGGCCTTATTCTTCCTCATCACTTCCATGCCCTTGTCTAATGTTCACATAATGGGTGTGTTTTTTATGTATTTGCTTCTTGCTCACCAAGCAAATGCATCACCACTGTATACACTGTAGATGCTTTATTAAGGTTATGCTGTGTGGGGGAGGTGGTCTAGAGTAGAACCTAATCTATAAAAACCAGAGGGCCTTAACTTGAGGGATGAAAGTGTAGTTTTGCCTCTTTATATTTACTTGTTTTTTTTTTTTCAAAATGCAGAATTCTGCATTGAAATCCATGCCTCAAAAGAGCAAACAGATTTTATATATTTAATTTTGAAATATGATATGGGGCTAGACATTTTGTCAATTTCCCAGCCGCCCCAAGTCATGTGACTTGTGCTCTGAAAAACTTCAATCACTCTTTACTGCTGTACTGCAAGAGTGTGATATCACACCCTCCCACAGCAGCCTAACAACAGAACAATGGGAAGGTAGCCAGATAACAGCTCCCTAACACAAGATAACAGCTGCCTGGTAGATCTAAGAACAGCACTTAATCGTAAAATCCCGTGTCCCACTGCATTCCATTCAGTTACATTGAGAAGGTAAAACAACAACCTGCCAGAAAGCAATTCCCTCCTAAAGTGCTGGCACAAGTCACACGATCAGGGGCAGCTGGGAAATTGACAAAATCTCTTGCCCCATGTCAGATATTGAAACTGAATATAAAAAAAAAATCTGTTTGCTCTTTTGAGAAATGGATTTCAGGGCAGAAGTCTACTGGAGCAGCACTATTAACTGATGTGTTTTGGAAAAAAAAAAACTTGACAGTATCCCTTTAAGAACTACAGGTAGTTAGTATGGGTATTTGTGTATATATTTTTATATGTAAGTATATTGATAGGTTGGTGTTTTTATTTAAATGCACTGGGGGATCATTTTGAGGGGTTAACATTGATGGACCTTTTATATTTTTTCAACCAAAATTAAAGTAAAACTATGTAAAGGGCCATAAATTGCCGAAGCTTTAAAGTTACATTTTAAAAATTACTTCAAGTGTAAAAGTGCAATAACTGCAATACAAATGTATGTTTGGCCTTATCCTGACTTTACAAAAGATTGTACACTAACAGTATTTATTTATTTATATATATTTACATTTCATATGGGTCTTTGCTTGGTTTTTTTCAGGCAAGGTTGTAACAACAAGGATGCATCTTCATTTTATTCCCTTCTTTGCAGTGCTAATTAGTGGCATTTTATGCACATTTTATGATTATGGTTATGATGGAGGATATGCTGCCCCAGAGGGAGATTACTACGTCTCAAGTTTATCTTTGGGACCATCTACTGCAAACTGTGCTCCAGAATGCACCTGTCCTTTCAACTATCCCTCTGCAATGTATTGTGACAACCGCAAATTAAAGACAATCCCAATGATTCCTGCTGGAATACAATATTTGTACCTGCAAAGCAACATGATTGAGGCTATAGAAGAGGATGCTTTTAAGAATGTTACTGAATTGAAATGGCTTATTCTAGACCACAACCAGTTGACCAATGGCAAAATAAAGAAAAATGCCTTTTCCAGTCTAAAACATCTAGTAAAGTTATATATCAGCTTTAACAACCTCACTGAATTGGTAGGGCCACTACCAAAAACTATGGATGATCTTCGCGTAACCAACAATAAAATCTCAAAGATTACTCCTAACGTTTTGGAAGGTCTAGAAAATTTAACTCACATATATCTGCAGCACAATGCTCTAAAAGAAGATTCCATTTCAGGGGCATTTAAAGGTCTCAAACAGCTTTCATATCTTGACCTTAGTTTTAATGAAATGACAAAGTTACCTAAGGGACTTCCTCCAAGCATAACTACTTTATATTTTGACAACAATAAAATTACTAATATCCCAGATGAGTATTTCCAAGGTTTTAAAAGTTTGCAGTATCTTCGCCTGTCCAACAACAAATTGAAAGATGCAGGGGTACCTGGAAATGCTTTCAATATCTCAAGTCTTGTTGAGCTGGATCTTTCATTTAATGAACTTGGGAGCATTCCAGCTGTGAATGAAGGCCTGGAAAACCTCTACATGCAAGTAAACAAAATTCAAAGTGAGTTGAAATATATAAGTGGCTGATTATGTTTTTTATTATTCAAAACATTGATTTTCATTTATTGCTAATCAATGCAGAAATTAGAGAGAGGTTGAAAGTGTAGGCAGTGGCAGAATGTAAAGCACATTTTTGAATTCATTAATACAACACAGTCATGCCTTTACTAAAATATTTTAAAGGCACTTGCCTATACATGTAGATGTTTACTTATGAAACGATTTTTGACAAAATGAAGCTTACAGTGCAGTCTCCTTGAAGCCAGTCTTTAGAGATCCACTAAATAGCCGCCAACAGTAACCATTTTATACAGAGACAATAAACACTAAGGGGCCTATTTATGAAGCCTCGATTTTTTTATGGTCAAAATTTTTAAGGGGAAAAACACTTATTTTTAGAGGAAAATAACTCAAATTTTTGGAGATATATTATACCCCAAAGCTGCTAAAAATCCTCATCTGAAAATACTCACTCTAAAACCTGTCAAGGTCATTTAGATGTCAATGGCACAGTGTCCATGAAGTTGTTTCTTGACATTGAAATTTGTGCTGAACAATCCACTAAAGTTGTGGTTTTTCAGTGACAATAAGTAACATAGTATAGGTTGAAAAAAGACACATATCCATCAAGTTCAACCTTTGAACTTTATTTTAACCTGCCTAACTGCTAGTTTATCCTGAGGAAGGCAAGAAAAAACATCTGAAGCCTCTCCAATTTGCCTCAGAGGGGGGAAAATTCTTCCTGACTCCAAATTTTATTTAATTATATCAATAAATAACTGGACAAGACTCACTCTGGCACAGAAAAGATTCAGGAACTGTTTCTAAAATACTACAAGAAGTTATTCTTTGTCACTTTGTGTAGTAAAAAGTTAGCTAAAACCGTTCCACTGGTTTCTAGATGTAATGAAATGTGTAATCTCACAGCAAGTTCCACTAGTGCATGTTTAGTTGTAATGGAATGTGTAATCTCCTTACTCATCTGTGTTCTCCCATTCTAAGGATAGATTGTTCAGGGGAAGACACAATGTAATAAAAAAAAAAACAAAGTATGGTGCACTGAATGCAGAGGCTGATACTGACCACAAAAACTGGCAATCCTTATGCACCTATCTCTCTCTACTTCTAGTTCTGCTACTGTTTGTATTCTTTATCACTTTCAAGTCTTAGCAACTAGACATCGCTGTGGCCTGTAAGGGAGCTTCTTTTATAAAGAAAGTTTTATCATAAATCTTGAACAAACTACTTTTTTTTGGTTTTAACAAATATAAGGTCGCTATGCTTATCCATACAGTATATACAGAGACCAATATTTAAGTTGTGCAAATCATGTATGCAAAAACTGGACCAGTATTTGTGGGATTGCATTTGCTCTTGATTAACATTAACACTGTTTCTGTTCTGTTAAAAAATACTGCCAGTCTTCTCTTTGTAGTTGCCAATATTTTTCAATTTGTTCTCTTTACTACCAACAAACAAAGCCTAGTTTAATTATTTCTTGGATTCTTTAACAAACCACATTTTCTGAGAGAAGGCCACACAATGAGTAATGGTGCACAAACAATTTTTTAGGAACCTAACAGCAGCAATTTAGTCTGTAAGACAATGGATAAATCTGCTAGTTTCATTTCAGTGAGATTGGTTATAATAACTTGTTTAGAACCAAAGAACAATTATGGTAAAATTCTGTTCCACATCAAAGTGCATAAACCATAAATCCTAGCAAAAAAATTGTTAACTAGTGATGGGCAAATCTGACCCATTTTGCTTCGACAAAGGTTGGCCAAATGGAGAAAATTCGAATAATTGCATTGAAGTCTATGGGAGACAAATTTTCTTTTTAACACTCAACAACTTTTTTGATGTATGAAAAATTTTCCCATTGGAGTCTATGGGCATCATTTTCATGGCAAAACTTGGTAAAAAATTTTGACTCATAACTAAATATGGTATAGGGCCTTTTCAAGCCATTGGCATTACAGGTTGATATGAGAGAGCAGGAGCATCTCAACCATGAAACAAAAATACACTGCTAGAGAATATGATCCAACAACTGTGGCCTTAAAAGAAAATTTTACCCACAAAATGAATGTGTAAATAACTGATAATTTATATCATATTAAGTGGCTTATTAAAGGATCTTTCCAAACTGGAATATATATTAGTAAAAGTAAAAATTTCCCTTTTACATCTTTTTGGCTTGAGCCACAATTTCTCCGCAAGCATTAAACACCAAAAATACTTTTATATTGCAGGACATGGGAATCACTGGGGTCATTTATCAACACTGGGCAAATTTTCCCATGGGCAGTTACCCATAGCAACCAATCCAATTGCTGCATTCATTGTTCTACTTGCAGCTGGCTTAAAAAACTAATCACTGATTGGATGCTATAAGTAACTGCCCATGGGCAAATTTTTCCCAGTGTTGATAAGTGAGTCCCACTGTGTCTAAATCTCTTCAATCCTGTAACAGAAAATTCATCCTTCTTCTACTTAATTACTGAATGAGGTTGGAGAAATTTAGATGCAGTGTCCTATGTAATAAAGGTGTTTTGGGGCAGTTTTTCATTTGCAAGGATTGCTTTAGTTTAGCAACAAATTAGTATAGTGTGGATTAGCAACACAGTTTACATTTACCTTTCAAATATAGCTTGTACAGGTATGGGATCTGGAAACCTGTAATTCATAAAGTTCTGAATAACAAGATGGCTATCTATCATATACCATATAATAAAATAACTAACATTTTTACAAATGATTTCCTTTTTCTCTGTAATAATAAAACAGAACCTTGAACTTGATCCCGACTAAGGGGCAAATTCAGCAGTATTTGCTTCACAGCAAGCAAAGGGGCAAATTCAGCCCAAAATAGCAGCAATCTCAGACAACGCTAATTCACTAAAGTGCAAAGTTTTGTCCAGGATGCCAAATGCTGGTGAAGTTGCATGAGCATTACTTCGTCAAGAAAAGCGAAGTTGCGCTAGCATTGCCTAATTTGTATATGGCGGGAAGTTCAATGGATGTATATGCAGAAAATACATTATACTATACAAGCCCAGGAAACCTTAATAAAATTAAATTCCGTTCTTATATTGCCCTATACATGTGCCCACTGTATAGTTTATGTTCCATATGTTAGGAAATGTAGGATTGAAGCCGGGTACCTCTATTTTTTGATGAACTCCTATCTACTCTATTGCATTTCGTATGGTCTGAGGTGGAGAAGGCAAGTCTGGCACAAGATGTAATGTTCAGTAAAATCTGCATCTTAGTGAATTATCGTTGCCTGGTATTAGAAAAGTGATCCCCAACCAGTAGCTTGTGAGCAACATGTTGCTCTCCAACTCCTTGGATGTTGCTCCCAGTGGCCTCAAAGCAGGAGCTTATTTTTGAATTCCAGGCTTGGAGGAAGGTTTTGGTTGTATAAGAACCAGGTGTACTGCTAATCAGAGTGTCAATACAGGTTGGCAATCCACATAGAGGCTACCAAATGGCCAATCACAGCACTTATTTGGCACCCCAAGAACATTTTTAATGCTAGCGTTGCTCCCCAACTCCTTTTTCTTCTAAATGTTGCTCATGGCCTCAAAAGGTTGGGATCCCTGCATTACAGTGTGAAGCAACTCTAGCGTACCTCTACTTCGCCCCTAAGTTTCAATTAATCCTTACTGGGTTTTATAACTTACAGAAACTCCACTTCCTGTCCTCTTCAGAAAAGGCGACATGGCGACCATCCATCCTGCGGTGCTCGATTTCTCCACGTGGCTATTCTACTGACAGCATGTCCGGGATGGCAGCATGGAAACTGATAGCTCAGGACAGACAAGCTCGCACCTGCATTGGTCAGGGAAATTCTGCCACTTGTAGTAATGCAGCATAAGGGCTGTCTGCTCCCGGCACCTACGACCATCCACCACCATGAAACACTCTCCCTCGGGCAGATCGCTTTGGGTTCAGCTGTCTCTGGGTTGCGCCTGGGCTCTGAGTTGCGCTGGGTCTCTGGGATGTGCCAGGTCTCTGGGTTGTGCCGGGTCTCTGGGTTGCGCTGTCTTGCGACTGGCTCATTGTGCAAAAAAGAAGCTGGGCAATGCGATTGTGTCCATGTCCTTACTAAACGACCACTGAGTGTCCGGGGACTTCACTCCAAGTCATTGCGGTGGGGGGGGTGCAGGGGGGGCTGGTGGAGGGGCTTTGTTCACTGTCGGTGTTGCTGCCCTTCTTGCTGCCGCTTCCTGGCCATTTCCTGCAAAGCGCTTCTCCCCGGTGTGGGTGCGCGGATGCTACACACACATGCTGTCAGTAGAATAGCCAGGAGGAGAAATCAAGCACCGCAGGATGGATGGTCGTCATGTCGCCTTTTCTGAAGAGGACAGGAAGTGGAGTTTCTGTAAGTTCTTTTTTAATAAAGGCTTTGCTATTTTAAATTTTAATTTGTCTTGGTGGTTTTTTTCGATGTATTCTAACGAATTTTGTTGTAAAAATTTTTGATGTTACTGTTCCTTTAAAGCTTAAAGCTGCTGAATTGCCATTTTAGCCTATGGGGGACCTCACAGAACTTGGACAGAAAATTTTGCAAAGTTGTGAGAATTTCAAGGATTTTGGTGAAAATCGTTCAAATTGTTTGATTGTATCGAATGATTCGACTGATTTCATTTGATTGAATTTGGCTGTTTTTCAAAAATAAATGGTAAATCAGCCCCTAAATCTCAAAATTATTTTTAAGTAGACCCATTTATAAAAAGTCACATTTTTAATTCATGTGAATTTTTAAAATTTGAATATACACATAATTCGACTGGGAGATTATTTAAGGAAAAATGTGAATGTCTATTGTTCAACACTTGATAAATCTGCCCCTTAAAGGGAAACTGTCATGGGAAAACACGTTTTTTTCAAAACGCATCAGTTAATAGTGCTGCTCCAGTAGACTTCTGCACTGAAATCCATTTATCAAAAGCGCAAACAGATTTTTTTATATTCAGTTTTGAAATCTGACATGGGGCCAGACATTTTGTCAATTTCCCAGCTGCCCCGGTCATGTGACTTGTGCTAGCACTTTAGGAGGGAACTGCTTTCTGGCAGGCTGTTATTTTTCCTTCACAATGTAACTGAATAGTACGCAGTGGGACATGGGTTTTTACTATTGACTACTGTTCTTATATCTACTAGGGAGCTGTTATCTTGTGTTAGGGAGCTGTTATCTGCTTACCTTCTCATTGTTCTTTTGTTAGGCTGCTGGGTGGGGGAAAGGAAGGGGCGATATCACTCCAACTTGCAGTACAGCAGTAAAGAGTGATTGAAGTTTATCAGAGCACAAGTCACATGACTTGGGGCAGCTGGGAAATTGACAATATGTCTAGCCCCATGTCAGAATTCAAAATGAAATATTAAAAAATCTGTTAGCTCTTTTGAGAAATGGATTTCAGTGCAGAATTCTTCTGGAACAGCACTATTAACTGATGCATTTTGAAAAAAATTTTCTTTCCCATGACAGGATCCCTTTAAGGTATGGAGATCCAATTTACTGAAACATTCCTTATCTGGAATACCCCAGGTCCTGAGCATTCTGGATTACAGGCTCCATACTTGTAATTACCATAATTTAAAATATTTCCCATGACAAAAAATTAGAAGAATTAGAGAAAATTAAATGGTTACATTACCATTGGTCTGAGACTAATGCCTGTGAATACTCAAAATTCTTTGGAATGAGCTTCAGACTGTGCCAGTTATACTTAAATAAAAGTGTAACAATATGTGTTGTATCTGCATAACATTTTATGAAATACTTGTGAAGTTATTTATTTTAAAAATAATATTATATATTGTTTCATTTTGCAGAATTCACCCTCAACAGCTTTTGTAAAGTTATTGGACCACTGGAATACTCCAAAATCAGACACCTTCGTTTAGATGGAAACAATATCAGCAGAACTGACCTTCCCCAGGACATGTACAGCTGTCTTCGTGTGGCCAGTGAAATAGACCTAGGTTAAAATGCTAGGTAATATTCAGAGAGTGGTTATCCAAGCTACTTCTTTAGTCTATCTTTGAGTTTTCAGAAACACTTTAAAATAAAAAAATTATAGGTACAAGTAAATTACATCATTCATTTTAGATTATGATACAAATATAAATGCTTTTTGATGCATCCTATACATAAAATGAACTACCCAAAAAATAGTTTGATATAACTTACTTATATTAGGTACTAAACATTAGCGGGTGAATGATAGTATTTCAAAAATCATGCTTACAACATCCTCAGGACTCAATATCCTTGGAAAGTCATTTCTTCTTAAATCAGAAAATGCTGACTTTATTGCCAGACAGCTATCTGAATTTCCCTGCCTAACTTGTCATATTACCATACTTGTACAAGGAAATGTGGTCAGTAACCTGTATTCCCAAGTGTTTTAAGCAAGTAAAACTTGGAGGTTCAGGGGGCTGGACCATAAATAATCCACCTGTGGATTACAAGGGTATTATATTTGAAAGACAATATCCCTTTAAATTATTTATCAGCACTACATTATTACATTATTATGTGAGTGGCTTCAAGAAAGGGAAATATAGGAATATTTGGCCTATGTTTAAAAGTATTAAAAGTGTGCCATGAAACCAAGATATTTCTGTACCAGTTAATTTTTGTATAAGGCTACTTGAGTACAATTACCTCATTAGGATTGCAGCTACTCTCAGACTTCTGGATGAGTTGTTTTATCTTAGTGGAGGCATGTAAAAACACATACATAGAATATAACACATACACACACAGGCACACATCTTCTTTTTGGTGATTGGAATTACCCGAAGGACAAATCCATTCAATTGTAATTACTTTTTGATTTAATATTTGTGGTCAACTGCTGTTTAAATAATGAAATAAAGCAAACATCTCATTGGTTACTATTGCCAAAAATAGGCAAACCTTGCCTGTACTAAAGTCCTGAAAGAAGCAGCCTTGGAATCACTGATCAAGAAATACTCAATATACTTCTGCAATGATCTCTTTCAAGTAGGCTTAAGAATATTTGTATACTAACAAATGTTATTACTAACAGAGCATGAATTTAGTGACCATATGGTCTGTTTACTTTGCAAGAAAGAATCAGGACATGATTTGTACAGTGAATTGAGCTACACATTCAGAATTTCAGTAATATTTGCATATACGTTTTGTACTTTGGCAATTGTAGAAGGGTTATCATTTTGCAATCTTCTTGAACAGGAATAAAACTCAAATCTACTAGTCATATCAGCTAACATTTTTCATTTTTTTTTATAGTTTTAAATAAAGGCTTTGATTTGACTAGTAGCCTATTTACACATTTATATACTTAGTAAGCCAGGGTTTTTAAAATGTTATATTTTCAGTTTATGTGTAATAATCCATCTATTTAAATAAAGAAGTTGGGAAAGTAATAACAAAACTGAGTTCATTTAAATATTTCTGGTACAAATGTTTTAAGCAGAGTACAACATGTAATTAAAACTAAATGTAGCTATTGATTGCTTTATAGCAATGCATTCTATTATCAACATTGAAGATTTTTATTATTTTGTTTATTGCATGTATTTTTCTTTAGTTTTTTGCATGCCATAGAAAGCAGAAAAAATAAATATCAGTTATATTTGAGAGTTCTTGGTATTAGCATAATTACATTTTTCCATAGAGTATTTCTTTAATAAAAGTCATATTGATGGCTGCATTTGCTGAAGTATGTTAAAGGGGTACTGTTGTTAGCTGAAAAAGTCTACAATATTTAGATACACTATTTAGTATCATGCAAAGAGAAACATAATTACTCCTTAATTTTGAAAAAGATTACAGCCTTTTTTTTGTCTGGATACAAATAAGAAAACTTCCTGGGATCCATTTTAGCATCTCGACAAAACAACTGGAGGTCTGCATTGCTTTATGGCAGGGATTATAGGCATACCCTCAGAGCACTTCATTCTAATGACAAATAACAGAATCAAATAGAATTTTTCAGAAAGGATCATGTACATTTTCTTCATCTTGCTGAGGTTAAAACAACAAAGCTATTAAACTTTTTAAAACGATCAAATATGTGGAATATGTATGTGTATAATATGAAAGAAAATATTACAGCATTATTAAAATGATAAAAAAATCAAATGGACTCATAAAGCATGATACACTGGAATCGATAGACCTCAATTCCATGGTAATAATACTTCAGTTGAAAGATATTATTAATGGACTTTGATTGACAGCAATATTCATGGATAAACCACTTTAATTAATTATATTAGCCTACATAAGAGTTCTCTGGTACTCGCTGTCAGGCAAACCTGAGAATCCTGCTGTGCTGTGGAGAGAGATTATGAAACCAAACCAAAAATATAATGCCTTCACTAATTCTGTTCACAGAATGAACTTTTTTTTGTGATATATATATATATATATATATATATAAAAGTATATATTTTGTTTAAAACACTTTTACTGTCTGAAAGTGTCTCTATTAGTTATTTATCTAGTGATAATAGTGATAAGGGGCCCCTCAGCTCACTTAGCAAGCACTTGTGCTCCAGAGAGCCGATCAGAGATCAGCTTTAGAAGTGTCTGAATGAGAAACATCTGAGCATCTGAAAGACTTGTAGGGGAAAGGTGAGTGGGGGAAGGGGGAAACACAACCTCTGCCCCTTAACAATACAATAAAAAACTGACATCTAACGTGTTCATGGGGGCAAGCCACAATGGTGCATAGAGAGATGCAGCAATTTTCACATAGTAGAATGCAGTGTGCTGAATTCAACCCAAAAAATGGCAGATTGTGGTGTTTTTTGCACTTTCTACACTGTATTCAGCTTTGCAAATAATCCCTTCTGTATTTTTAGACAACTGTTGTTCATCTAAAGTTAAAAAACATTTTCTTAAGCACACTTCTCCAAGTACAGTGTACGTTCTGCTTTGCAGATTGTTTGCAGTAACAAGCAGAGGGATACAAATGTGGGTCAGAATACTTCAGTTTAGAATGTCCTTAAGCAGCAGCCACTCAAGTAACAACTTTTGCAAGAATTTCTTTAGGGGTGATGTTCCTGTAGTATGACCAATATACTTCCAGAAGTATGGCCAATATACTTCCAGAAGGGGCACACATCAGGCAACTTCTAAACAATGTTTATGGCATAGTATGTATGTATGTATATTTTTATTTAGATAGTGCTACTTTGTACACAGCACAGTAGAACAATAAATTAATGGAAAACATGGGCAATTACAATAATAAAAAGATTAAGAGCTAGTCATGAAAGATACAAGCCAAAGGTGAGTTCCAAGCTTAACTATTTGGCTAAGCACACTTTTCTGCCAGCAACTTTCCCTGTGTTCATATCGAAAATGCATTTTGCAAGTCTGTATAGGGTGTCCAATGCTTCCTTTTTATATTTGGAATGCTTAGTTTAATACGATTTTAGCATTTAGACAATTAGGGTTGTCTGGCAGTTTCAATAAATTATTCTTTACAGAAATTCCAAGATAAATGAAAGGTATTTTTGTCGAATAACTAATACTTGAAAGTGTTTAAAAAGAAAACAGTTTATAGGTTACTGTTATCAAGTAATCCAAAACACATCCAAGCTATTTAACTGCTGCAGACTTGAAACTCCCAATTTTTTTTAAAACCATGATTTGATACTGTAAGTGAAGAAACAATTAAGTGTGAAAATATACAGATATGTAACTGTTCTGTTAGATAATGCATGATAGGGCTCATTTATGACCACTAGTGATGTGGTCAACTTCTGCTTTTCCTGTAGTAAGTTGTGCAAAAAACATAGTTCCCTTTCCCACTTCAATATATCAGTGGCCAACACAAAAAGTGGTAAATTCAAAAACACACATCAATTCTACAGTATTTTAACAAGAGAATGGATGGTATATATCAATATATTAATTAAAGGCATGTGCCTTCTTAAAAATAAATGAAATGTTTTCATGCAGAAGAATGATTAAAACGCTCCCATTTGCATCCCTGGTAATCTGTGTTTTTGTATAATCTTGACAAATAAATCAATGTTAAAATATATTTAGTATATAGTGCTGAGGAACTATACTAAGATCTTAAACCTGAATTTAAATACATACCTCTGTTTCCTAGTTTCACACTGGGGTTAAAAAAATAAATTCATTGTTTGGATGATTGACTTCTGTAGATATTCAAAATAATAAAATTAAAATTTTCCTTGTTCCATACACAATAATTCTCTGAAGTAGCCATATAACCTAACCTTAAATGTTAAAAAGAAGCATTATTATATACAGTAGAGCTATAAAAAAACCACTGGCAGTTTTTTTGAGCATTACAATATATTGGTGCCAAAACTTTTCCTGCCTCTGAATAATGATTGTCTTAAAAATAGTTGCTCTAAAACAAATTAGAAGTAAAATAGGCTACCCCATGACACAAAACTCTTGAGATTTCAAACATATTTTAAAATTAAGTAAATAATTTGGTAACTAATGAAAGAGGAAAAAAACTGCCAAAGAATTTATTTTTTATGTTTTCCAATATCAGCTGAAGGAAAATTACACATCAGGTACTGACTTGCCAAATTTCATGCCCCACTTAGCCTCAGACTGCCTGGACTAAATCACACAAACTTTCCTTTGGAGGCAACTTACAACTGGGTGATTAAGTGATATGATGGGAATGCCAGCGATTTCAATTATTGGCAATGGAGAGGCATTATCATGAGATTTGTTGTCCGCAGCCACAAATCTTCCCATGTGCCACTGCCTTAACTCACACAGGTTGTTAAAATGTATGTAGGATATGTAGGTTAGCCCTTTTATTAACCTTTTAGTTAACTGATAAAATGTACCGGTGTAGTTGATTATAGCATCCAATCGGCAATGACATTTAATTAGTCTAGTTACAAAATCAAAACAAATTACCTGTTTTGTGTAACTGGACTGGAGTAATTTTATACCTACAATATTTTACTAAATCATTCCAGTCCCATAACTAACATGAAATAATACATTTATGGTAGAATCAAGGTAAACAACTGCAAACATATTTTGCTAAACAATAATAGGACAAGTCATTTTCTCCACCTAGATGTGTGCAGAAATTATTTTTGACGTTTACAATGTCTCCAGGAGTTTGTCATTTTAGAGGATGTTTAATGTGAACAATTAACCCACTAGTTTTAAATATTTTAACAGTTGATTTATGTATGAATCACTTCCCTATAAACCTTCAACCATCAAACCTGCTTTATTCCAGCAACCATAGATATGCAACACAATAAAACCTATTTCAACTGATGCAAGAAAATCCTCCAAAAAAATACTACCTTCAACATCAACACTAAAGATAAACGTCAACTCTCAGCTTTGAGACTCTCAGCTTTGGGCCTACTCAGTGTCTGAATACATAAAATATACCAACCACACCAAATAAAGACTACATGCTGGTAGGTCACGAGTATCTCAGCATTACCAATTTTATTATCATAACTTTGGAACTAAACCCTGTTTTTGAAAATACATGAACTTGCATAGATACTACTTATAAAACAATGTACATGAGAATGTGCATTGATCAATCCTCTATCTTTTGTTTGCTTTCCCTACTGAATACCCGAAGTGAGAAACATAATGTCCAAAGTAATTTAAATTACTATTAAAAGTAACTAAATTCTATCATCATAGAAATCATTAAAACATGAATTAGCTCTTTTGAACAACATACTTCAATACAGGATTTTTCTTAAAGGTAAACCAAAATGTTTTAATACAGAATTCAACTTGTATTAAGTGGATAAATTGCCAAAACTTCCTGCCTCAGACACCCCTTTACAAAAAGCAGGATAACTGAAGAAATCGTCTGTACTATGAGTCACCGAATGGTAGGTATGAGAATAGCACCAAGTAGGATAATATGAGAAGCTGTGTCCAATAAGTAATAAAGAAAACGTAAGCATGTAAACCTGTAAGCATGCTTGTGTTTAAAGGGACAGTCTATCTTTTTTACCCATTTAACACGAGTTCCATGAGTATGATGTGCTGAACATACTTTTTACCTGTTGATTTAATTTGTTAAAAATCTATGGTTGTTGTTATTTCTTGAGTTAAATGGGGTAAACACAGTAAGCTACTCCAGGTTTGGTCATTTTGAGGTAGACAATTAGATTACCAGTGCACAAATAATACAATGCTAACAAAACAGTCACAGTATGAATTATTATCTGTGCACTGGTAATTTAATTATCCATACACGGAGGAGCTTCAGTTTCCCTGTTTACCCCATTTATTTAAACAAAAATATGTTCAACAAGTTCTATTTATTAACCTCATGTTGTCTCTTCTACCACAGTGATAATGAACTGCTGTTGTTTCATGACAAAATGTCATAAAATGTCCTCCATGATGAAAATTAGATTACTCCCTGAAATATGAAGTGGGGGTTTTAAAGGTGTGTTTTTTATTTTATCTAATAAAAACAAAATAGGGGTATTTTAGTTTTTGTCACACAAGTCACTCCATACCGGGCTCCAAGTCACAAACATTACAGTATAGATTAATGTTAAATTAGATTAATATTAAAATTAGATGCAGTACCTCAAACCTTAGCTTCAGGGAGTAGCAAAAATCACATCTACAGTGCAATCAATATATACAGGAAGTTGTGGTGGAAGTAGAAAACATCTAATTCACATCATCAAGTTTATGATGGTGGCAAGAGGCTTATAAAGTCTTAGGGGCAGATTTACTATGGTTCGAATTGATTTAATTTTGGGCTTATTCAACTATCGAATAGCCCAACATTCGATTCAAATTGGCCTTTCTATCTATCTGCGCATTTCAGCTCTATGCTTAAGTTTTGATGTACCTCCTTCAACATTTACCTTTTCACTGATGTTCCAAAACATGGATCCACTTACCATTTATTTAGATATACAGTATTCTTGCTCCTATGTTGAGTATGATATTGGACTATTCTATCCCTTTACTTTCTTAACTTCAGTGACTTACTGAACAGTCAAATTGGCCATACTATTAATTTTAGATTGGACTGCATGTACTAAAGGCTTATTTAAAACAAGCCAGCATGTAACATTGTCAAGATGCCCTAGAATTGTTTTATAATGTCACTAGAGCCTGGTTAGCCTAATTAAGCTATTATTACATTTTATACAATAAATCTATACCAGTATTGGTATTCCAGTACAGGTGTAAGATCTGTTATCCGGAATGCTTGGGACCTGGGGCTTTCTGAATAAGGGGTGTTTCTGTAATTTGGATCTTCATACCTTAAGTCTACTAAAAAAAATAATGTAAATATTAAATAAGCCTAGTAGGTTTTGCTTCCAATAAGGATTAATTATATCTTAGCTTGAAGAAATATACAGTTTTATTATTACAGAGAAAAAGGAAACCATTTCTAAAAAATTTTAATATTTGATTATAGTAGAGTGTAAGGGAAACAGTCTTTCTGTAATTCAGCGCTTTCTGGGTGACAGGTTTCCGTCCCATACCTGTACTAGTGACCTTTTGCCTGAATACCATCTGGACAATTTGATGTCTTTATTGGGATGAATGTGCAGCATATACACTTTTTTTTAGGAATATTGTACTAGTTATACCAAAAGGAATCATTTGTCAGCATTTTAGAGCATCCATTTCCAATAGCATAAAATGAAATATTGAAATTGACTTGCAAGTCAAGCAGAATCACATTTATTTAATAAAGGTCCTTGTGCCTGAATGTTTATGATATTGTGAACAATGCTGAAATGTTTGTCTAACCACATCTGCTGAGTTCCAGATTTCTTGGTTGAGGTTTGAAAAAAATCAAAGCATTTTTGTAAAAACATAATTTTTCTTTCACTGAAGTCTGATCAACAGCAAATTTCTGTTTCAGCTATGCAAAACCATTTGCTTATGTCTGTGACTAGTCATAAAAGTAATGTTTTTACTTTCTACAAAACTCAGTATCTGGAATCCTGTTATCCAAAATCTCAGAATTATGGAAAGGCCATCTCCCAAAACATTTAAATAATTCAACTTTTTAAATGTGATTTTCTTTTTTCTCTGTATTAATACCTTGTATTGTACTTCATCCTGAATTATTTTCAGTTATCTTTATTGGAGGCAAAGCAATCTTATTAGGTTTATTTAATGTATAAACTACTTTTAGCAGATTTAAGGTATGGGCAGATCCAGAACTAGGGGTAGCCAGAGTAGGCACATGCCTAGGGTGCAAAGCTGGGGGGTGTGTGCCAGGCACGTACCTTACCTGCCCTCTACCCCTAGTCTCTTTCCCTTCCTCCTAGCTGATTTGTGCTTCGATGCGAGCATCAATTCAGGCATGTGCCAGGGTGGACGCGCGCCATAATCAATTTTTGCATGCATGCTACCATCACTCCGTGTGTGCACCCCATCATCAATTCACGCATGCATGCTACCAACAGTTTGCGCATGCATGCTCCTAGTCAGAACAGTGACTGGCCAGGTTGCCTAGGGCGCCTGGCCAGGCTGGCCCGGCCCTGGGTATGGGGATCCAAATTACAGAAAGATACCTTATCCAGAAAATCCCAGCCCCAAGCAGTCAGGAGAGACAACTGCATTAATACCAATAATAGTTTCAAAAGTGAGTACTAATTCTCTAAACTGTTTGAATGCAGTGAGTGCTTATTCTCTAAGCTGGAATTTCTTCTTGTTGTTTGCACTCTGGAGAGACAACTGCATTCATATAAATAATAGTCTCAAAATTAGTGCTTTTTTCTCTAAACTAGAGGATATCTGGATATTACAGTATTGATGGAGAAGTCAGTGACATGTTGGCAACAAATTTTTCTATGAAATAGTGAAAAGGAGATTATCTAAAAAAGTAAGCTAATGTATATTCTATTGCAGAGTTTAAAAAAGAGAATGTCAACCCAAAAATAATGTTTAAAAAGAATTGTGTCTGAAAACAATTCTAAGTAGCTTTGTAATAGACATTACATTACATTGTATATGTTTTTTACGTTATTTTATATTGCTATTCTGTTTGCCTGTCCCTTTCTATTCTCTGCTCAGACTTTTGAAACAATACAAGACAAGCTGACTGATTAACAGACCTGTCTTTGCTGGGGAACACCCTTTGTAGTAATGCAAAAATTAGGGAAATTGTATATTGCTTGGAACACTTGCCCCATAGTTGTTTTGCTACCAATATTTTTTTTAAAAAGTAACAACCCAGAGTTAAGCAAATACTGCTTTCATAAGCAATTGTTTTTACAAATGACTGTAAAAGCACTGAAAATGTTTAATACATGTATATTGGAAAGAATACTCTTCTCTTTTATTAGCCAATTTTTTACTTTGGGTTTAACTTTCCCTTTAACCACAATTTACGTTCACCTTACCATTGACTTACAAAATAAAACAAAAATATGTCCAAAACTACATGTGTAAGAAACTTGCCATGGAATTCAAATGCAATTTCATCCGGGTTAAACAAACTGCAATCTGTTTACTGCACAACTGATTTTCATCAATTTATATTAAAATCATAAAATCATATCAAACTGGAAATCTATACATTATCCATCTTTAGAAAAAGTAAAGAGATGGGTGAACAGTAACAAAGCTTTTGGATCTCTGATTGAAGAGCACGGCAAACTCAGTACGGCAAACTCAGGATAAAGCAAACTTTACCCTCCACCAAACAGCTTCTCTCTTTTCAGAATTTGACACTACAGTATGCACCTACTTTCATGTTTACTTTGTTTAATCAGTGTTTATGTTATTTGTTATTTATAAGATTATACAAAGCATGCCATTGCATCCACCTTGCTTAGAAAAAATTCTTTACCTAATTAATTTAATTTAACAAAAAAAGGCTATAAAAAGAAAAGAACAGGAACATTTGCTGTAAGCACATATAATATATCAAATAAGCAGGAAATTTGGATACCTAGTAAATATCGCAAGTGTTCATGTTCACTTTTGCATCCTACTAAATTTCCTCATGGAAGCAGTCATCTGGTTTTATCAGAGAGTTGCATTTTTTATATTAAATATATTCTGATTGCTGGGTAACCACTAACAGATGAAAGGATTCTTCTTCACAAGGATGGCACATGGATATAGATTCAAGCAAAATATGTATAAATTCTGTGCCAACAATTTGTGACCATGGGCGAATCAGTATTTAGAGCATTTTATTAAATGTGTTCAAGAAAGTATTCATGAACAAATAAGAATAACTCAGAAGTATTCTGTAAAGTGAAGTTGCTATTTTTTATTTTTTGTTGTTATGGGCAATTTGGACATTCATCTAATGAGATCTTTTTCCACTACTAACCAAAAAAAAATCCCTTGCTCCATACCAATCCTGCAGTATACATTGTAGCAAACTGGCAGCTTGTACACTTAACTTTTGGGGGGTTTAGTCAATGGTGGGCAGGCAGCATAGGACAAAGGAGCATAAAGACAGGGACACGCAGTTATTAGGACTGGTAAAAAAGAACAAGCAGTTGGAGGTCATTTTAATCCACTTGGTCACAATGTGAACCAGGTCATTGACGTTGTGGCACCAAAACGTTACAAATTATTATTTATAGAATCCTCCTGGATAAGGAAACTTGAAAAATTAGCTCATTTAGGTTTAAACAAAGAATATGACCTAAAACCATTTTTTAGATAACTAATAACAATTTTAATAGTCTTTTACATTAAATAGTCATTTACATTTTGTATCACTTGCTACAACTTGAATCATCTTGTTTTTTTTCACTATTGGAAATATTATTGGACACTTCCATAAAAAAGCTATTATGTTACCTATCACATGACGCGCATTAGCCACTAGATGGAGAGTGGGGGTTTTACAAGTGTGATGTAAATTGTCAGTTAAGCTTGACAAAGGGTCAGATGTGACCCGAAACTTGATGTAATGCCCTAAAAGGCTCCAATAAAGGCATTTTTAACTTATGAAGAAGTGGAGCTGTTTCATCAACTAACCAGGGGTGACCATTGTATCATACAAACTAATCATGAAATAAAAACCTTGCCCACTGGGCACTACCTTCACTTTCAAATCCAATTTCAAAGAGATATGGGAAGTGGAATACAATTTTTTGAATCAAAACATACACCCAGTGCCTTTTGTGAATGAACAGATCAGTGTACAATAGTAAAAACCATCACAATTAGTGAATAGTGATCTTAATACCATCAAATCATCCGAACAAATACAGTGAAGAGCGCTATTTATCATACTCACAAACGTTAACGAAAACTTGCTTGCGTATCTCAGTACTGTTAGAGTTAGGTATGACTGCCAACTCCCAACAATAATTTTCCTTGGTGGACAATAAAGAGTATTATGTGCAAAAATGTTTTTCTGCACATTTGCATTTAAAACCAAGTGAAGGGAAGTTCCCGTGGTAGTCGCGAGATTGTCTTCGGAGTCTTACCATAAGCGTTGCCACACTTCTGCATTCGTCACCACTGAACGAATTTCTTCAGTGTAGGCTTCCTCCAGGAGTCCTACACATTGAAGCAGTCCCTGGCTAGACTGGGCCCCTTGTGGACAACCATTACACAAAACAGTATTGGTTGGCTCACCCCTGTACTCACAGGTAATATATTCCTGGCTTCCTCACACTCATAGCCAGAATGACTAGCTCAACCCACACCTGGTCCCGGTCACCTTCTGCTTCAGGCAAACACAGGTAGCACCCCCAGCTCCTCTGGGAGTTCATTACACTGCCAGGTCTCCTACCTGCTGTGCCCTGCTGAGAGACTCACTCTTCCATTCTAATCAACTTTAAATAGCATTTCCAGAGGACAGCTTTCCTGTGGAAGGTGCACTCCAATGTCTGGACTGGATCTGAGGAATGGAGTACCTGGCTACTAAGGTCTTTAAACAGAGAACAAATTCAGTATTTGGGGGGAAACTAAAGGCTAGAGTAACATTTTTCCTCCTTTTCCTTGTCAATCTGCCACAATATACTATCGTTAAAAAAATGGGGCTACTTACCAAAAATGGAGTTTGTTTCATAAAGAAAGGTAAAAAAACAGGCCACATTTTGTCCCATTGCTAAATTCTAATGCTCATCCTTAATCTGGAATCCTATGTACTATATGGGCCTGTATACACATAACCATCCAAATATGCAGCAAACTGCAAAAAAAAAAATAGATTTTTAGTTGTGTGGATTTAGCAGAAATGTGTGTCTAAATGTTCTTTGGTCTTTACAAGTTATGCTGAATTTTTATAGAATTTTTCTGTTCTGTTTTCTTATTTTGCCAGTTTAATGGAAGTCACAAAACCAGCCGGGAATTCTCTATAAAGTTTTATAATAAACTAGTACCTGCTAAAACTGCCATATGGTGACAAAACTATTAAACAGATGTTAAATATATTGAAACACTAGAACATATAATGTATATCTCCCATACACAGTATAACAATTTTAATTCCAAATCACTAGTGATGGGCTAATCTCCCGAGATTCGCTTCGCCGAAAAATTTCCAGAGAAATTCGCGAATTGGCAAAAAATTTGCGAAACGAGTCGCGGGACACTTTTGACGCGCGGCACGTCAACTTTGGTGCATTGCGTCGTTTTCGGCACGCGTCGCATCGTTTTTGGCGCGCGTCGCGTCGTTTTCGGCGAATCGCGGGAATTCGCCCATCACTACAAATCACATTAAATTTGTAATTCCCAATGACAAACATAGCCTACAATATTATAAGACTTGCCATACTGTAGTTGTTGAACATAAAAGGATTGAAGGCTAATTTATGAGTAACAGGTGTTTTTTGGCACCATTCATTCACTTCTGTGGGAGAGTATTTAGCAGTTTGTGTTGGTCACAGTCTGGTTTGTTATCCTTGAGAAAGAGCACAAGTATTCCTGTTGAGTGCAGTTCTTTGTTACTTTATTTATCTTATTTACCAGCACCTGGGCAAGTTGCTAAATAAGCTTAGTGTATGCTCTTCCATGTTTCTATATACAGTCAAAAATTTGGGAATCACTTAAAGTTTTGGGCACCCCAACAGAGATATTACATCAATACTTAGTTGAGCCTCCTTTTGCAAATGTAACAGCTTCTAGATGACACCCAAAGCCTTTAATAAATGTCTGTATTCTTAATGGCCGTATTTTTGACCATTCATACAAAATCTCTCTAGTTCAAATAAATTTGATGGCTGCCGAGCATGGACAGCCTGCTTCAAATCATCCCATGTTTTTCAAGTCGGTGGACTGTGAAGGCCAGTTCGAGAATATTGTACTTTTTTCTCTGCATAAATGCCTTTGTCGATTTTGAAGTGTGTTTAGGGTCATTGTCATTGTTTGTTGTTTGTTGTTTGTAACCACTCTCAAAATCCTTTGCATATGCAGCTGCTGTATTTTTCTTTGGCCTGCCAGACCTGGGTTTTACAACAACTTTGCCTGTGGCCTTCCATTTTCTGATTCCATTCCTTACAGTTGAAACTGACAGTTTAAACCTCTGTGATAGCTTTTTTTTAATCTTTTTTGTAGCCTTCCCCTAAACCATGATACTGAATAATCTTTATTCTCAGATATTTTGAGAGTTGTTTTTAGGATCCCATGCTGTCACTCTTCAGAGTAGAGTCAAACAGAAGCACACAGGCCCGGACTGGCAATCTGTAGGTTAGGGCAAATGCCAGATGGGCTGCTATAAGTTGCCATAGAAAGTCACAATTTAGTGGGCTGGTGGAGGCTGTTTGGGCCTCTAAGTGGGATGATTGGGCCTCTGTGTACCTGAAATGCCAGGGCCTATTTTGATTCTCAGTCCAGCACTGGAAGCACAGCACAACTTGCAATAGGCCACCTTAAATACATTTTCTCATACATTTTTTAAACACATTGACTTTAAATATGCAGTCTAGGTTTCTGATTACTGCCTTATAGATTGCAATTACATTTGTCAGACAAAATCTAATGTATGTAAAACCACGCTGTGCTTTCTTAGCACAGATGTAATGCACATCACTGATGCTTATACTGTAGTTTAATGCTGTGAAAAGGATCTCTTTTGGGATAACAGAACCATAATAGCAATCTGCCAGCACCAAGACAAATGTTATAGAATGCTAGAAGATTAAGTAAAGTGGTTTGGCAACCACAGTCGTTTAAGGAACAGTAACATAAAAGTGTTTTAAAGTAATACATATATAATGTAGCGTTGTCCTGCACTGGAAAAACTGCTGTGTTTGCTTCAGAAACATTACTATTGTTTATCTAAATAAGCTGTTGTATAGCAATGGGGGCAAGTAACCTGATTTTATTTTAAATGATTTATTTTTTCTCTATAATAATAATAATAATAATAATAATAAAACAGAAGCTTGTACTTGATCCAAGCTAAGATATAATTAATCCTTATTGGAAGCAAACCCAGCCCATTGGGTTTATTTAATGTTTACATTATTTTCTAGTAGTCTCAAGGTGTGACGATACAAACTATGGAACAACCTATTATCAAGAAATCCCCAGGTCCTGAGCATTCTGGATAATAGGTCCCATACCTGCATTTGTTAAGTAGCAA
Organism: Xenopus borealis; assembly: GCA_024363595.1. Taxonomy (NCBI): domain Eukaryota; kingdom Metazoa; phylum Chordata; class Amphibia; order Anura; family Pipidae; genus Xenopus; species Xenopus borealis. The sequence goes on along the minus strand of CM044435.1, from coordinate 46,912,533 downwards.
ATTAAAGACATTCTATGAGCTTTCTGTATTTAACCTTGGGAAAAGTAATTCATAGCTAATGTGTTGCAGAAATGCCTTTATACTGTCGAAGTTTACAAGTCTGAAGTCATTCCTTTACACGGTTACCTCTAACACAAAATCTCAAATGAGCCTATGTCTAGTGATGGGCGAATTTATTCGCCAGGGGCGAATTCCCGCGATTCGCCGCTGGCGAATAAATTCGCGAAACTGGCAAAAAAATTTGCCAAAAAAAATTCGCCGCGCAAAAACGAGTCGCGCGTCGTTTTTGACGCGACGCGCCTAAAGCGACGCGCGCCGAAAATTACGTGATGTGTCGGAAACGACGCGACGCGCGTCAAAAACGACGCGATGCGTCGCATTTGACGCGCGACTCATTTCGCGAATCGCCGAAAAATTCGAGAATTTCTCTGGAAATTCGCGAATTTTTCGGCGAAGCGAAACGCGGCCGTTTCGCCCATCACTACCTATGTCAATAATTATTCCCAAATAGTCCTGGAGATAAATATGGTATAATGGTTCTATCTATTATCGATCTATCTATCTGTCTATTATAAATTTAGCTAATAGAATCTCAAATAGCATACAGAATGCATTTTGTTATAAGCCATGTCCTTAACGTAAGGGTCAAAATATGAGGTCAGCATCCACTGGCTCTGCTATTCCATGAGGTACAAGATTGAGTGCTTGTGGGTGCAAGAAGAAAGATAACAGTATGTAGCAGGTATAAGCAGATATATGGGAAAACTGCTGTAGTGGGAGGACTTTTGCACCCATTTATGCACTTACCATTTGCACCAATTAAATTAGCTGTGTTCTGTGTACTAGAATATACCATAAATAGAGAATTGTCAATTATTCTTATGTTATATAACTGTGTGACATATTTTGAATATGTCCCTAAGATCATACCTTTGGTCAAATGTTATTTATGTACCATAAAATTCATTGAGGCAACTTGAAAAAGTAACGTTGCACTTTAAAAGCAAAAAAGAATTGCTTCTTCTGTGTTCAGTACTTTTGTTGTGAAACTAAGCAAATATATATTTAGTAATTCCAAAGGTATCTCTTTAAACATTCCAAACCTTTCCTTCGGGGGTATTAAATGGGACCCTTTGAAAGCTCAATGAAATTAATTTCCCTTATTTGGAAAGCAGATGATTAAATCAGTGAATAAAATACTAAATACTATTTTTCTTAATTGTCTGACACTTCTGTCTGCAAAGCTGCTACAGATATTTCCACTGATGATATCACCACATACACAGGAAGCTGACAACATGGAAACCACTAAAAATTCACGGATGAGAAAATTTGATACATTAGTGGATCTGTTCCAAAGAGAATACATCTTTTAAAAGTGGATATCAACCGTCCCTAAAACTTCCCAATTAGCTCCACCTTCCATTCCAAAGAAGGCATCCCAAATATAATTACAAAAGAAAATTGTGCTACCAGTGCTAAATTCATCACATTGTTATCAAGCATAGGGGAATTACTTTATAATTTTGGTTCATCCATATTGCACAAAACTGAGACAGAAGAACTAAGTTTTGACGTTCTGCACTACAAAAATGCTTCCACTCCAATTGTAAGAAAAAAGAATTGGGAGCTAGCTGTGCAGCTAGGATTTTCATTGGCGGATTCTCTTGCATTTATTGGGCCTCCAGCCCAGGATAGTTATAGTGATGTTACAAAGTTCAATTTGCAGCATCCTTTTAGAATATGTTGTAGGTTGCTGTGAGATGAGTTGCCAAGATTCACCTAAGGAATTGAGAACTGTGCATGAACTGTGCTTGACATCTACTTTTTGCTTAGTAATAATTAAAAATACCCTCAGAAATGTTTTCGATAAAACTGCATATAAAATCAAAAGGTAGTCCCCATGATCATGCTATAATTCTCTCTTAGCATCTCTTAGGGTCCACTGCACATGTCTCCACTTCTGAATCTCACTCTTCTGCATCTCCTTGGTTACCTCTGATGCATAACGCCATCAGACTTCCTCCAAGATTGAGGACAATACTTACGCATAGTAACAATATTGAAGTTCAAATCTTTATTTATCCTGGACAATTTTATCTCAAAGCATCAAGTCTGCACATCAAAACACAATTATTTAACAGAAAAGTGTCCAATATGCAGTCAGAACAAAACAGGCTGGTCTCAGTAAATTCAGCAGGTGTATAGCAAGGAAGCTCCCACCTGCAGTTCCTACTTTCACACCCCTTAATCCCCCTCAAAAACATTTGTTACTGAGGTGTGAAGCGATCTCCATTGGAAACTGAGTGTGTTAGTAATAGGAACGCACCGATTCCAGGGTTTGGTTTGGGATTTTAGCATTTTTCAGCAGGATTAACAGAATTTAAAAGCCAGGCCAAACTAAATCTGAACCCTACTAAATGAGAAAAACTTGTGATTCGCACACGCATCACCGATTTCTGCCTGCACATTGGTAATATCCCCCTTAAGCAATCCAGTATTTGGCTGGATCCGGTGCAAAGAATTTACAATTCTGCAAAAATCCAGAATCAACAGGCATGGTGCATCCCTAGTTGGCAAAAGGTTAATGGTAATGGGTGGTTTTGTAATGGAAAAGGGTCAGAACATTGATGCTGCCCATGTCTTATAATACTCCTGCCACTGCTCATATGTGGTGGGTTTTGGAAACAAACTCCACACTTTATCATTTTCAGGTTAAAATGTGTCCCTGTGTCCAGTGACAGGTAGATTGCATTAAAGTCAATAATAGTACCACATACATGAGGTAGATGCTGATTGACTATGCAGTCTAGTATACTTTTTTATTGTAATTTGTAAGATATTAAGATTATATTTTCATGACCTGTTCCAAAATGGTGTACAAAATGGCCCAAATGATCACACCCATTTCCCTAATAAGATAAATGTTTGTGCTACAGATGCCCAAAATAAAGTCTGTCTTGTTTATGTGTGTAAGTGTTATACAAACAACAACATAAATCGAAGCCACAAAGATGCACTACCTTTCTATCAAAAAAAGGATTTCCATGCATGAAATTTTGTCTTTTTTTAATCTTTTATCCTCATGTAATATAATAACAAGAGGCAAGTTTTTTTTTATTCAGTGTGACTGTTTTAAAATACAATTTAAAAGTGCCTTTCACACAATGCTTAATTTTTACAGTGGCATTTTCTGTAATTTGAATGCAGGCTGCCCTGGAGCAAACTTATGAGAACACCAGAGAAATGCTTGTCTTTTGAAGGTACTGAGGTGTCTTAAGTTGTTTTATGGGTTAAAAGTTGAAGTCACTGGTGCATATATATCAGACAGGCAGCTTTCATTATGCTAGGCATTCGGCTTCAGTCATACTCTAGTCTGACCAGTGACCAACACAAAAGAGCAGAAGATCCAGTGAAACAGAGGTAAGATTTAATCTAAACCATCAGTTCAATGGAAACAAAGGCTGGCGGTTATTATTATTATTATCAAACACAGTAACACTAGAATATGTTCTTGGGTTTCTCAGAGAACACATTTTCTGTAATAGGCAGTTAAACCTCAAAGGGATAGGATCAAAACAATCTGCTGGCAGCCAAGAGTTTCCACTTTAAGGTGAATTCATACAGGCATCAGATACTATATTGTAAGAAAGCACTTCTGCATCCTACAGTTACAAGGTAAAAGCATTCTTTGGTTTGCCTGCTTCTTTTCTAATACTTTTGGTACTGGTGCTTCTCTATCATAGATAAATTTTGTATATTTGCTGTGCATTTATTGTCTCAGAATGTCTTTTTTTTGGCTACAGTCCAAATGTTGGAAAGCAATGTATGTTATTCCTCATTATACAGTGTAGTGTAAAGCTTATCCTTAGTACCATTATAGCAAGCCAATCAAATATAATTACAAGTAAAGTAATTTTCGAACTGTTGAGCTTAAACTTAACGTTAAGGTTATATCAGTTTGCTTGTTGACAGCAATGCAAAAAATTAAATTGTAATCTCCTGTTTTCAGTGAAGTATGCTAGAAGTATGTTTTTATCTACACACCACAGACACGTGCAACACAGATATATAGACAAGACACACATACACAGACTAAGTGTATACAATACAAAAATAATGTCATTGTTAAAATGTATTTATAATGCACTGGCAAATATTCAGTTAAATATCTATAAAACTATTTTATTTTTTAGCACGAATACCATGAAACCTATTTCAGTAACAGTTTACTGCAAGTGTATCTTTTTCAGGGCAATTCTTTAAGAAATAGGAGAAAATAAAAACAATATTTTTTTACCATAAAGTATTCTTTACTGACTGTCAAGTTTCAGATGAGGGAAAACATTAAATGGTTAAAAATATTGTTTTACTAAAACACTGCAATAGCTGGAGGGAATGGATTACTCAAACAAAATTATCTTAGCTTGTGGTCCATGCTCAGGGAACAGCTGTTTAAATGTTCTTTGATCCCTTATGTTTGAGTACACAATATTAATAGGAAATTTTATCCAGATGACTACCCCCCCCCCCCACACACACACACACACACCTCCTTTAGAGAATTAGATGCATGAATACATTTGACAACTGTTACCTGATTTGAACAAAGACATCTCTATTTTCTGTACTCCCTTTGGATATATGAACTACCCACACATTAGACTCCAGTGAAGAAAATTCAGAACAGCCCATTACACTTCTTTCAGTTTCCTTAATGATTCAGATTTAGTTAATGGTTTAGATTCTACATTCTAGTAAAAATGTGGTGGTGCTGCAAACTTTGCAAATTTTGTTTAATGTTTATGTGAGCTATATATTTAATGACTTTATATTTGATTGAAAGAATATTATCTTTCTTTAAGGTCCCCAATGGATGCACAGTATTGCAGACCTCTGTTTCTCCTAGTGATCATTTTTTCCTTGACTCACTCTGTGACGCAAGCCTATGATTACACGGACTTTGAAGCTTACCCCTTACTTTCCATTGAGTGTCCCAAAGAATGTCTTTGTCCACTTAGTTTTCCACATGCTATATATTGTGAAAACAAAGGCCTAAAAGAAGTACCACGCATCCCAGCAAGAACGTGGTATTTATATTTACATAACAACCTGATAGAATCACTAAACGAAGAATCCTTTGCTAATGCTACTGAACTAAAGTGGATTAACTTAAGTAGGAACAAGTTAAGCAACAAAAACATCAGTAAAAATTTGCTGAAAAATTTTAAAAGCCTGCTCTATTTATATTTAGATGACAATGAACTAGAAGAAGTGCCAGCACCACTGCCAGAAAGTATTGAGCAAATTCGACTGGCAAGGAATAAAATCTCAAAGGTTCCAGAAGGTGTCTTCAGTAAATTAGGGAACTTGACTTTATTAGACTTGCATCACAATAAGCTCACAGATAGTTCCTTTCAAGCAGATGTCTTTAATGGCCTAAAGAGTCTAATGCAACTCAACTTGGCTAAGAACTCCCTCAAGAAAATGCCACCAGGTCTTCCTCTTAACACTGTCCAACTGTATTTAGATAATAATAATATTGAAGAAATTCCAAAGAACTACTTTAGTGGAATACCAAGAATAACTTTTATTCAATTAAACTACAACAAGTTATCAGATAAAGGTGTACCAGCCAACGCATTTAACATATCATCTATATTAGATTTGCAATTGTCTTACAATGAGCTGACATCTGTGCCCATTGTCAATGGCCATTTGGAGCGTCTTCACCTTGATCACAACAAGATAAAAAGTAAGTCAAGACATATATTTTTAAATACTGTAAATCTACTGTATTTCATACATACCAAGAGGAATATTGTAGGGGTATTGTTGTTAATGCAGTTGAAGCACCATAAAACAGTAGGACTAACTTTTTGTATGTTCTTGAAAGTCATATTCTTCATTTGGCCACCAATTTTTATTATGCACCTTACTCCTGCTTCATTCTAAAATTCAAATGGGGGTTGCTGACCCTAACAGCCAAAAAAATATCCATGAGAAAAACATGTGCTTTTTGCATTAAACTTATTCTGCTCCATGATTGGCTATGTACCATTTGTATATCTCATATTTTGTTTCACAATTCATAATCAGTTAACCTGGTGTCATTCTACAATTAACACAATTATAGCAATATTTGTGTTTGTATTTATATATAATGGTGAAAATTGGGGTATAGTTATTATAAATTAGACAGTGATACTATATACTAGGAGTTTCAACACATAGTTATGATGAGATCCCTGTTCCAGTCTTTTAATTTGTATTTTAGTGCTTAGTGCTGAAAAGAGTTTGTACATGAAGGATTCTTGAGACTACCACATGTATGTGGCAAATTTTTTTTGCCCAGAATACTGGGAATCTATCTATAGCTCGATAACAGGTGACTTTTCTTTTTCAATAAATCCTCAGCCACCATTGTGCAGATGTGCTGCCCTGTTCCTGTAGGGTTTGAGAAGTGATTGTTTCTTTATAGCTCAAGCTAATAAAGTCCTTAACTTTCAAGGGTTTCAGGAGGGTTCCAACAGTGGATGGAAGGAAACCTGATGCTGTGGTTTACATATTAGGGGACATTTCCAAGCACACATGCAGTGTGCACAGTGCCATGTTATCATATTTTGCAATCTTTTTACCCTCAATGCACCCTCAGATTGTAAGTTTGTCTATAAAATTCCAGAGTAATTGTGACTGCAAGGTGGTGCTGTGCTCAATGTTAATGCTTAACCAAGCAGACTAGTGGTGAACCAAAAGGCTCTGTTTCAAGGAGTGGTTTTAGCTGCAAGTACCTTTAATGAATGTATGCAGCAGAAGCTGAGTCACAGCCACTGTTTATGTCCCTTTAAAGGCATTGAAATACAAATACCATATAGCTGGGAAGTGGCAGGGAAATATTTAGCTAAAGAATGGGCAAACTCTACACAGTGATGTCAACAATGGTTGTTACTAAAAGGGAAACAGATCATATGGCTGCAGGGACTTGATGAGAGAGGGGGACTGGTGAGAAAATATTTCCTACCACTCCTGCATGTTCCTCACACTCCATTGCCCCACTGTTGGTGCACAGGGGCAGTTGTGAGGGAAGAGTCCACAGCAGATGGTTTGGGATGAGTGGGAAGTTTAGCCTCTGCATGTCAATGGTCATTGGGAACTAATGCTATAGAATAAGTTACATGTCAATAACATGGACCTGCAATGTCAACATGACCATGTTAATAATTACAGGAAATTGCAAGATGCAAACAGTAAATGTTTAAGACCAGGGTGGTCACAATTCATCTCTTGTCTTACAATGGAAGCGACTAGTTAGAGCAGTGATCCCCAACCAGTAGCCCTTGAGCAACATGTTGCTCTCCAACCCCTTGAATGTTGCTCCCAGTGGCCTCAAAGCAGGTGCTTATTTTAAAATGTCAGGCTTGGAGGCAACTTTGGTGGTATAAAAACCAGGTGCACTGCCACACAAAGCCTTAATGTAGATTGACAATCCACATAGGGGCTAACAAATGGCCAATGACAGCACTTGTATGGCACCCCAAGAACATTTTTCATGCTTGTGTTGTTCCCCAACTCCTTTTACTTCTGAATGTTGCTCACTGGTTCCCTGAGTTAGAGGATGATGGCAGACAAGCCTCCAATCCTTCATTGCCAATATCCCATCATATGCCCTCATCTGTGAGTGCTTGGGAGCTTCATCATGAGCTGTTGATCACATGCCTGCTTATTTGGCTTGTGGGATCATAGCACTGAAGTGAGGGTTGTTTGCATGGCAGGATGCTAATATCACAATGAAGGTTTTAGGCTGGCCATAGCTGGGGTAACTCCCTTAACATGGTCTAACTTTGTGGAAAACTCCCTAAATGACTCTAGATTTATTCTTGAATCATATAACAACGGAGCATAAAAGTGTAATCCTCAGTCTTTGCTTGAAACAATCAAGTGTATCACACTTAAGTTCCATACTAGCTCCATAAACAGGCACTGCTTGGAGGCTGGGTGAGAGAAACAATCACAGCATACAGGATATGTGTGTTCTTGTTTTTAACTTGAGCATCTGCAATCAGAAGTTCTTTTAAACATTTTCAGCAATTTACTCTTCTGCATTAACCTCTGCACATGTTTTTCCTAGCAACAGAATGCATTTACATCACTGTGTAATGTTGTGCCTTAACTAATGGGCAACTGATCTTTAACACATATGATAAACTCAAGCCTGGAAATTCCAAACAAGTTATATTTGAAAAAGAATTGTGCTTTTAACACCATTTCTGCAGGCAATTTTTTTTTTAACAAGGATACATTTTAAAAAGGATTTATATCCTTGGACAAGTCTATAACAAGTCCATCTTCATCCCTCAGGGAAGCAGATTGAAATATGAGATAACTAGGCCTAGCTTTTGACAGATACTAGAAATGTAAAATATGGAGGGGTTGCTTATGTTCACTTTGTAAGCAATATATTATGTCTGAAGCAAATTGGTGGTAAACTCTGTTTCTGGCAAAAAATTTCTTTCTACAGCTAGTAGAAATATTGCATTAAGCAGCTGCTAACCCTCTTTCGCTTCATAACTATAAGGCACTGCAGATATAGATAGGTGGGCCTGCATTTTCAATGTACTACTCCAATCTGCAGAAATTAGTTATAAAAAATGTATGTGACACCCACAGACTCCCATAGACTCAATTCTAATGAAATAATTAAACATTTTAAAACTGATTTCCTCTACTTGATCATAACTAAGACAAATGTAAAATGTTTTTGGACTATTTACAACAAAGGGGTTAATCACCAGCTAGCATACTAGAGCATAGGTAACACTGGACTCTGAGGGGCAGATTCACTAAGATCCGAAAATTCGCCAGCGTAGGCTTCGTTAGCGTTCGCCGCACTTCGCCAGGTGAATTTTTGCCAGCGCTACGCAAATCCACTAAAGTGTGAATTTACGCTCAGGCCGGTGAACGGTAGCGTAGTTGCTCTAGTGTTACTTTTCTAGGCAGAGCGCTGTTACGCTAGCAAAGCCTAATTTGCATACGGCGGGAACTTTAACTTATAATAGAAGTATATGTTACAGCCACTACATTCCACTACACAACCCCAGGAAACCTTTAATAAATTATATAAAGTTGTCCTATTGCCCTACATGTGCCCCCTGTACAGTTGTGTTGCCATATGTTAGGAAATGTAGGGGGGAAGAAGGGTAACCCCCAAAAAAAGTATTGATCTTTTTCAGACTATCACCCTCTTATGTTAACATACGCCAGCGTTTTTTTTGGGACTTAGAAAATTTTTTTTTCATCCTCCTATCTATTGTATTGAACTTCGCTTGGTCTGACCAGGCGAAGTAACGTCTAGCGTAAGTGCTAACGTTGAGGAAAATGTTCATCTTAGTGAATTTGCGAAGTTACGATCCTTCGTCATTGCGCAACTTCGCCTGGCGTAAGGGTGCGAAGTTGCGCAAGTCTATCTACTTCACTAGCGAAAATTCGCCAGAGTCCGTGTTAGTGAATTTGCAAAGTTGCGAAATGACATCACGCTGGCGAATTAGTGCTAGCGTTAGGCGCTTCGCGCTTTAGTGAATCTGCCCCTAAGGGTAGAACTAAACAGACTACTTCCAGGAATTTTCGGCAGATCAGACATGACAAAACGGCAGGTGTCAAGTCAGATGCAACGGAAAATAAGGTAAGCAATAGGAATGCCCGATGGTGTTGCAGCTTTCATCTGACACAGCATGACTGTCGAATGCAGACACTGCATGCTGCGTCTCCAACCGACAGTCGTGTCGGACGAATGCTGCAACAAGATCCGATAATTATATTTCTTACCTTATTTTCCGTTGCATCTGACTTGATATCTGCATTTTGGCACAGCATGTTGGATCCGCCACAAATGTTTAAAAGTTGTCCTTGTAGTTCTACCCTTACACTTAAGGCAGGACCTTTGCACAGTGGAAGAAATTAAGGTGCAGTGTAGTGCAACTACAACTTTCACAGGCTACTGTGCTTTAATCAATAAAGAAATGGGTGCCAGGAGGTTCTTGCTAATCAAACAGAACAAAATAACTGTATTTGTTAGAGACAAATGATCCACAGGGTACTTACATCAGTACAGAGGCATTTACAAAATATATGGGCACACAGCTCAGACAGTATATCAGAGGTAGATGCAGGTGCATTCCCTGTTGATATAGTCAAGGCAGTACAACTTGCCTCCAGGTAGAAGTACCTCAAATGTGGTCTGGATCTCACCCAGTGAAGTAGTCAGGGAGGAGAACCTAAAGCCTGACACTCTATCCACTGTGGTCCCTTCACTGTAGGCAATCTTATAGCCTAGGGAAGCTACTACCTGCTATACCTCCTTGATGGAGCCCAAAACTGCTCTTCCCTCATTGTCACTCTTTTATATAATACTATTACAATATATTCCAGCCACTCACTAGCCTCATTCGTGGGGTCCCTGCTCCCTGACTTAAACACTAGAGGTTCAGGTCCCTCGGGCTTTACTAGGCCTTGGTGTACCCAGGCTCCCTGGAAACATCCGGATGGACCAGACACCAGGAGCCAAAGAGGAAGAGCCACCACTTCTCAGTCACTATACCAAAGTGTGACATTATGTGGTCACAGCACCTCCTGGCCAATAATGCAACTATAAAAATTCCAACTGGAAACATGGTAATACACCCAGCAACTAGGGAGATCAGGAAGTGTAGGGATTTAATGCCATAGGGGCACATTAACTCTATGGGTCCCTACATAAACTTAATTCATATTGGAGGCAAAACCAGCTGAAGCAGACCCCACAGTCGAGGGGGATCCAGGGGACAGGGGCCTGGACTGTGTTTCTGCTTCCTCCCCATCTGCTCTCTTACCTATTTTGTGCACCGGCAGGGAGCAGGGGACAGGGGTGAGTGGGAGGTGCAGGGAGGGTTGGGTAGGTGTACGTCAGGCCCCACTGAAGATTGTTTGTGGTGGGAGCCCGGCATGCCATTGTAATGTCCCTGGACATAACAATACTGCTGGGTTTATTTCATGTTTAATTTTTTTTTAGTAGACAAGTTACATAAAGACCCCTCATCTGGAAAAACCAGGCTCCACACATTTTGGATAACAGGTCCCATACCTGTACTTCAAATTTATTTTTAAATACACAAATATCTTCATGTCACAAACAACACAAAATCATATATCTTGCAGCTAATATTCTGAATTGCATCCGCATAGGACATTGGCCTTTACACAGTGGCGTAACTACCAGGGGTGCAGAGGGTGCAGTTGCACCAGGGCCCCACCCCCTTGGGGCCCATCGGAGCGACGAAAATGGTTATGGCAGGTGTTTATCTAGAGGGAGATTTTACAGCACACATGCCATCAACACTCCAGCATGTCATTTATAGAGGTAAGGGCCCTACAGGGGGGCCCAGGTGCCCATCCTGTACCGGGGCCCACCAGGGAGTAGTTACACCACTGCCTTTACAGAGTTTAATAGTTTGGCAAGAGTTTTAACAGAGGTTTTTGTCCAACAGAGTTTGGTTGCTCTTGGTTTAATAAAAAGAAGACACATATTTGAGTTTACGTAAGCTACCCCCAAGTATCACAGCAGAAAGTATTTATTTACAGTATATTTGATCACTGTGGCTTAAGTGGGTGCAACTTTTAGCAATTTACCATAACTAGATCTTACTGGGCCCCACAGCAAATTATTTTTTAGGCCCCCAAAATGCCCAGTGGTTGACATGTTTTACCAATATTTATGGTAATTGTATATGAATTAGGGCCTCATGGGGCCCCTATAGCTCCTGGGCCCCCCTGCAGCTGCAGGGTTTGCTACCTCTGTAGTTACACCCCTGCTTGCAAAGGTAAGCCATGCTGAGCATGTTTGATTTATGTGCCCACAAAGGCATGTCCTGCCTATTATGGATTTGCATGAGCTCATGTGTTATAAAGGTTTTTGAAGGATGTGGATATGAAATAATGGGAGGACACTGGGAAGTTAGTTTCTGTTAGTCAGAAAAAAACAAATTGTGTTGTATGCATTAGGGATGTACCAAATCCAGGATTCCATTCTGTATTTGGCCAGGAATCAGCCTTTTTTCAGCAGGATTCCAGTTCAGCCGAATCCAGGTGCTTGGCCAATCCAAAATTTCATGACTTTTTGTCACACAAATAAGGAAGTGAAAAAATGTTTCACCGCACACTGCATGCATGACCCAGGAATCTCCCACTACCTGCTACCACTAACCTAACTACCCAATAAAATGTGTGATGCTGTCCTGTTGGAATGATATTGGTCACCGATTTATTGACGTTACACTTAGGGGCAGATTTACTAAATTTGTGTGAAGGATTTGAAATTCAATCGAATTTTCAAAACGATTCGAATTCGAATTTTGAATAACCGTTTTGGGTACTTCGACCATCGAATTTAAAAAAATACGATTGATTCGAATAAAATCTATTAAATCATTTGACCATTTGATGATCGAAGTACTTGCCCTTTAAAAAAAAATTAAATTGCCTAGTTCGCCAGATTAAACCTACCAAATTGCTGTTAAACCCTATGGGAAGCTCTCAAGTTTTTTATATCAAATAAAAAAAAAGAATGGTTGCAATCGTAATTGTTCGATCAAATTCTTTTTATTCAATCTTTTGATTAGTCGAATTGTGCTAAAATCCTTGGAATTCGTTATTTGAAGGATTGCAATTCGACCAAAATTCCATGGTCGAATTCGAGGGTTTTTTAACTCTGGAATTCAACCATTGATAAATCTGCCCCCTAATACCAATAAGCATAAAAGATTAACACATTATACAGATTTTACAACTTCAGAAACAAAACAGCATTGTAAACATGCTGAACATTGTAAAATACAACATTATCAGAACACCTGGGCTCCCTGTCAGTCAATCCATAACTGGAAACATTACCCTCTAGCCGCAACAAGTCCAGTTCAGAGGATATGCTGCCATTCTGGCCTGCCGGTACAGAGTATGTGTTTTTAAATGGAGTCTACCTTCACCTTACAGACTTTCTTACCTGGACCCATCCATAATGATGGTCACCCACCTTAGGGGTTAAACCATCCCACCAAGATATGACTCTCCTAATTGCACTAATTCACCCAGACTGACAAGGGTCCATCTACCAGCTGTGACAATTACCATTAGTGAAAGGGGGGTTGCAAATTTGCCTAACCCTTTCCACTAACAACTATTGTACCCCATCACTCAAGGCCACAAGTGTGACAACTAGGTAAAATAACAAATTAAAACATCAAAGCCACCCCCAAACTAGGAAAAGCAGGTATAAAATAATGGATTTGGTGCAACCCTAGTATGCATAAACATAAAAAAAAACTATTTGCACTTGACTTTTCAGAAATGGCGAAAAAAATGTTTTTGGGAGGAAAACTATTAAATTTGTGCAGAAAAAAATATGTTTAATCAGACTCAAAAGCACATGGAAATGGATGTGTTGCCTACTATTTTATTAAAGAAAAACATAAACACATAATAATATTCATGGCCTACTTTCACAGCCTGTCCCTTTCCATGCTTTAGGTATACATTTTGTGATCTTTAATAACTACAGTATTGTGTTTTGCAGATATAAATGGAACTATTTTGTGCCCTGAAGCCGTGAAAGAAGAATTTGACCCAAATTTTCCTCAGGGACCCCGTCTCCGTTACCTGCGTCTGGATGGGAATGATATTCAGCCACCTATCCCATTAGAACTAATTATGTGTTTTAGGCTTCTTCAGACTGTTGTCATTTAGAAGTCTCTGGTGATGCAAGTTTTGCTGGAATGAAACTTGCAAACACTTACTAGATTATTATTATGACTGTTTTCTTTTAACAAGGGAATTTAAGCTATTATTTTTAGTTACAAATGTGGTTTTATAGTTACTTTTGACGCTGAAGTTGAAGGCAGGGTACAAAGTGCAAATTTGGGTACAACCTGACTTTTTTTCCTTTTGCACCCTGCCTTCCACTCTATTAATATTGTCTGCATTGTGCAGTTGTGTATTTATGAGGGGTAGGAAGGGGCAGGCATGTCATTGCTTTTTTGCCCTTTAACTTGCATGTCATCTAGACACACAAGTTAGGGAAAGGTAGCAGATGAAGGCCGTGTTGGTGTTTGTATTTCCATGTAAAGACATGTAAAGACAGGGCAGGCCTGCACCCTCCGCCTTTGCACTTCTGGTCAGGGTCTTCATAAATGACCCCTCTAATCCTTGGAACAACATGTTACTTATTCTCATTTATTGCTGAATTCCCAGCATCTATAGTATGTTTGTCCTTATTAAGACCAGTGCAATTTGTTTTTGTATCCACAGATTTGCATTGCATCATTTTTAAATCTAAAGTAAATTCATAAGAGAAATGTTTGCATTGTATAGATATTTGTATTTTAAAAGTGTACATGAAAGAATGAACAACCTGCAGGGAATATGTGTTATAAGCCAGTGAAAGAAGTTTATAACATGTTACATTACTTAAATTAACCACTGACTAATGTGCATGTAACCATTTAATGTTTGTTTTATATAGTATGGTATGTACAGATGTCAGTTATGGAACTGAAAAAAAAATAAAATATGATTTACAAATTTGAAAAAAATAAATAAAAAGGATTCACAGTAGAAACTCTCATTTATAAACATACTGACTGTGTATGAAGTGCATGCATAAGAAATATTTTTCCATATTTATTGCATACAATGGAAGAAATGGGTGAGAGTGTCATTGTGTTAAATCCCCTTTATTACTAGAGTTAAAGGAGACATAGGATAAGGGGAAAAAACATAATATTCTAGGCAACAATTAATAATATATGGTGCTGGTTTTACACTGGACTAAAAATCAATATTATCTTCATAAAGTAGCACTATTAGAGCTCTCTATAGATCTGCTATGGTACCTGCCTGTGTTTTAAATGAGGAATTTCCTAACAGTCCATACTAGAAGTTACACAAGCAGGCTTCAGTTCCCTATCAGGTCAGCATAGCTACTGGGCCTGGGCCAGGACTAGTAGGGTATTTGCAGTAATTTTCCATAAATTAACCTGAAACACTACTTTATTCAGTACTTTTCTTCTCTATTTAAAAGAGTTTAATGCACTGGCACATTCTTGTTTTTCACAAAATATTTCTCCTTTAAAATTAAGCCAAAATAATTTTCTTGGAGCTCCTGCACAGCCTGGGAAAAGAGGCAGGAGGAACAGTGGAACAGATGGGCGGGACAAGTGGGGTTTTTGCAGAACTTTTCAATAAATGAACTTGAAACTACTTTATTCATCTCTTTTCTATATGGGGTATAATGCACTGGCACATTCTTGTTTTTCACACAATATATCTCTGTTAAAAGTAAGTCAAAGTAATTTTCTTGGCCAGTATACATTCAGTTATTTGGTCTGCTGCATCTGTATTTTATGAAGCCACTTAATATCACACATCCCCTACTCCAATTATTGTCTGAGGTATTATTAGCAAAGTATTTTACATACTGAAATAGGTTGTGTTTTTAGACTTGAGACATGATGATATAAGAAAATACTAGGTGAATTTCATCTGGAAAACATTTGTATTTGCTTTTAGACTCCATGTCTTTAACCTACCATAATTTACTGGATAATTCTGGGAGTTGTAGTTTAACAATAGCCAAGTGAAGCAACTTTGCTATGGTAGGCAGAGAAACGCCGATCCCCACAGTGCCGTTCTGGCTCACACGTGATGACTTTGTGCAGTGTTTCCCCACATCACGTGTTTCAAGTTTGATTGTTGGGTACTAAAACCATTGTTGTGTGAATTGCTTATTTATTACCTTCTATGCAAATGTACTACACTATATGACCAAAAGTATGTTATCTCTTCTTGTATCAGAAAGGGCGTGCGTGTATACACAAGCATGACCCAGATTAATTGCAAAATGATGTATGACGCCACCTGAAGAGGTTATAAATACTCGGCATCTTTAACAGTGTACATTCTTACTGCCTATGAAAAAGCAAATAGTGAAACGCATGTCGGCAAAATCTGATTTTATTTGTTTGATACTAACTTAAGAAATCCTTGGGGGGTTTTCGGTTGAAATTCTTACTTCTATTTTCCAATTTGGTTTCCAATCTCCAGTTCTCTTGCAGACAAGGTTTTCCTTATCTATTTTCTCTCTTAAAGGTCCCGTAATTTGTGGGTTTTTTAGCATAGCTCTCTGATCACAACAAGCTTAGTTAAAATTTGAGACCACAGTTCCGGACACCCTGACTTCTCAACCGTTTGGGGTCCCTCAGATAGCAAAACAATTGAAATAGCTCTATGGGACTTCTCCACTCCTATGAATTTTCATTTTCACTCTTTTAACCACTAAAACCTCTGAAGAAACTGGAATGATTTTAACCTTATTAAGTATGAATTAATTATATCAATTAATTTAACTGGATGAATTGGTATTGAATCACAGCACTGGTCACCTTATAATAATTTTATCTATTTATTAATTTGATATAGGAATGTATTGGGTTAATGGACTGATTGTCTTGAAACTGATTAATATTTTTATAAATAGATAGTTACATAGTTTCATAGTTAAATTGGGTTAAAAAAAGACAGAGTCCATCAAGTTCAACCCCTCCAAATTAAAAACCCAGCATACACACACACACACACACACACACACATCTCCACTCTTTCACACAAAACATATATGCCCATAGCTATACTAACTGTAGAGTTTAGATTGAATCATGGCAAATTTATTTATTGAATGAATTATTAATGAATTATTACAATCATTTATTGCACTGAGCACTTTATATATCAATTGATGGGAATAGGAGACACATACTCATAAATTATTCAGTTTACAACTGTAAGGGTATTAAAAGGTCCTACTGAGTATTATTCGTTTAATTGTGAGGGTTTTCTTTTCTCTTTCTTAAATTCAAAAATTAACTATACTGACAAAAGTCAGATCCATTTACAGTTATCATATAGGTCTTTCCTTCTCATATAAAAACTTATTTACACATAATTTTAGACAAAAGACTCCAGAGCAGATCAAGTCAGTGTATTAACAGAATAATTAGTACAGATATGCAACAATTCTTAATAAAAGATTCAGAGCATACCTCCCAACTCCCTCCTGGATTCTTATTGAAATGTCCCAAGTTTCTCTTTGATCTACTGCTACAGTTTCTCAAACTTAATTAGATAGGGAAGTTTTTAACAGAGAGTCCATAATACTCAGTACTTGCACTTAGATAAGAAAGTGCAGGTACTGAGAAGAATTATGATTTTTTGATCCACTTCTAGATTTTAGATAGTGATGGGCGAATTCGCGGCGAATTCCCGCGATTCGCCGCTGGCGAATAAATTTGCGAATCGCCAGTGACATTTCGCTTAGCGAAAATTCGCTGGAAAAACGAGTCGCGCATCGTTTTTGACGTGACGGAAACGACGCGACGCGCGCCGGAAACGACGCGACGCGCGCCGGAAATGACGCAACGCACCAAAGTTGACGCGACTCGTTTCGCAAATTTTTCACCAATTCGCGAATTTCTCTGGAAATTCGCAAATTTTTCGTCAAAGCCAATCTCGGGAGATTCGCCCATCACTACTTTTAGATGCTCCAGGGCCCATTTACTATAACTAGATGCCCTAAACTGAAACAATTAACCAGTTATACATTGTGCACAAAATTGTGAACCTAATCCTATGGGTTTGCATATAGCTTGCAGTGTGATCACACACAAGGGACTCTCTTGCTGTTACACCTCAAGTCAATCAGTGCTGTAGCAGTTAAGTCACACACAGTTGAAGGGACTGTAATAAACAATAGCACCAACTTTGAGCCCTTACATTCAAGTGCAAATTGGGGATAATGGTATGCTATTTGCTGACAGGCACACATTTTTGAGCTGTTTGCAACTGATGCGAATATAATGGACTTCTGAGGAATGTTGCACTGTAGGTATAAAATTGCTCTGGTTTTGCACCCTGCTCTTCTGTCTCTTCTGTCTCTTTAACTTTGGAAAGAGACCTATGAAACTGATCACATATAGCCTTTTTACTAACAAAACAAACTGTGTCCACAGTATGTGGAATTATTTTCTTTACTGTAAGGTTAATGAAAGATTGCACTCTGTTGACAAATTTCTGCCCCTGTGACTCCACTTGGCTTGAATGAAAAATGCACAGAAACAAAGCACCTTTCCTCCTTAATATCAGTTGGAGACTTGGTAAGCAGCCTCAACACTTTCCTTGATTTGGAAACAATACAATGATGACGCCAAAGTAAAAAAGGGAGACCTATAAAATGAAAGTAAAGTTTGTAAGGCTAGTGGCTCACTCTGCATTTTTTCTGCCTGTATAGAAGCACAGACGACAAGTATTATCTGCTGTCTTTCTACTGTGTTCTGTGCGCACTAATCCTGTCACCTGCTGTTAGGGTACAAACAGTCCGAGAAAACTCCCAGTGTGTCCTTAGGAGATAGCTAAAGTGGTTATCACAGGTTGGTTAGCTTATTCTCAAATAAAGCAACAGATAAAAGAGCTACCCCCATAAGTAATACATGGCATGAAGTTTGACCAGGAGCAGCAACCTATAGCAACCGAGAATATGTTTGCTTTTAAATGGGTGACGAGTAAACGCTAACTGATTGGTTGCTATGAGTTACTTCTCTTGGGCAAACCCAGTGTCTTTTATAATATAACCCAATTAAAGTATAGTGGGTTATTCTACACTCATACAACCAAAGTATCTTCAAAGAACACTGAAGCATTTTAGCCAACATAATGTACTAAAGGGAGATCTATACCATCAATCATATTTTAAAAAGTTAAATAAGAAGATCATGTTGGGGTTGAGAGTACATCGTTCGGAGAGGTAAACAGAGGTTTTTTTTAAATAGTGTAAAACGTGATCATGCAGAATACAATGCTTTAGCTATCACATAATAAACAAGGGTGTCAAATGCTTCAAATTTAAGTATAGTAATGTATTAGAAAAAGACAAATATGAGAGGGAAAGAACCACAGGACACATACAACTAACATCTATGTGTTTGAATAGTGTTGTACTTGTATAAGAAATTAGGTTAAACAATTAATCAGATCATGGATTTTGGAATAGGCCAAGTAATAAGAAAAATCGTGTTGATCTTCACAGCAGTGGGACCAAGATCTTCATAGGCCTATCCATCTGAGGATTGAAACCATTCTTTGTATCAGAAAAGTACTCAGCACTGCTTTCTAAAATAAATAAATTAAATTAATAGACATAGGGATTGTGCTGAGGTTGTTCATGCATTCCAGCAAATCTGATTTCCCAGACCTGTCTGCCTATCTGACCAATGACACAATGACAATTTATATTAATATAATATACTGCAAGTAGTCTTTAAAGAAAATAACAAGCCTTTAAAATTGTACTCAATATGTTGTCTCTTGGAAACTGAAAACAAAAAAAAACTATGGAAAAATTTAAAAAAAACTTTGCTCCATGATAGTTACCTTTATGATTTTGTGAATGTGTTTTCACTCAATCATATTTAAAGAGAACCCAGCCCTAGCAATGAGCTTTAACATGAAAGGGTCTGACAAAATATCCATTCATCAGTCTTATTTTACACAGAAAAATAAACATTTTAGTGGTCCAGAATTTAAAGGTCTTACTGTGAACCAACAAAATAATCCATCAGTCACCTAGCAGACTATTTACACAGATGCTGGTTGCCAAAATTAAGGATTATTGGTTGTGGTAATCCACAAACGGAGCTTTACAAAGTTGCATTAATCTCCTAGATAGATACTGCAAAAGCATGAAACAGACATTGAAAAAATAAAAGCCAAGAACAGACCTAAGGGATTGATGTAAATGATGCATAATCTCTGGAAAGCACTTCATAAATGGTTGCAAATAAAAGATAAATAAAATAAAAACCTCTGGAATTAAGCACCTTAGTGCACAGTCTCCCTTTAGTATGACTTGTTTTCCTTTAATGCTTATTGCTTTTCTATGTAAATTGTTTTCACTGTTGCCAGATAATACAATAAAACAATACAAAAACAAACTGTAGCTAAATATCCAATTACTGTTGGGTGTTCAAGGGCTTAATTAACATGAAAACCTTCTGTGCTTGTCTAGAGAAAGAATGCTTAGAGTATTAAAATAGATCTAAAAACATCAACAAAAGTTATGTTTGAAAACCCTTAATACATATGATACACTGGCATTCAGATTAGCAGTTCCATACTTGAAACCAAAAGACATCCAGTAGAGAGCTGGTTTTAGAAAGAAAAGTACCACCCTCCCCCAGAGTGAGCTTTGCCATGCTATTGGTCAAGGTCCCATAACACATGCACTGCAGTTAATCCAACCTGAAACCATTTGAGAAGATAGAAGCCAAGGTAAGATTCAATCTTCAATTCCCTTAATATATTTTTAGATAATATTTGCTATGATTTTGTTTTTCAGCCATTCTGTAAACATATCAAAAAAGATCTTCCAAAATGTAATAATATTCTTTTTAATTATAATGTTAACAGAACATTTTCATTAAACATTCTATTGAAATGAAGCTGGAAATTGTCTTTTAAATTTAAAACGAGTTAAATCAGAAATACAATAAGATTCCAATGATGTGCACATTTACTTACTGTCAACCTAATTTGAAAATTTCTACATTTTATATAATACTGTTAATTTTTTTAACAACTTATAAGATTTACTGTAAGGATTGATTAGTAAATGCAACTGCCCAAATACAAAACAATAATAAGTATTTTATTTTTAAGAAAAGTGTTTTTTTAATATATTAGTATTCTGTTGTAGGATGTTTTTCTCACATGCATTTCCCAAAGTTTAATAGAGAAACTGTTTCTAGCTTAATGTGCTTTAATATATGAAATGCAATTCAAGAACAGCTTGTTTTACCAATTGAATACCTTACTGAGACTGAAAGGTCTTGGTTGTGTGGATTTCACAAAATATCTGTAGGAAAGCCAAAATAAATGAAGGCTTTGTGCTGTTCTCTATTCCCAGAGGAATTTCATATCCTCGTGCCTGAAACCCTTCTCCATAAAGACACTCTTTCAAGCAACAGACATTTAGTTTGTGTGTCAATACATTTGGGAATGTGAATTCATAATATTGCTGCACTGAAGTTGGTATGAGCTGCACATGAATAGGACAAGTGTGTACTATCATCCAAATACCAAATTCTACTAGGGAACTGCTATTCTAACAGGTTTCACCTTTCACTTCCTCATTTCCTTAAAAGGTTCAGAAGTAAAACTCATAAGGCAACAATGCTTACTTTGTATTTTTATCATCAGTAAGATAAAGAGATAGAACTGCAAGTTTTTGGAAAGGTATATTTTTTTATATTTGAACAAAATGAAGGTAATAGGTCCTGTGATGTTCTTTATATAATGGATACATATAAATGAATGTATTGAAATGGAACTGACTCTTTAGCAAGAATGATAACAAATTGTACCATTTAAGGTTTTTAATCATACTGTTGACATTTTCTCAAGTGAATTTGATTATTTGCATCTCAAGTGTGTTTTTGTACACAGCAATTATGGTCAAAGGCTTATTAACATTGGTATGCAGGAAGTCTAAAGGAGTATTATGCCCACTCGGATAACATTGCTTCAGTCAATGAGAAGTATAATAGTATACACTCTGGCACTATTCCAAAGTCAATGAGCAATCTGACGTTAATGCTGGATGCTGCTGATGTATGTTGTGGCATTCCAGGTTTCTTACAAAGTAATCAAGTGGAAACTAATAGCCACCCAGGAGTGAAGG
The DNA here is from genome assembly GCA_024363595.1 of Xenopus borealis. Taxonomy (NCBI): domain Eukaryota; kingdom Metazoa; phylum Chordata; class Amphibia; order Anura; family Pipidae; genus Xenopus; species Xenopus borealis. The sequence goes on along the minus strand of CM044435.1, from coordinate 46,890,725 downwards.
GGATTCTTTTTTTTTTTACAATATTAGTAACAAGAATACTCTTATATCTGGTATATTGTTTGCTTCCTTCCAAGGATTTGAAGAATGAAGACTTTTGTAAATCTATTTCTGGGACTTTTTATACTACAAACAACCTTAGCTGCTCCAACACCTGAGACCATAAACTATGACACGGATACATATGAGGATGTGCTGGATAGCCTTTATGACTATGATGAAAATCCTATTGTTGATCAAGGAAAGGTAATTGATTTTTAGCTAATAACAACAGTTGGTTGGGCTTCATACCATGCACATACAACTCTCTGGTGAGTTTATGAATGTGTTGTTGGGACCTTGACTTTTTTAATCTCTCACCTGGGGGAGTTGAAAAAGAAGAAGAAAATTCTACAGTGCTAATGAAAAATATGTAACTCTATAAAACTTAAAAATGGTTGAAGTTGAAGAATGTTGCTTCAGACTACTTAATTCATCTTGTATGTAAGATATATTGTGAGATATACTTTGTGTATTCATACCTCTAGCCATGGCTGGTCTCAATATAAATACACATATTTTTTTAATAAAATAAAACCCTTTTTAGTTAAGATATACAAAAATATTGGAAGCTCTTAATCGATGCTGTCCAAGATTTCCCATGCCACTTGCCAAATGTTTGCTATTTCACATATTTGGAGGTAGTATTGATACAAATGATGATATTGTATGACAAACGATGTCATACAAAAGTTCTATGGTGATATTGGGCATGCTGGGCACTATAAATATCTCTTGAAGGGCCATATGGGCCACAGACTAGTTGAACAGTCCAACTCTGTATTTCTTTATATAAAACCCATGGTTAAATTAAAAGGATACAAAAAATGATAAAGTTGCAACATTCATGATAATCATAGCACACATGGTTAAATGGAAAACATTCTGTTGCATTAAATGTGCACTTATGAAAAATACTGCATATATTTAAATTTTGTATGCAAATGTACGTATAGAATATAAATGTAGTCTTCTATTTCTAACTGTATAGTTGTTTCTGCCTGCATGGGCTTTCACAGTTATGGAATTTTAGATCATGTATAAACAGTAGATATATGATCCCCAGACATTTGTTTTGCACATCTGGTTAATTTTCTGTTACTCTCCTAGTCTGCACTTACAATTGCAAATCAGCACTATTGTGTTCTTGGTATATTACTAAAGAGCTGCATAAGCAGAAAATGAAGTTCTCCCTCAACAACAACAGTTCAGAGCCAAGATTGCACATCTTGAATAAACAGTATCTAGAACAGAGAATAACCAACTGTGGTTAAGAAAGAAAGAATGCAAGCTATTGGCAAAAATATCTTTACATATAGATATAGATAAACAATGAGAGAAAGAAAGACATATATATTGAAAGACGTTTATGTCTCTCTAAAAAATAGTGTGCATGTGTGGTGTGCATGAATCCTTTTTTGCTGAAAAAGCATGCTAATTTGAGATAATTTGGAGCTGTGGTTTGATTTTCTGCATTTAAAGAAGAAGTTGTACAGTGCTATTCAATACACTGTTACTAGAAGGATAGTTCATTATTTTATTGCACTTGATGGAAGTTTCTGTTATAACATGGAGTTGTAGCATGCACCAACTTTAGTACCTGTGACCCAATTTCACCCTCAGTCATTGGAAGTGAAATTCTGTAGATGCCATTCCATTCCTAAAGTGTTGAAGATATACTGTACATCCTCTGGTGGCACTGACTAATGTCTAGATATGTTCTTAAATTATGATTTAAATATATTTAATATTATTCAGAATTAGCAATTGGTCACTAGCACAAAAATCATTTACAATTCATTCGCAATGCAAATAAATGTTCGCAAAGTGAACAATTTTGCCTTTGGGAACACTTTGCCCTTCATATGACAGTAGGATAGTGATTTCAAATGTTATAGTTTGTGACAGTGTGCAGTGTATGTAATACAACTTCTTGATGAAAAAGTTGTTACATTGCTCCAAAAGTTGGCAATGCAGAACTAAGATTAGCAATGCTATAAAAGCCTAATGAAGAATATTGCATTCGACATGCAAATTTGTTCTTTTGGAAATTTTATTCAATTCCCCCCATAATGTCATTGTATGTATAGAATATTATTGTTTAGTAGATATGAATGTACAAATTAGCTTGCCCCTTTTGCAATGTAATTTATTATTTCCAATAGTGAAAAGTAATAGAACTGTCTTCCAGACCGCTAGGGGTGCAGTCTGTTTTGCAATCTAATGAGGGTCCAGGACAACTATTGCTAGGGAAAATACAGATGGAATGCTATTTTAAGATGTAGCTGGTCTTCACAGGAAAGACATAATGTCTCACTAGCATGTGAATATTTGAAAAAACTTCAATCTTATGGTTATTAACCTAGTGTACACCACCTCCCAGACATACACATGCACATCTTGACTATTAGGTTTATGTATCTTTTGATAGCTGTTGTGCTTCAGATTTACTACCTCCTTTTTAGCCCCAGGCACCAGCAGAAGACTTCAGATATATTCTAAGTAAAAGATGTGTTTAGGAGTAGAAAAAGACAGATACCATAAGATATTTACTAAAAATGTAAAATGAGAAAACTTATCTAGACATCTTTAAAGTTTTCCAGTGCTTTCCCACAGTTTTGCGTTTAAACATAAAATTCTTTAGACATTTCTGTACAAAAATAAGATAAACCCGCTTGTACTTGATCTTAATTCCTCCCTGCTGGCAAACAAGCCATTATTTTTATGTAGCAGTAAGGCATCATGCTCTTCATATGGAAAACAGGTACAAAATATTCCTGATAATGAATTATATGCCAATATGTATTACACAGACAGAAAGTAACTATTGTATTTTCTGTATTTTACATTTTGTTTTATTGTTTCTTGCCCTATGAACTATATAGATAAGTCCCTGATATCCCCCATCTTTATGAGATGATTTACTGGTTCTTATATTTATATTTAAGCATGCTGAAAGCAATATTAGTAAGATAAAAATTTCAACTAGCATCAGTATTTTTAATTGGTGGGGCCTTTGACCAATAGCAACCAAGGGAATTTTATGCACTTTTTAAGGGGCAGATTTACTAAATTCACGGAAATAATTAGAAGTTCGATCGAATTTAATATAAATTCGAATCTTCGGATATGCAAATTAGGCAAATTCGACCATCGAATAGTCGAATTCGAATAATTTGAATATTTGAATAAAATTTTATTTGAATATTTGACTATTCGATGGTCGAATTACTTCCCCTTTAAATTTTTATTCGACCACCTACTTCGCCAGAATCAAGCTATCAAATTGGGAATCATTACTTTTGATCGAATAAAAAAAATGTGATCGATTGATTAAATCATTCGAATCGATTGATTTCGGTAACTCCTTTGAAGTTGATAGTCGAAGTCAAGGATTTTACTTCCCATTTATTCATATGGTCGAATTTCGATTTTTTTTTAAATTCGAAATTCGACCAATGATAAATCTGCCCCTAAGATTTTTCTCACTTTCTTAAATGGTTCAGTATGTGAGAGCTTAAATATAAAAATGGAGAGGAGCTATTTTACATGTGAACATGTGCCAGTGAATTAATCAAACAGCTTTTGTTCACAAAGTACATGATTTTAAAGGGTGACTGCCATATTGATGGTGTCAAAATGCCCCTATACTGGAACTTCATGTATTTATAAGTTATCTACAACATATGACAGTTATCTACAACATGTCAGAACTGTTTTGATCTAACGTTGTACAATAGGCATTGTGCAAGAATACAGCTATGGATATAAGTTTTATATTTTTTACCACAGACATTCAAAACTATTTTAAAACTATCTAATATTTCTGCTAGTAAACTATTTTATGGAAGGAAATCCACAACTTTACAGCTCTCACTATAATACAATTTTGATAAATTTTGATGGGGCCCCTGTTTGTCATGAGGTATAGTAAGAAGTTTTAAGTAATTTGAAACATCATTAAGAAATATCTACCAATACTTTATGCAGATGATGGCTTCAATATGGTATTAAATCTGGGCAAATGTAGTGTCCCCAGACAAGCCCACACACTAAGGGACTTATCACCAAGCTTGTTTAGGGAAGAGGAGAAAGTGGACAAAAGAGCAAAAAAATCCCTTAGTTGTTAGTTAGTAGTTATAGATGTGGTATTCACAGGTGCATGAAGTGCCAACAAAAGAAAGTATTGAGGGAACTTTAGTTGACAGTGACTAATAGAAGTTTTAAAATAAAGAAATACATAAATTGTAATACATCCGCGGTGGCCTACTTATTAACATGCCTTAGGCTTATGCCACACAGGAAGATCCAGGGAGATTAGTTGCCTGGCGACTAATCACTGTGTCTTTGAGGCGAATAATCTCCCTGACTGGCTTGCTGGTATCTCGCACCCGCTATCGATAAAGTCCCCTGCGCCTATTCACACGCAGCAACGCGTTTTTCAAAGTCGCTCGAAATTGCCTCACGACTTTGATTTGAAAAACGTATTGACGCGTGTGAACAGGCGCAGGCGACTTTAGCGCTAGCAGGTGCGAGATACTAGCAAGCAATTTAGGGAGATTAGAAGCGGCGATTAGTCGCCAGGGGAGTAATCTCCCTGAAATCTTCCCATGTGGCCCTAGCCTTAAGTGTCAGAAGCAACATGTAGGCTGTACAAACAGGACATTGAAGGAGAGAATTATGGATCATTTAAGTCAAATAAAAAATCTAAGTGCTGTGGAAAATAGTAATGTTACTAGACATTTTGCACAGAGCAATAGAAGTAATGCAGCTTTTTTCTCAGTTCAAGAGATTCAAAAAGAGGATTAAGAGTAAGAGGGGCAATTTAATAGGTCATTTAGCTAAAAGGGAAGTGTTTAGGATTTTTTTATTTACATACCTGCTTACTACTTGGTCTTAATTATCAGTTTGATGTTTTATTTAATATGGAGATTGACTTAGAAGGACCTATTTATTAGTATGGGTATCATGTTATACAATTTATGTTAATACATTAGTATCCGGGAGGAGACTGTGAGGTAATAGAGAACTATCAGACAAAATTATTCACAACATGATTATAATTGGAGCATTTGCCCTGATATGTAATAGTATTTTGTGGCACTGACTGTTACAACTTCTTTAAGGATTGATATCATGGATTTTACAATTTTGCCTTAACTTTTTTGATTTACATTATTTATATTGATTACATCCAGATCAAGGAATAGAACCACGGTAATATGTATGTGTAATCTTGCTCTGAATTTGAGTAATATATGGCAATTTCTGATTAGTTTTAAAATTATACGGGAGTGACCTATTTGGGTTTAAATTCTGTTCATTCTGTTATGTAATTTGGTGCCATCAATACCTATGATTAAGTATTAGAGGGTATGAAATGTGTAAGGTGGAAAACCATGGGGTCTGTTTGTTTGTTATTCTTTTAATACAGTATGCCATTTTGAATAAAAGTAGCTTTTAATGGAAATAATGAGTTATGGGATACTCTTTTTGCTTTTTTGACTTATGTGCAGTTAAAACTGGGGGCTGTGTCCCAGCAACTATGTCTCTTTTTTGACTAGCCATTCTATCCCAGCATATAAATGCAACATATTCACTCACTACAATACATCTAATGGTAACCTCCTCTGAATGGATGTTCCCATCTCCTTGGAAGGATCTACCAGTGAATAAAAAATTAGAGCATTTATTGTACATTCAACTTCTAAATTCAGGGTCACCATAAGACATTTTGGGGCCCTATACAAGTACACAAGCATGCAGCACCAACATTCTAAGCCAAGGTTCTTGCTTCAATTTTTCTAGGACAAAAGGTTTGAACTTGTTGGGTATAATTGTTTTCCACCACAGCTACTATGATACAAACCCACCAGTTATTTTACTGAAAAGCAGGGATGTAACTACAGAGGAAACAGATCCTGTAGATGCTGGGGGCCCAAGAACTATAAACCGTGTGACTGATAAGCAACTGCAATACATGTTCATGGAAAAAGTCTTGCCAAAGTTTAGTGGCCCAATGATCTTGCTGTGGGGCCCAAAACTAGTTATTCAACTACAACAGTGGAGTTGATGAAAGAGAAGCTCATATAACTCAGTAAATTTTCCAGTTTTAACAGACAGTTGATGTTACTCTAAAATAACTAGTCAACATAATTAATGTGCACAAAATAACCCACCAGCAAACCCTGGCCTCTCATGCCAAAATGGTGTGGTGCACAGTATGAGGGAATGGCACCAAACAGAAAATACTGGCACACAATTAATGTGCTAATTGACAGACAGTTCACTGGGCCACAGTGGAGTTTGAAGTTTAAACCCTACCCACCTACCTGCTCCTGTGACAATGATCTTACTGTCATTGACTGATACAGTACCTGTTATACTTTTTTTTATAGAAATAATTAAAGTTTTTGCACAGGCTACATACATTATGTAAGTTTAAGGGAACCAATGATCTTACTGTGGGGCCCAGTAATTAGTCAGTAGTAGTTCATATAAATAGTAAAAATAATTAATGTGCTAATAAGTCAGTTTATTAGGGATCAGTTTAATTTACTTTAAGTTTTGAATTCATTGGTGGTCAGTAGAGTTTTCCCACCTGTCCTTCTTAATAATTTGTAATTCATTCTGGGTTGGAATATATCACTAGATCCAATATTGTGTAAATCTCAGTCATAAGTAAAGTAGATGTGTTTTGGCTGTAAAGCCACCGACTATTTCACAGATCTGCAATTGTTTTTTCCAAAAAGCATAGAACTCAATAGGAAGGCAAAATTACATTGTGTATAAGGCATTTTTAGCGAATACATTTTGTCATACATGCCCTACCTTGTTAAAGGAACTATGTTACAACTGTTTTTCATTTAAAAAGGGCCCCCATGTGGCCAATTTTTCCCAAACATGGCACCCAGACATCTCCTTAGATGGAGAGGGTTTGGGCTTGGGAGGGCTCCAATTCCATTGTCTGATGTAGAAGGCAAGTGGCACATATAACACATAGTGGCACATATCATGTCTGCATTTTTCTCCCAGTGAAACAGACGCATAGCAAAATTCTAGCACAGATTCAAGAACAATTTTGCTGCTGGCAAAACTGCTAATTTGAAACAAAACTTTACCAGGTGAAAATGCATTCAACTTCCTTAATAATTCCTGGGTCTTCATCAATTAGGGGCATGTAATTGTCATGTAGCATATTTATGTGTAGGCAGTATTATTGCTCACTTATTTTGTCCATTAAACTCAAGCACTAGAATGGTTTAATATCTATCTGCCACAGTTACTAAAATAAACTGTGAAAATTTGCAAAATAGTTTGAAGTCAATGGGTGTTTTTTTTTGCTGTGATTTTGCAGAAATGTTTTAGTCACATTTTAAGCTGACAATACATTGGGGTTTATGGGTGTTTTTCTGTTGTGAAACCTGGCAAAAATTTTTGCCCATCATCGCTGCCAGTAGATTCTACATTTTCAGGTTGCACTTTCATTTGTGCCGAACCTTGTGTTGTTTGGAAGTAGAAAGATTAAAGATCCCCACTGGGGTTCAAGTGTGAGTGGTGAAGTGTAATTTTATGGACAGGTATCTTTTTGTTAACCAAATCTAACAGTGGAGAAAGTGTTTTTCTTGTTGCTATTAACTAGTTAACTACTGTCTCCTTTTGGTTGTTACTTTTTTGATAACAAATAATTGCTTAAAGGAAAAGTAAATGTTTTTCTTTATCTTTCTGTAAATTTGCTCTAAACAGCCCCCCAGATTAATGTACCCTAGTCCCTGCTGCAAGTCTGCTCTGGTTTCTGTGTTATCAGCAGCTTGTTTCCCCTTCTTCCTGGTGCAGAGTGAAGCCCAGCCCCTTAGTTTACTGAGCAGTCCATTTGCTGCTGTTCAAAAATAGAGAGGAAGAGGGAGCCAGTGTTTCATTAGTAAGCTAGTTTCCCCAAGCAAAAGCTGCTACACACACTGCTCTCTGCTATGTCATAGTATGCAAATGATCTCCTGGACTAGTCCAAGATATAAGGTCAGCTCAGAAAGCTAAGGGGCTGGGCTTCACTCTGCACCAGGAAGAAGGTGAAACAAGCTGCTGATAACACAGAAACCAGAGCAGACTTGCAGCAGGGACTAAGGTACATTAATTTGAGGGGCTGTTTAGAGCAAATTTAGAGATAGAAAAAAAAAACGTTTACTTGTTCTTTAAATTGGTGTGGTGGATTATCTAAATTGATAAAATGAAAATAAACTCTTAGGGGTAGATTTACTAAATTCACATGAAGGATTCAAAATTGAATTTTCAAAAAGATTAAAATTTGAATTTTCAAATGTTTTTGAAGACCATTTCAACCAGTGAATTTTGAAAATTCAAATAAAAATCTATTCTAATATTTGACTATTCGACAGTCAAATTACTTCCCCTTCATCTGCCTAGTTTGCCAGATCAAAGCTACCGAATTGTGTTTCATTATTTTTGATTGAATAAGAAAATTTGATCAAATGGTTAAAATCATAAATGATTTTATCGATCATTATTGATTGTTCGACCAATCGAATTGCGATAAAATCCTTTGAATTCAATATTCAAATTCGAAGGATTTTGTCGAATTCGAGGGTTAAAAAACTTTCAACCCTTAGTAAATCTGCACCTTATTGTATTAAACAGGTTTTGTAATCTGGTTTGAAAACTTCCCATAACCCTAAACAAATGGCTGCCCGTACAGTCTTGCGTGTGAAGATGACTCTTTAAATGAATTACAAACCAAAAGTTTTTTTAAAAAAGTATCATCCAAGGCAGGAAACATTTTATTTTTGTTATTGATGCCACGTGTCGCATATGTGTTATTTTGGAGCAATTGTTCCTGGGAACATTTTGTTAGATGCAGGGAGGTTTTATTTTTTACAGCTTGCAGTATGAGGAGGACTATAAAGTAGGAGATGGCAAACAAGGAGATGGCAAACAAGGGGATATAGGACACAGAAGTAGTGATGGGCGAATCTACCCCGTTTCACTTCGCAAAAAAATTCGAATTTCCAGCTTTTTAGGGACATAAACTTCAATGAATTTGAAGATTTCCACTGGAGGAGGACTATAAAGCAAGGGGGTAGCAAAGGGCATTGAAGTGTTAAATGGAGATGACAAACAAGGGGATATAGGGCACAAAAGTGCAGATTGGTTCAATTAATTTTAAGAGTCTATGACCATATGGTTAGTATACTGTATGTAAACAGTGTATAAACCGTATAGTATTACATTTATGTTCACTACAGAAAGAAGACTGGATGATAAAATAAGTGAGCTTGAGTTAATAGCAGTGTATGAAAATTACAATGCTTGCTTAAACATGATTTCATATATATGATTGGTCATGAAACTATAGCATGTTTTAAAGTTACAGGGTAAGCCGAAAATTAAGGATGCTGTTTGAATGTTTAAGGGATACTGTCATGGGAAAAAATGCATCACTTAATAGTGCTGCAGCAGAATCTGCACTGAAATACATTTCTCAAAAGAGAAAACATTCCTGAAGAAGGCACTATCCACAAGGTTTTATTGATGGCAAAATATGTCCCTTGTTCGCTTTAATAGTCAAAATTCCTTTGTTTATTGTTGTTGCACTCTGTGCACTAATAATGCAGGATAGGCATAAAAAATGTCCCTACATAGTTTCTGTAAAATATGCCAGATAAAGGGAGTTTAATTTAACAGTATTTCTGAATGCTTGCAATTAAAACCTATTGAGTTTGCCAATAAAAGGGTAACACTTCCTGATTCAATCAGTTGTTAAGAGAGATCTTAGGTTAACATTAGAGAACAGACACTTATGGTGGATATGATTACTGTCAATAAACATTCAGAGGCATCATACAATAAAGTCTGCAGTGCTTTACTGGTATATCCAGAGAACACACAGTCATCCCTTGAGATTAGAAACCAGGATCTTCATTTCAAGGTGCAAATATTTTTTTTTTTCACTGAAAGCTTTAAAGTTCCAAGAAGTGGGAATCCCAAAGAGTGGGATACCTTTCAAGTGAGAATAACAAGGTTACTGGTATTTTAAAAAGTTGGCATATTTCACCTTGTAACGTAGCCCATAACTATGAAGTGCTCCAATAAACAACTGCTAGGACTGTGAGAAGACCTTTATTGGTATAATGTTAGCATGAGTGGTAACATATGACATATGCATCTGTTAATACTGTAGCTCATTGTTTATAGCCCATCTGTAGTAAAATCCATTCTTGAATAATGTAATTCACATAAACATTTGCACCTGTTTTATTATTGATATACAAGCACCTACTGTATTAGCAGTAGAATAAAGATGTGCTAGATGTTGTGTTCATCACCCTCCCCTTTTTTACCACCTTGTTCATATTAAAGTCATTGGTATTGGTGTGTGTATAAGAAACATAGCCATTGGTACTTTCAATTGTGATATGTAATCAAAGTAGTTGATAAATTATACATTTATTCATATTGTGGAATTCATGCATTTACAGCCTGCACATATAGTATTAAATAATGGAGTCAGGTAATACAATTCCTTGTGAAGGATCATTATTGTGGCCCCAGGCTATAAGGGACCTTCTCTTACCATAGAGCGCATTTATTATGTGTGAATTTTGGATTTGGAAGTCTCCACCAGACTTTGTGCAACTATGTCATAAGTTAGTTTTTGATACATGTGCATATTTATCAAAATGAACAATTACAATTCGGCAAACGAATGTTGACGTACTTGTGTCAGTGATGATTTGCTGGCACAAAAATTTCACAACTCATTTTCTCTAGTGTTAATTTGTTCCTAGCGGAACTTCATTAACTTACGCTTATGTCAATTTAAGTTCAGTCATATGTATGCATTTTGTAGTGATGGTAAGATTGCTGGAAGTGGCCACATTTTCAAGGAAGCAAAAGGAAGACAGATATCCTCTATTGTCCTAGACATAAGCCCACCCTAAAACTTATGTGGTATGAGCTTCAAATGTTAAAACATTGTAAATAAGATATTTTTGACATTCACAACTTGTAAACATAGTCCCACTTCAAAAACAACATTTTTACTTTTGCTGATTACTTTTTTGGAATACAGGATATGGTGTCACTGATAATGTTGATGCTGTAGCTTTATGTATTCATCCACCAGTCAAAACATAGCAAAATAGATTTTTGTAAAAAATTTAAATTTTTACACTTTGATAAATTAGAGGATTTATGATCGTTGGTCTAAGCAAAAATTTGCCTGGCGAAATGCAGCAAAAATTCTCCAGCAACAAGGTAATTCATTAGCAAGTGTGTTGCTCATTCTTTAGTACCTAGGCAATGTTGCTCATCTTTTAGTAACTAGTCAATATAATTTTGTGAAAATGCGTCAGACAAACACAATTCACTCTTTAGTAAATGTGCCCCCAATTATGTGATAAAAGGCCTAAAATAAATTTAAAAATTACAGACTTTGGGTGCTCAGCATATAAATTTAAAAGAGGGTTAATGGCCAGAGCCTGTTTTTAGGTTGAGGGCATCTAAGTGTGCCAGTCCATGATTATCCTGGATCACAGGTTCCAACCAAATCCTTTGGCCTCCAGCACCATTGGAAATCTCATATATAACCTTATTAAACTAATCGTTGTGTTCCTTAGCTTTTCCAGACATTACATGATTTGTATTCTTCTCTCTAGATATTAGTATTCCAGTCTAGCTGTCACAATTTATAACCAACTAATTTTTGAAAATAAGCTACAGGAAATCTGGCCTTAAGTCCAAATGATTGTTCATTTGTTTGCTGATAGATTGTAATATTGACATATACGAGGAGCAGTCGTTTCCCTATTATTCCTTGTAGCATTAAGGTATCAACACTTGCTAACTTTCTATAAACCCAGAAATTTCCCACGCCATTATATAATAACCAGGTAATTCAAACATAGCTATGGAACTAGTTTTACTTAACACATATATTAAAAAAATATAAAGGATAGCATTGGTACACTTTAGGGGGCACATTTACTAAGGGTCAAAGTAAAAAATTTGAATAGCCCAAAATATTGTCTCTTTAAAAAATTCAAATTAGCTGAATTGCTATTTTGCCTATGGGTGACCTCCTGGAACCTTTAAGGAGTGTTTCAGAAATTTTTTGAAAATCGAAGGATTTTTTCCAAAATCTTTCAAATCACACAGTGCATTCAAACAATTCCAATGATTTTTATTTGATTGAAACCAGACCTATTTGATCCATTTTCAATAAAAAATGCACTTAAATCTGCCCCTAAGTATCTGTAATAGTGATTTGTATTTTGTTTGTTATGCAGTAAATAGAGTATTTTGTATGTCTTCATGCCTCTGTAATGAAACCTGTACTTAAAGGGGTTGTTCATCTTTCAATGAATTTCCATTATAATTTATCATACATGCAGATAGTGATATTCTGATAAATGTTAAACTGATTTTGATTAAATTGAATAATATCTATATATGTATATCTTCCTGGAAGATTAGTCTTAAATCACTACCAAACATTGTGCATAGTTGGTGCATAAAATACTTATTCCAATAGACTTTGTTATTGCTGTTGAAGGTGGCTCTATAAAATTTTAATGTGTGGAGATTGAATAATTATGCAAAAATGAAACAGTATTTTTTTATATTGTTTTTTTTAACATTGCTAGAGTTTAAAGTGGACCTGTCACCCAGACATAAAAAATGTATAGTAAAAGTCCTTTTCAAATTAAACATGAAATCCAAATGTTATTTTCTATTAAAGCATTCATAGCTGTTGTAAACTAATTTAAAAATCTCAGCTGTCAATCAAATATTGTCTGCCACTCCTCTATGCCTTAGGCATGGAGTCAGGGCAGGCATTACTTTCACTTTCCATTCATCACTTCCTAGATGTCACTACCCTCCTCACATTCCCCATTCTCTTCACCATTTAATTGTGTAGCCAGGACATGGGGATGGACATCGGGTTACCCATTCTAACAGGATTCTGAGATGATTCAAGGCTTGCCTTAATAACAGTGCCCCCAAAATAGCTCCTGCCTATTTGCTATAACTGTGAATTCCCAGACTGAAGGAAACAAAATTCAAATATTATACAGTGTAATTAAAGTTAATTTAGCTTGACTAATGTGATATCTTTTTGAGTGACAGATCCCCTTTAAACAAAAATATCACAGAGAACAATCATTAGTGTAAGGTTTATTATTCAGTAAAATTAGATAATTTGACATGTCTGAATACTTTTGCAAAGCACTGAATATTTATGTATGAGATCTGTTATTTTAATTATTTGTATATATATAAACAGTGGGGGATGTAGGACCCATGTTATCAGAGGCAAATAATTTGAGTAATGGATACAGAGAGAAGGCAGAGGTTCTAAATACCATTTATATTAAAACAAAACATGGAAACCAAGGACCTTCTGGTCAGGAAGATTGCCCTGTCTTGTATAAGAATTTTAGCCGTGTCAGAGCATTCTAGCCTGTCCTGCCTTGCCAGTATTCTTGTATACTGTAAGTAGTCTTTCCTAGTAGTCTTTTCCCTCAATCTTTCCTGCTCTAAATTGACCATACTGTGTATTTGTGGTTGTATAAGTGTGTATTAGCTGTATATTTGTCTGTGCATGTTTGTGTATATATGTTTTGTGGGTGTGGGGGGGAGGTTAAATGATTACAAGTTCCGAATGACATGTTGGCGCAATAAAATAAAGGAATACTCAACTTATCATAGAAGCAAAATTACTCCTCCCATCTCTATATGTATGTATATTTGAGGGCCTAGTGTTACCTTGGCTATTTTGTCTATCTCCAGAAGCTTCGTAATTTAAGTATATGTATATGGTTTTATCTAAATTATGAAATTAGCCAAACAATAATTACATCACTGTTTACCTCAAATGTTATAATTATGAAAAGCAGTGAATGAATGCTTGTCTGCCTTTATGATTCTCTGCAATAGTATGAAGCACAGATACATTATCCTTTAGTTTACTGAACTTGAGCCTATTATGTGTTATTTTATCACCTACAGTGCACTTTTGAAATCACTCTTTAGATTTGAAAGCAAGTTTCTGGCCTTCAAAATGGAACGCTCCGTAGTAATACGGGATACGTATTTTCATTACTTCAAATGAAAGTTCGCTTCCTCAAATATACAATAGTGGCCTCTGGTTCTTAGATCTTTTTTTATGTACAAAAAGATCCCACACTATGGGGCAGATTTATATTATTATATATTTTTAAAAAATGTATGGTCAAGCCTGGCAAATTTGACTACGAAACTATCCAAAAGTTTTTTGTTTTTTTTTAATTAATAAAATTTTTGAGATTTATCATATTATGGCACTTTAAGAATTCGAATTCGACTATTCGCCACCTAAAACCTGCCAAATTAATTTATAAGTCAATGGGAGAGGTGCAGTGACCAATTTGGAGATGTTTGTAGCCTTCCTGTCATTCAGGTTTTTTCTAATTGACTTTGGTCGAATTCAAATTGAATTTGATTAGAATTTTCAGGTCAGTAAAATTTGTCAGTTTGAAATATTCGATTTTTTAAATAAATCTCCGCAATCCAATTTTGAGTAAAAATCGAATTTGTGTGTGCTAAAAAAACTTACATTATTCGAAATTCAAATCTTGATAAATGTGCCTCTGTCTAAAATGTTTTCCAACATACTTATATAGAGTAATTAAGCCCCTAGCAAGTGCCTTTTGTCCAACCTCACTATCTTTATATTGTAATATTCCACTCCTTTTACTAGTTTAGTTGTAATATCCTTCTTTAGTAGGGGGCACACTATTACACTACACCTCAAAGTGAGTCCTTGCTAGGGATAAAAAAAGAATGCTTCCATCTTAATATATTTTTATGCATTGTGCTTGTCATTGCCTGTTACTGTGTAATACTGTATCAAATGCTTTAGCGAAATCTAAATAAGTAGATTGCATCCACCACCTTCTCATTGTCTAGATTTCTGCTCAACTCCTTAAAGGAGATTTCAACCCCTTATAAAAAATAACCCTGCCCTCTACCCTACATGACCCACCTCCCTCCTCCCCCCAGCCTAGCTGCTACCTGGGTAAATGCCCCTAACTTTTTACTTATGCCTTGGTGCATATTCAGAGCATCGGAATTCACTGCAGCTATCTTCTTCTCTGTCTTAGACATAGAGGTGGGGCAGGCAATTGCTTTCACTTTCCATTTTCCATTCCCTACATGTCACATTCCCCTCCCTGCTCACAGTCTATAATTGTATAACTTGTAGGCATGGGCATCAAGTCTCCCATTCAAGCACATAAACAAGGTTTTAGGGTAAGGACACACAAGACGATTTGTCGCCAGCGTTTTTAAAAAGCAAATCGCGGCGACATGTCGCTCGTTTTGTCTCAGCACAAAACCATATGAAAAACGCCAGCTACTGTGCACACAGCGCGTTTGTGAATCGCCTGTAGCTCCAAAACGCACTGAGACCCTTTTCCGAGCGATTCATCAGAAATAGCATGTACTTAGAAAAGCACTGAAATCTCCTAGACACGTACACACATACAGATAAGTAGCAGCAATTGTATTCAAATTACACTGCGCAATGACGCAAGAACGTAAAGACGCAGGAATACAAAGACGCTAGGTTACAGCGGCAAGCACAAACGCTCGAGGAGAGACGCCGAGACAACACGCCGAACAAACACTCGGACGAAAACACGCTCGAAAATGCCTTTTTTGAAGCACTTTTTTGATACGGACAGGAGCACGTACCGCACAGAGCAATGGGATACAAATCGCTCTGTGCCAATTGTCGCTGGGAATCGCCTGTTCGAAAAAGATGATCGCCTTGTCGCCGCGATTTGCTTTTTAAAAACGCTGGCGACAAATCGTCTTGTGTGTCCTTACCCTTAAAGGTGTTACAAAGATTTCTCAATAACAGTGTCCACAAAATGACTGCTCAAAAAAAAGTTTATTTCGCATAACAAACACAATAGATAAGAATTTCGAATTAATTCCTAGGGTGACTGGTCACCTTTAATGCTAACCTCTTAAATTATAATATTTTTTTCTTTGTTTTACCTTGCTTACCAGGGGAACAAACTGACAGGTATATTTGTTAGGTAGCATTTTAAAGACATGACATTTTCCTTCTGTGTTTAAACTTTTGAAAAGTCTTTTCCCATTATTAGAGATGCCCTTCTAGTGCCAGTGTTGCACTTCTAAAATGTAGTATCTTAGTTATTCTTCACATAAGTCTAGTTAAAATCTATACCCACAGAGCCTCTACACACTTCCCAATGATATCCTTTGTAATATTTTTAATGCATGGGTGTAATTCTGGCGTTACAAACATAACACTTTTTTAAATCTATCTGTCTCACGTAAAAGTAGTAAGCATCTGAATTCAAAGTTCAGTCACATTTCATCCCACCAAGTATCAGAAATTACTTACGTAATGTCTTATATCATAATTGTCTGTAAATTAATTTCCTGCATTTAACCCACTTTTTAAGGTCCAGCATCTAACATTGATATTGCGATCAGACACTAATATTTATCAAGAAAACTGGATCATCCCAAACCCAAAAAATTGTCTCCCCTATTTTCCACATACTAAGCCCTAGCACCAGCAATTGTTTGGTTGCAATGATAGGTATGATAAATGACCCTATCCACTTCCTAATTAATGAAATCTTTATAGCCATCTGTCTAGGTCCAGCCATGCTCTGCCACAACTGCTAGAGAGGCCGATGTTAAAGTATATTACATAAGAAACAAAGCATTAAATTGTTTTCTTGATGGTTAAAGATGACTACCATAATCATGCTCAAAACTATTTTTCACTCTGTATGTAGTCCTGACTCTTGGACATCATGCTGAGTGGCAGATTCTGATTTATATGATGCATTTCCATGGTTCCTGTTTGAGAAATGCCTTTACTATAAAGACTAAAATATAATGTACATGAATATGCAACAATTATGCCTTTTTTGGTCACAGTGCTGTCTGACAGTGGCTCAACCAGCATTCCTGATTACAAAAGAGGAAACTTATTTTCCATTAAACTCTGTCATTGAACTTAGTCAAGTGTATGTTGGTGGCTGGAATCTTTTTTTATTATTATTATTTTTTCAATACATAGTCACCATGAATGCTGCCCCCTAAAGCTGTCATTCTAGGCATGTGATGTGTGCCACCATATTGCTATACACAGCAGGGCACCACAGCTGACAGTCTGAATTGACAATGTTTATTCCTTCACACAGAGCAACTGGAAAACATATTGAAGACAAATGTTCAAACTTTTAACACTTTAGCTGAGTTACAGTTAAAAGCTTAGTTGGAGCAACTAGCATTTACTAAACAGAATAATGGGTGATACACAAACAAGTAGGGGGTAAGCTGTTTTGCATACATCAGGTATTCAGGAACATCATAAACATAAATAAACCTTGTCCTCTACTCCCTAGCCAGACATGGTAACAAACGGGTGTCAAATGTATGATAAAGAGGTCATAGCACCTGAAATTTTGGATATTTAGAATTTTGGATTTATAACTCCTGAAATGAATGTTTCAGTGAAACTAATTATGTTAACCCTCAACAGATATCTTCTAAGAGGGTGGGTGCCTGTCAGATTTGGCCACAGGTGAGTGGCTGGCAGGTAGGAGCTGTGTAACATGGGTAATACAGAAACAGAGCTTGATGAAAGGCAGACGGCATGTTATATAAGTATGATGATTTATTAAAGGAAAGAATAAAGCAGGTTTGATGCAAAATTTTAAAAAAACGAAAGCCCTTTATCAGGCCAATGGTTGGAGGCAGACAGCAAAAATGAGAGTCTGATAAATACGCAGAAGGTCTGGGCAGGCATCTGAAAAGCAAGTCCAAAAGGCAGGCTGAGGTCAGGGCCAGGCTGAAGGTATAGAGTAGTCCAGAAAACAGGCCAAGGTTAGTACGAAGGATCAGGAATGGTTCACAGGATTAGGAGCTCAGACACTAGAAACAGTAGTCAGGGCAGGAACAAACAGGAAACCAGGAAGGGCTCAAACAGGAGCAACAAGGTAACAGGCTGGATCAGGCTTGAGAGATTCAATGATCAAGCCCCGGAAGTTGCCAGAGGCAGGCTTATAAAGCCCCTAAATTAAGATGGCCATACACGGTGAGATCCGGTCATTTGGCGATATTGCCAAACAAGCGGATCTCTCCCCGATATGCCCACCTTGATGCGGCCGCAATCCAATGGAATTTTTAATCCTGTCGATCGACATCTGGCCGACATCTGGCCGACGGGAAAGCCCGTCGGAGGGCCCCACCGCAGCTTTTATCGGCCCGTGTATGGCCGGCCACCTTTTGTCAGTTGGGAACACTGGAGGCTAATGAGGTGGGCGGAGTTGAGAGTTCAGCAGGGAGAGGAAACATAACCATCAAAATGACTGACCCCTTACAACATAGAATGTCCCCAGTGGCTCAGTGGATTAGTGCAGGTACAAATCAAGACCAGACCAGAGTTCAATTTCTGAGAATGCAAATACTTACATAAAAGTGTTTTACGGTGCTCACATTTCTCTTTTTCAAATCTATTTAATGCAGACTTCTTTGGTGCTGCCACTTGAGTCAACAGGCCCAATGCTGCCCCCCCCCACCAACTTTAAACTTAAAGGAAAACTATACCCCCCGAACAATGTAGGTCTCTATAAACAGATATTGCATAAAACAACTCATACGTAAAACCCTGTTTCATGTAAATAAACCATTTTCATAATAATATACTTTTTTAGTAGTATGGTCCATTGTGTAATCATACATAGAAAATATAAATTTTTAAAAATAAGGACAGCCTCCTGGGATCCTAGGATCCAACGGTGCACACAAACATACCAAACAAACTATAAAGTTAGGTCACATGAGCCAATTAACAGACAGAGTTCTGTCTTTTGCTTCCACACTTCTTCCTGTTACAGTTAGAGCTGAAATATTTCTGGTCAGGTGATCTCTGAGGCAGCACACAGACCATCATGAAATGGGGGTTGAAGGCAAGAGATGTAAAAGGGCAATATTTACTTAAATATATATATCAGGTAGGTAAAATTCTTTAATATGTCACTTGATTTGATATAAACTATCTGTGTCTCAAAATTCATTTTCGGGGTATAGTTTTCCTTTAAGCTTTGACTTAGAGCTTTCTGCATTAGAAAAGCTGAGTTTTTGTTTTACAAAATGGAAGCTTGTCTCTTTTTGCCGCATCCAGTAACTGACTTGCCACCTGAGGCAAGGTTTTCAGTAGCAGCTCTGGGCCCTTTCTGCCACCTCCATCTCCTTTATATTTCACCTGTAAAATGCAACTATTCTTGGTACAGTCTTGTAAGAAGTTTTTATAGGACTAATACTACTGTTCTTCCTAAACTACTGAATGCAAACTTCTTAAGTGGGAGGTTTTATTGGCTTGACAAGCAATCATTTTTATCAGAAATCCAATTCCAATCAATAAAAACTGCCACAGACCAAGATCTCCACACGTTTACCCTTCACTTTTACATACCATCTCAGACATTTTTAAATAAAAAAGTATGTTCAAATAAATTCACACTGCTGATTCCACCTCTCCCCAAGCTTCACTCCCGATAATTGCACATTCAATCCTAATGGATTTGTGCTTCCTCATCGTGCATCACAGTTACACAGAGCAGATTCTGTCTTTACCATATGTTGCCATTTATTTGATGCACTTATCCTTAATGCTTATACAATATTTTCTCTTGAATGTAATTTTGCAAAGAGCAGCATAAGCTGTCAAAGCTTATTAAAATGATCCACACACAGATGTTCTATGTATTGCATGGATGGGTCATACAGCGACACCTAGCGGCCAACTTCTCAAGTAAAACTGAAATGATAATCATTGTACGGTATTTTTATTTTTATTTTTCTGCCTAATGAATGAATTTTCGTTTTTAATTTAGATAGAGATTGGGACTGTATTACCAGTTGTGAACAGGCCGATCCTTTCACCAGAACAGGTTCCAGAGGAAACAGAAGAAGCAGAAGAATCAACTCCAAAATTAATCGATGGCTCTTCACCACAGGGACCCTTGACTCCTGGAGTCCTAGGTCCAGACACAAGTGGAGGTTAGTGTTGTTTACATTCAGCTGCTTTATTTGAAAACAGTGTAAGTTGACAAATGACAATGCAAAATAATGATTATATATATATGTGTGTATGTGTGTGTATATATATATATATATAAGCATATGATAATAGTTCAGTATAGAACATTCAAAAACAATTATGTATGTCAATATTTCCTCAATTACTGTTTCTTAAAAGAAAGTTAATTATCTGTGCATATATGAATTACTGGCTGTGGAATTTAATTAAATTATGCTAATGGGGTACTGCTTGCATGTGCTAAGGAATATGGCTCATCCATGGCTTAGCACATAGGCATCATATGCTCTGGTTACACAGGGCACTAGATTTTGATCCCATCAGTACCCTGCACCCTATGGTGGATTATTTGGATAAAATGGAATCTGTGGGAGACAGTCTTTCCATAATTCAGATCTTTCTGGATAATTCCAGATAACAGATCTCATACCTGTTCCCATATATGGGACCTGACCTGACCTGACCTGACATGGAACTGCATTTTATCTCTTGTGTGAATGCAGAGCTGTGATTAGCTATACTATTGTATTTCTGGAGGAGGGACCATTAGGATACACTCATCACTAATTAGTTACACACACACACACATGGAGCTCCAGAGTAGCTATGGAGAGCTTCAATGTAGATGTAAATTTTAAAGTTAACATTCCTATTTAGGCTAGATTGAATTATATTAATCAGCATTATCTTAGGAATTGGGACCCATATCAGTCTATAATTTGGTTACAAATGTTTGGCACAAGGTTTTGGACCTGGGCAGAGTCAAGGCAACCGCTCGTACTTAACATACCTGAACCTCACATGTACTTGGTAAGTGTATAATATAGATACCAAAAGCACAGGATAGAATGCTTGCTTATGTAAGTAGAATTGCAGATAGACTCACTCAAACCCTTACCTAGCAGGATCCTTACCCAAAGCTGTACCAGCCTACTCTAGAAATGGAGGAATGCTGTCCCATTCCCCACTCTGGCAAAATTATCTTGACCCCTCACCCGGTAAACTGCAAGAGGAGAATGGTGCTCCAACCGTTGCTGAAGACTGAGGGGGTTTTGATTGAGCGCTTACTTTCTCTGTGTTTGGTAACCATCTCAACCTGTTTCTCTTTCAAGCTATTTAACTTTTTCCTCCATCTAGCCTGCCTAGTAAAGCATTCCTACCTTTACTCATTTGGTGGTCATCTGGGAAGCCCTATTCTTAATCCAATATTTAACAGTGAAGTACAAAAGCCTTAAATATTTCAGTTGTTATGCCACATTATATGGTTTTGGGATTTAGTTTTCAGAACACTAGAAACTGACTTCTTGAATTTGTCAATCACCGAATCCTAATAGATTACATACCTCCTCTAGGATAACTGTGCTACAGTATATAAGGATTGAATGAGTCCAGGAGAACTCTATCAGGGCTGTATATACTAATTATCACACCATTTATGCATTCATGGTTATGTATTTTCCATTTTGGTTTGAAAACTCTCACGCCCTCAACAATATCCAGTAAATTTCTTTCTGAAATACTATACCATGTTTCCTATAGAGAACAGATATCAACCTGTTTATAAAATGTGAGATAATATTAATGGTAATGCCAGAGAAACACAGGCAAGCTGATAGATAGATAGATAGATAGATAGATAGATAGATAGATAGATAGATAGATAGATAGATTGGATAGATTGGATAGATTGGATAGATTAGATAGATATAATAGATATAATAAATAGAATAGATAGATAGATAGGTTATGGGTGGTTTACAGTCATTTACAAGCATATACACACAGAGAAGACATGATCTGTGCAATTCTGAAATAAGGTATTCCAATGCTAGCTAGTTTGACTATATAAAATTTAGAAGAATTCCAAAAACTTGTTGTTAGCAGAAACTTGTCCTTTCATTACTTTATTTATGAAGACATGTCAGTAGGTTTTTTGTACTTCAGGCTGTCTGCTTTTATGAAATGTATACTTTATGAGTTTATTTTGGTGCCAGAGGGCATTGGGCCTTTTACAGCATATTCTGGATACTTAACATGTTTTGGATGTAGGCACGAAAGAGACATCCCTCTAGGTTTTTGTGGATGTGTGAAATGGAAATCCTGCAAGCTAATTTAAAAATTTACAGAATCTAATAATAAGAACAAGCACCTAAAAGTAAAACAACATGCATATAGATTTTTCACAAGACAGTAATCAGTAAAAGTAGCAAAAATATTATGGCATCAATGAACAATTGGGGCCTTGAACAAAAATTAAAATCATTACATGAATTAGAGAAAAACAATAATTTTTCTGAATGAATGAATGAGTATTGTTTCAGTTTAAGAATAACTGGGTTTGGGATAGTTAAGAACTGGCAAAATGAAAAGCTTAAAGGTTACCCAAAATATTTTTCTAACGCTAATTTGCATTTAAATATAAGTGTGCAAGCTGGTACTATTGTTACAGGGACGTTACATGGACTCTGTAGATAAAATTAGAAAATTACTGTTATCTTTATAACCACAAAGGCTAAAATCAAACAGGAGTTAAGACCACTGCTGGACTGCAGACAGAAAACAGTGATGGTCAGTATGCTTTTCTAATCCTGTCACCACATCCTTTGGTAATCTATAGGAACTACTGTGCCTAAAGCACACATCTCCAAAAAGTTCCAATAAATCATTATGCAAAGCCCCTGTCTGTCACTGCCTCCTTTGGTGACATATGGGAATAGCCTGTTTTTGTCTCCTCAAACACTTCAGCATATATCATAGATTGTGTGATGGGGTAGTAGAGACAATGTCAAAGAGATGCTTTGACAGCTGCTGTTTTCCTTGTTGCTCCTGCTACCTATAGCAATAGTAGCCGTTACTATCACAAGTTTACGAAAATTACTTTTCCTACAACAGTTCTATGTTACATTCCTGAAACATTTGTCATTGTCATAAAGTTTTTAAGTACCACTGCTAACAAAATTACCATGGTTATAAAATCTTTTATGGTGTTCACATAGAGCAGTGGTTTCAACACTGTAAGATTGGCATTGGGGGAAGGCAGCCTTATGCTCGGTAATGATGAGTTTTGTGGGCAATTCATAGTTGTTGACCCAAATACTTTTTGGGTTAATAAATAGATCAGTTAGGGTGGGTTTGTTGAGAATACTTATTTACTGTTCATAAAATATACCCTGTTTATTATAACTAAGGTAAAGCATGGTGTAGCTATATAAATAAATTATGATGATGATGATGATATTTGAAACTATGGCTGAACTTCATTAAAATAGTTTTTAAAGGGATACTGCCAATCTTTTTTTTCAAAATGCATCAGTTAACAGTGCTGCTCCAGCAGAATTCTGCACTGAAATCCATTTCTCAAAAGAGGAAACAGATTTTCATTTTAAAATCTGACATGGGGCTAGACATTTTATCAATTTCCCAGCTGCCCCAAGTCATGTGGCTTGTGCTCTGATAAACTTCAATCACTCTTCACCCCCCAACAGCCTAACGACAGAACAATGGGAAGGTAACCAGGTAACAACAAAATAACAGCTGTCTTGTAGATCTAAGAACAGCACTCAATAGTAAAAACCCATGTTCCACTGTGACTCCTTCAGTTACATTGAGAAGGAAAAACAACAGCCAGACAGAAAGCAGTTCCCTCCTAAAATGCCGGTACTTGTCACATGACCAGGGGCAGCTGGGAAATTGACAATATGTCTAGAATTCAAAATGGAATATAAAAAAAATATGTTTGCTCATTTGAGAAATGGATTTCAGTGCAGAAGTCTGCTGGAATAGCACTGATGTGTTTTGAACATGTTTTCCCATGTCAGTATCCTTTAAAAATGCTTGCATTTTAAGACCTATGGGGGCCCATAATACATTTTTTTGGGGGGGAGGGGAAAGACATAACATGAACTGGATATCTTCTCTGCTTCTACTTTAGAAAAATATTGTTCTATCCTCACTACATATTACTCTGAGATGGTGTGTAGTTCAACATGCAGCTAAATCTCTCCACAATCCAATAAAAGAGAATGAAGTCTGTAGATTTTACTGGATTTTATGCAGATGAGAGAGGTGAAACTGTAACAAATAACAGAAGAATAAAATCAGCAAATACATAATTTGCAATGAAACAGCTTAGATGGCATACAATAACTAGTCCATTTGCTTACCAGCTCTGCTACCATTGAAAACTGTCTGCTTCTTCCACACCATGAGCTCCAAAATGGAGGCAGGTATTAATGGCCTAATGAAGGTGCTGGATAGATACTTGAAATGGCCACCACAGCAAAGGAGTAAACAAATAATAAATGCATTGGAAGCCTATGCTGAAGACATTACACTCCCTGCCTGGTATCTATAGATGCCACCACTCAGAGCCGGACTGGGAGTAAAAAGCAGCCCGGGCAAAATAACAAAGCAGCCCACATGTGTGTTTATATTGGGTTAAATACACACATGTACAGAAACACACACAGAGACACACAAACACCCACACACAGAAACACACACAAACACACACAGAGACACATAAACACACACACACACACATACACAGAGACACACACACAAATACAGAGACACACAGACACACACACACACAGAGACACACACATACACAGAGACACACAAACACACACACACAGAGACACACAAACACATAGACACACACAGAGACACACAAACACATACACACATAGAGACAGACAAACACATAGACACACACAGAGACACACAAACACACACAAAGACATACAAACACACACAGAGACACACACAAAGAGACATACACAAAAACACAGACACACACAAACACACACAGAGATACACACAAACACAGAGACACACACACACACAGAACACACAAACACAAACACAGAGATACACACACACGAGACACACACAAACACTCCCCCTCTCTACCTCTCTCTCCCCGGAGCTTCTTAACAGATGATTAGCAGACACCCTTCGTCTGCTGGACAATCAGGGGGCTGTGCTATCAGCTAGGAGGAGGGAGGAAAGAAGGCTGCTCAGTATGTGTGTGAACGAAGGGAGAAGCACACTAGCACAGCGTTCATGCTGTAGGCCTGCCCAGCCACTCGCAATAACTACTGTATAATTGCGGCTCTGGCTGCGCAGGAAAGACTATCTTCAGTTTAAATTCACAACACAGAAGTGGCCCATAGTAATAGTAGATGGAGCGGCCCTTCGGGAATTTTCCCGACCAGTCAAATCCCCAGTCCGGGCCTGCCACCACTTGATTGCTCAGGAGATAGAAATAAAGTCAGTTCAGATACTGGCCTGCATATTATTGGAGGCCACGACCTCAACCTCAGTTTTGTGGACTCTTCCATACTTACTTGCAAATGTTTTGGTGACAAGACTTAATGTCCATTCATTTCTCTCTTACTGACAGTCTTTCAAAAGAATATCACCAAATCTAAGGTTGGGTCTGGCAGTTTGTGCAGATATATTGCTTTCTCCATCTGTCCCAGAAGGTGTTTGCAAGACACTGTACTGGTCTCCACTGGCATTTGTACAAGTCTTTGGTGGTAATATCTCCAGAAGGAGCACTAATTGGCACAGTCTTTTGAGCAAGCAAAGTGGCAGGTGTGAGCAAGAAAGGATCATCTGGGTCATGAGACAGTGGTATGAAATTTAGCATTAATAATGGCTGTAACTTCAGCCATAAAAGTGGTTAAAGGAGCCCTGCAGTTCACACTTGAAATAAAATGGAGTGGAGGTTCCTTCAGGCTATTCCAATCATTCTTTCCCAGTCTTCTCCCATATGAGATGAGTGGGGTGGGTTGAATGTCCAGGTGCAGTCCTGATCAGCTATTATGTGATTATTACTGGATAGCTTTTACGTTTGCATGACTTCCCCTAGTGTGCTGTGTGGAGACAGACCAAGGGCCAAACAACATTGGTGAAAGGTAGTTCTAAGCTAAGTCTGTTATTGGAACAGTGGCCATCTTCAGCTGCTTGGAAAAAAATGTATGTAAAAAACATACACACAAAGTTGCAATGTGGTGGTGGTGACCATGAATGATTAGAAGATGTTTCTCTTCAGGCTGTAACTTAACACTTTTGAGATGGCCTCCTACCATCAATAGGCCATTTTGGTCTAGGAATGGATTGAGCAAATACTGCTTTTAGGGACAGGTTTGTTTTCTGTGATGCAGCTGATCTCTCTAGAATAGATTTTATGTTGAACAGTATGGATGATAACATTATTTGATAGTTTAAGTTATTCGACTGTGTAGAATTTTACAGTGATGCCATCCTTTGCTGGTACTTTCATTTTTAGATGAAGTATGTTTGAGGGAACAAGGCGTGTGAGCTAGACAGGTGATAACTCAAACAAGGGATTTCCAAGTTCAAAACCTATTAAATCTGCTTGGTTTAAGTTGGTTGTCAGTGATCATTATGTGACACATAGACACTTGAGGATGGATTTCAGCAGCTAAATTTGCTTCTACTAGCTCAAATGTTTCACCTTCAGAAGCAGATTTGTCTGTTTTAAACAATAATGCAGGTCCTGTGAGCCAAGCTGTATCTTTGAGCTGACCTGCAGCAACAGCTCTGGTTGCATAGTCTGCAGGGTTATTATCAATAGGTACATAGTGCCACTGGACAGGTGGAGCACTCTATTACTGACATACATACAATGTCTGATTTTATTGTAGATATAACCCAGTACTACCTTGCTGTCTCTGTAGAATACATTCTCTTTAAGCTCTGTGTCTATCTTGTCTATGATAAGCTTAGCTAGCTCCACAGCTAGAGCAGCTGCACAGAGTTCCAGCCTGAGTAAAGTGTGTTCAGTAATTGGTGCCAGTTTTGCTTTACCCATAACAAACCCGGGACATTATCCATAGATGGTCACAGTATTAAGTTGATCAACAGCAGCCATGAGAGCACTTGATCCCCTGAAACATTGTGCAGAGATCCAAATAAATCACAGAAGTTAAGCACAGTTTGCAGTGTGAGTGCCATCTGATTCTTCTTTGTTATGGTTATGTATATGGAACTGTTGAGCAGCAAGGTTCCCAGATAGAGCACCACTGAACATGATTCACAGGACTTTTGATTGTTAGAGAACACACAACGTTTTGGGTGTTGTACCTCTGTGAAAGGTATCGGGGCTTATGGCCATGTTACATGAATGCTGGAAAGAGTTGTTAAAGATATCTGCCCACAGATTATTTTAGTCAGGGGGCAGTTGGGTGTCTCAGTCAGATGTTTCAAGGTTTAAGTCTCTCAAAAGTGCTTTACCTTGTATAGTGGCAAGAGCAGCAAACCCTAAATGATCATATAGGCTTTATAATGGACAGGACACCTCTACAACTGAAGGGGGTTTCTTCCCTGTTTACTTGAAAGGCAAAGATATCAGACGTTAAGTCCTACAGAAGCACAAGGCTCCATTGTACATGGAAGAGAAGGCTTCCATCACTTCTTTGCTGTTGGATTTTGTGAAGCTTGAGGTTTGAGCAAGCAAGTGCTTCCTGTGAAAACTGGTTGCAGCTTCACTTGAGGGGAAGGATTTTAAGCAGTCATCCACATAAAAGTCTCTTTCTACTTATTGCCTGACATCTGGCCCATACTCTACCTCACATTCCTGAGAAGAACACCTGGGCTTGTACAGATGGGATTTGTGAGTTAAATGCGTCATGACTCAGGGTTAATTGAAGAAACTGTGTTATCTAAAGTTATCTTAAATCATTTAATGCATTTAACCTTTTCATTAGCATACCAAAGCACCATTGTTTTCAATGGTGAACTCTTTAATTGGATGGGATGCTGTGACACAATATTCTGTGCTAAGTGGGATAAATGGGATAGATGAGTTAAGTTTTTCTGTGTCAAATGCACAATCCAAAGTGGCTTCATCTGTAGATTACAACTGGAGGAGAAGATCTGTTTCTGTGATGTACTCAGTCTTTAGAATGATAATTGTACCTGAACCAGAAAAATCTTGAAAAGTTTCTGTCTTTCTCTCTAACAAGAAAACTACAAAACATTTGTTGGTTGTCAGCAATAAAGGTAATAGAGTCCTTGTGGAAATGTAGGAGTACTTCCAAAAGTTTGCAATAAAGGTCAGACCTGTCAGGAGAACATCATTTAGGGAGATGCCTTTAAGCTTGACACTTGAGTCAAAGGCTACTCTAATCTGCTCTGGCTTCTTTGGGTGATATACCCCAAATATTGGTAGGTACTAGAACTAGGAGAGGATAGCAACAAAGTGGTCTCTCATCTCTGGTTTTCTTTGGAAGTTGAGTCTGAGAGAGAAGAAATGTTTAAGGCTTCCTCCCTGTAGTTAGGAAAGCATTGCCTCTGAGGCATGAAGGGTAGAAGTGCAACCCAACTGTTAGCATCATTTTTTTCTAGTCCTTGTTCCATTATTTCTAAGAAGAGTCTATCCTCAATAGACATTGCTACCTGGTTATCCTTTTTTGTTTTCTGGAACACTGTGCCCCCAAATGACCTTGATCACTGTCAAGCATGGTTGTCTACAGAAGGGTTTAAGAGGGAATGAGCCAGGTTGGTGTTTTATACCTTTACGAGGAAATTATTGTGACATGACTTCCAAGGCAAGCATCTCCTATTATTGAGGAGCATTTATCTGGTCCCTTGCTTAGTGGACCCTTAAGATATCCCTCTCAAGGACATGCATTATCTGAGACCTATGTGTTTTTTCCTATGTGTTTTTTCACTGCACTAGGCCTGGCTCTTTGTGTAATTTAAACAATAAAATCTGTAATTTAAAAAAAGAAAGTTAATGGCATAAATATAAGAATTTGTTTTAAAAATGAAAGTGGCTACTGATGTTTTACTGCTTCATGCTTAAATTATTTGGTATGTATAGTATTTACATGGTTTCAGTAAAAATGCAGAACACATACACATTTCACATTTCCTAATAAGTGCACCAACAGACAGACATTTACATAACTGACAATTGTATTAATTTGAAGGCAAAACAATAAAAACCAGTAAAACAGAGAGACACAAATTTAAGTTTGCAAAACTCTGTAGGGCCCATTTATTAACTTAGCAGTTTTTGGAAAGTTTTGAAAAGTACAATATTTGGGAATTGCTATGCCATTTTTTTACCCAGAATTTTATCATCTTTGTGGGCACTTGTAAAATAAAGTATGCCGAACCTGTTTCCATTTAACTAGTTCAGTTGAAAATTAGCATCCTTTTTAACATTACGGCTATTAACATAAAATGCCTTTCATAAATGGTGTCAAGCATGCCCAATTTTGTATGCATTTTAGCTCTTTGCAGTTGCTTTTGCATTCTTGAATGAGCCCTTATATTGTGTATACAGCGCTGACTCTAGTAAATATATTTGCTATATAGCACTTACCTGGCTTGAACATTGTATATCAACAATGCATACAGGGAAATCCACAAATTTATTTAGCATACATACTTAAGTGAGAAGAGCCAACTTTTCACTAAACAAGTAACGTCATTCATAAATTCCTAATCATAACAAGTGATTATTCTGTAACTCACTAATTACAGAGTATATTGTTCTTTAAAGATAATAATGCTAAGCTTGAACGCTATGTAAATCAAATCAGCAATATCCATTAACCCTGATCTTAAATTCACTTGCTTATGCTATATGTATTTATCTATTTATGCAAGACTTTGCAATGTCTATATTTTTTTTTACAAATAAGGTTGGAATGTAAAACTCATTAATATTAGAATGTAGAATGTCTAAAATTGTTATGTGTTTCCACATTTTCATAAATGTGTTTTTTCCTCATATTGCAGGCATTTCACCAACGTGTATTCTGTGTGCTTGCCTCATTACAACTGTTTACTGTGATGACCACAATCTCGATACCATCCCTCCTCTTCCCAAAGAAACCACCCATGTCTACTTGCGGTTCAACAGAATTAGCAAAATAAGCAAACATGACTTTAATCATCTAAGTATGTATTTAATGTCATATGAAGTATTTACGTTGATTTAGAGGTTGCTTGATAAAGTAATTAAGGCACATCAGATTCTCCACCTACTGCACTTTAGTTTTCAGTAATAGGAAGAAAGAAGGGTAGCATTTGTTTTAAATATTACATGGATTATTTGCATTAATGTTAATGTTTTACAGTGCTAAAAGGGGTGAGATTTGAATTTACATCTGTGATGTTCAAGGTGAATCTCAGCCTTATGTGGTCAGTGCAATTATATGTATCTCACTAAGCCTCAGGCATCAATAATAAGACTGTAAATCTTGCAGCCTGAACATTGGATTGTAAATTCTAAAGGTCCTTCTATTCTGTGTACAATAGTGCTAAAGTAGATTAACATATACATACAATTATTTTGGGTAAATGTTTTCCATTGCCTGTAATTTAATTTAAGTTGCATAAAAACATTTTCTTAATTGCATGCATTTAACATATTTCATATGCCCTTTAGACTTATAATGATACACGTGTTTTTAATCTTAATTAGCTAAATTAAAAAAGATTGACTTGACATCAAACATCATATCTGAGATCGATGAAGATGCCTTTAGGAACCTGCCTCAACTGTCTGAGCTCATACTCCGAGATAATAAAATAAGACAACTTCCAGAGCTTCCTAATACCATGAATTTCATTGATGTCAGCCACAACAGACTTGGTCCTAAAGGAATAAAGCAAGAAGCCTTCAAAGTATGTTTCTGCCATGTAAAAGTACAATCTATCACACATTACCTTTGTCTTATGTATGTTCTGTTTCGGTAATTTATGGGTGACTTTGGAATAAACTTTTAGAATCAGCACAGTCACTGAACATAGCAAACTGGCAATAGTTGAATGTTATTGTAGGAAACTACTAATTAAGTCATCCCTATGGCATTTAAACAGTGTGCTCTTGGAGACTAGAGGACTGCAGCTTTTAAAATTGAAGAGCTAATGTCAATGTCCCAGTTAGAAGGCACAAATGACTACTGCTTGCAAAAGCTGCAATAGGTTGCAACAGAGGTTTGATCTCAGACATGTTTACTTCCGTGTTAACTCATTTTGATGTGACACAGTTATTATAAGAATATTTACAGGAATTAATATTTATATATAACACAGGGAAGTTAACTACACATTATTTACAATAGCATGTTGAATAGTATGTCAAGTAAGTAAGAGCTGAATTTTTATTACAGGACATGACAGATCTTCACATTTTGTATCTAACCGATAACCACCTGAATCACATCCCCATTCCTCTTCCGGACAATCTGCAGTCTCTTCACCTACAAGTAAGTATTGGCATCAGTGCATATGCAGTTACATAAAGAGATGTGTTAGATCATACAGTGGACTATGTCTACCCATGGTCATTGGAAGAATATAAGTTTCATGGTGTCACTCTGGATGCAAAAAAATTTGGGCAAAGTCTTCTGGATATATAGACATCAAGCATGCAGCTCAGTTGTTAAAAAGCTGGTGCAGCACACACACAGTGAAATGTACAGTATGCATGGGATTTCTTATTTTTTTAAAGGTCATAAATAGTCACCACATCAGTAGTCCAAGTTTTGTTGAACTGGAATAATGAGTATAAACACCCATGCATTTATTTGGTGCATGTGTGCTGTTCTAAATTGTACACAGGAATGTGCATACAGTAATGCCTAGTTTTCGGATTATGGCAGCCATGGCAATAGATAATTATAATTCATACTAATATCCTTAAATCATACCCCTGTAATTGGTGCTTGGTGATGTCATCATTCGGGATGCTTTGCTACATCATGGATCTATGATAAGGAGCTCAAAGGCATCCCAGTAACAAGTTAAGTTCCACAGAGACTGGCTCTGACTTACATAATGATATAAATGTTATAAGTTGCAGTCTAACAGACCTTTACTGCAGAAACTTCTTATATATGTATGTCATTTTCAGGAAAACAACATCCAGGAAATGCATGAGGATACTTTCTGTAAAATGAAGGACTGGACATATGCTCGCAGGGCACTGGAAGACATTAGACTGGATGGCAACCCTATCAACCTGAGCAGAACACCCCAAGCTTTCATGTGTCTGCCTCGTATACCAATTGGCAGACTTGTCTAAAATGGTGGAACATCAAAAAATACAGCTATAAAAACTTACTACTAAGTCACCGACATGGCAGTCTAAAGCAAATAGGATAATGCAATGTCAAATAAAATATCTTAAAGAAGCTGTGTATAAATGGATACTATTCATATTAACCAGTTTTGCAAAAGAAATCAAAATGGATTGAGGAAAGAAAATTAGAATCAAATGTCAATTGTTCAATAAAAATGGAATAAAAAAAAGGAAAAAAGTATGCGTAATACTGTACATAATGTACTTAAGCATTAATGTGATTTGTTACGAAGAGCTCTCATTTCTTAACATTTTGTGCTACCTATTAATTGTACTAATTGGTGCTAGCTAATATAAATGTTTAACTAAAAATGGATAACGATGAAGCCTGGATTTACTAAGATACAGTAAGTGTAACATTCCAAAAAAAGGTCTCAGTAAATATCAGGCTGACTGTATAGAATTAACTATTTTTTTGTAAATGCAAAAGGAATTCATTTTCCTATAAACCTACATTTTGATATTATTTTTAACTCCAAAGTTAGTTTTGTAATCGTCACAGAAAATTCAAAATCAAGCTTCTCTTTAATTGAATCTTGTGTATAATTTTCCAAAAACACAAATCTCATCAACTTCATTAAAGTTCTTTGCCAGATTGGTTGTAATTTTCTTTGTTTTATGCCTTGTTTTATGGATTTGCTGCCACCATGTGGTGCAATGTTTTATAAGCACGGCCAAGAAATATACAGTAACTTTCAGTTATTTAAATCCGCAATGAAACAACAAAAAATAAAATATTAGAAGAAACAAGAGCTCATTAACAAAAAGGAGGTCCAACCATGGCCACATAAAGGATGCAGAACTGTGCCCAGGTAAATGCCATACACATCATCCATGCTGTTGCTCATCTATACAAGCACCTTGGGCCAATTTCTGATGTGACTTCCTTTGATAATGAGGCACAAAGGAGCACTGCACCTTATATTAGGCTTTACCTGGGATTAAGTGCAGGGTTCATTTTGCATGTCATTCGCTTGATGTCCATGTTTGTTTTCTAAATGTAGTGCTGAAAAAAAGAGCAAACAAAATACACAACTAAGTGTACCGCTATAGTAAACTGATTTTCCTGTTGTCAGTTTTAGCTACTTTCAAGTGGTATTATACCACAGATGAAACCCTCCTTTCTCAGGGATAAGCCCTTGCAGTGGGGTGGAGGAAGGATGTAGTACAGGGGTGCCCAGGACGTCGATCGTGGTCTACCAGTAGATCGCGTTAATGTTCCTGGTAGACCGCGATCTGGGACTCGGCACCGCTGACTTGAAGATAAGTGGAGCACAGCATGGAGAGAGGGGCTAGCGGGGCATAAAGGGAAGGAAGATGAGCGGCAGAAAGGGAAGCGAGGGGAGAAGAGCAGCACAAAGAGAAAAGAGGGGAGAAGAGCGGCACAAAGGGAAAAGAGGGGAGAAGAGCGGCACAAAGGGAAAAGAGGGGAGAAGAGCAGCACAAAGGCAAGAGAGGGGAAACAAGTGGCACAAAGGGAAGAGAGGGGAGAAGAGCAGCACAAAGGGGAGAGAGGGGAAACAAGTGGCACAAAGGGGAGAGAGGGGAGAAGAGCGGCACAAAGGGGAGAGAGGGGAGAAGAGCGGCACAAAGTGGAGAGAGGAGCGGCACAAAGGGAAGAGAGGGGAGAAGAGCGGCACAAAGGGAAGGGAAGAGAGGGAAGGTAGGGAGATGAGCAGCATAACATGGCTAGGAGACATGAACAGCACAGAGGGAGGGTAAGGACATGGGAGTGAGGGCAGGCAGGCTGTAGGCATGGACATGGAGGGGAAAGGAGCGTGTTCAAGCTTTCCTAACCAGCCAAATTTTGTAAAATAAACATGATAATTGGGGGGGGGTGGCCACAAAAAGTCCTCTCCGCATTATCAAGGTAGATCTTCTGATGAAGGTGGTCTAGTGTCAAGAGTAGATCCGAGGGTAACAAAGTCTGGGCACCACTGATGTAGTGAAACTGTAACCAAGATTCTTTATGCTTAACCAAAATAGTATTTATTGTAAAGTAATGAACACTAACAGCCTGATTCCCAAGACCTTTATACTTTGACACAGTGCCATCTAGCGTACACTATGAGAACTACAGGGGATTACATAAGCACAAGGTCCCATTGGGACCCATTTAGGTGTTCATACTATTAGGAATGTGCCTGTTAGAAATATGTGAGGGTGTCTGATTTTCACACCCCTAGATAAGTAATCTACATAATCTACAACTACATGAACATGCTTCCCAAGGAGTCAAGTCCATGACTTTCATTAACTTACTCTGAGCAGGTCCTTTAAATAATTATTATTGAAGGGGAATGAAGAGACATGTCAATGCTATTTCTTACAATGTTGCAGAAGCTAGATGATGAACAGGGCAATGATCATGGCATTGTAAGAGTCTTGGTAAAAAATACATTAAATCAACAGGATATGAGGTAGTGCTTTGAGGCAAAGTAAATTTCTGTTTGATTTTGAAAATTTGTTAAAAAATTTGTAACAGACTAATTAAAGAGAAGCAAATTTACAAACATAGGACTGCTAGAAATTACCTAGTCAGTTGCTATTGGATATTGCACCCATGAAATTCAGCCCCTAAATGAGCCCTAAAATATCACCTAAAATGCAAGTGACAGCTCACTAGTCCACATAATAAAGATAACATAGGACAGAAGCTGTGGTGTCATGACTCAGGTATCAACAATTACCAGGTCTCCTCTCATATTCTTTAACCCACATTACTAATTACTAATACCAGAGTTGATGGAAAGGCCCCAGCTTAATTTATTAAGAAAACACTCCATTAACATTTCATAAATACTCAACCCAAGAGCGTGCCCCTTTGTACTAATGTCCTTAGCGCTTGCATCCCCATGCTAGCTGCTCTTAGCACAAAGCACATGATCAAATACAGAATCAAATACAAATGTATCTGGTGAACCATGCAAGGAGCAGCATCATTAGGTGCAACTCTGTCTTGTCTTTACCAGAATAGGGCTGCAATGTGGGATGCATCACCTGCAACTCAGTAACTCACAAGTCTGAATGATGTGCAAGGTGTGGGGTGGGGGGAGGGGAGATGCCTACATGTAACCCCACCTACAGGGCTGCCGCCTCCCGCAGTCCAGAGCAGGGCCAGGCAGCAAGGCCTTGCCGACAAACGCAGGGAGGAAGACGGAATGAAGGGACACAGGGAGGGAGGAAGATGGAGGGAGGGGACATGCAGGGAGGCAGATGGAGGGAGGGGACATGCAGGGAGGTAGATAGAGGGAGGGTACACACACAGGAAAGAAGACAGAGGGAGGAAAGACAGGGAGGGAGGGAGACAGAGGGAGGGAGATGGAGGGAGGAGGGGTGGGACCTCTTTCAAGGATTGTCAGGGGCCTACTAGTTGACTCTTTGCCCAGGGCCCACCAAGGCCTTAAAACGGCCCTGCCCACCTAACATTTTTGAATTGAGCAATGCCTAACACAGACAGAATTTTATTCAGGCTGCAGCTATTTGAACAATGTCCCACAGTAGGGGAAGGCAGGTAACTGTTCAGAAACTACCCAAATGTAACTTGTCCCTGAAAGCTTCAATGTTCCATCCCTGTACAAGCTCAGGCATGTATATATCTATAGAGCTGCAATTTAAGTTTATCTAAAGTATTTCAAATAATAATGCAAGCAACCTGCTTTATGAAGGTGCCTTTGTCTATTAATAGCTAGTATTCGAATCCTTTTATTTCTTGCTGAAGGATAAAGGGTTCAGTTAGCTGGAGAACATAAGGTCAAGTCCTCCTTTACTTTTTCACGTGTGTATTACTTATAATAAGTCATTAATCAAATATCTCTAATATCTCTTCCTGTTCAGCTCAATTTTAATTACATTTACAGTATGTCTAATGGTTTTATATGTTGCAGGTCTGGAACCCTTACAATTCCTCCCCTATGTATGTGTTTGCCACTAGAGACAAGTAACCACTCTTTTAACAACAAACATCTTAGCGGTACTATAGACACACTCTTCATGTATGGTTACACAGTACATTAAAAAGCCAGAACTGAAAAATAATCTCCCTATTACTTACTTATTCCGATATAGAAGAAGTAGGGTTGACGTTTAAGGAATTGGCAGGGAAAGTGCATGCTGGTTTAGAGACTGTAGACAAACTGGTATCAGGTCAGATATCTAGGTGAACCATCAACAAGCCCACCCAGGGTAAGAACAGATGATGTTGTAATACCTCTCCCTGGGAACTTCTCTGATCCAAAATCAAACACAGAGGAAAGGTTTATATGTTTATCCAGGTCACTACTGATAGCCAGATGCAACTACACATAATAATATAGACTTATCTGGGACCTGATGGGGGAATCCCCTCTTATGTGGGACTTTCTTCCTGAGAGGGACTCCCTTTGGCTTTCCATGCACTGAAGTGTAGGCTTTATTCTTCAGAGCCATGACAAGTATTCCCTTTCCTCCTGCACCCTAAACAGAGCTCATTTTTATGCCACTGGGGTTTCCTTCTGACTTTTATATACAGTAGTATCTGGCATCTTGTAAAGGGGTCACTGGTGGCTGTTGGACACCCATTACTGTAAGATGTAAATGCATGGCCTTTGCTGTAGAAAGTAGACATACTCACAAAGTATGGCGATGAACCAAGATACACTTTGATGACAGAGGTAGGTTAACGGCCTTTCATGGATATTAGTTACACAATGCAATCCAGAACCCCTGTCATGAAGAGCAGTGGCCAAACTACT
Organism: Xenopus borealis; assembly: GCA_024363595.1. Classification (NCBI taxonomy): domain Eukaryota; kingdom Metazoa; phylum Chordata; class Amphibia; order Anura; family Pipidae; genus Xenopus; species Xenopus borealis. The sequence continues at coordinate 46,853,677 of CM044435.1, read as the reverse complement.
GGGGGAGCAGGGGGTGAAATTTTACAGGGGTCTGCACCCTTCGAGCCCACCAGTAGTCCAAGCACTGCAGGAAACGGACCGCGCACTGCAGAAAATGCCTGAAGACTGCTTCTGCTGCGTGGTCTGCACCCGGGCCTGCCTACCCATAGTTCCATTACTAATGAAGAGGACATACCAGCAGAGTGCCGTTAGCTGTACAGGGGCGTCCTCTCACTCCAAACCTCAACTCTTGATTCTCTACAGTGACCTCACACATAGGCCCAAACTTCTCCCATAGGTTCTCCTACACCAAAATGCTCGATTCCCTATCTGGTGCACAATCACCTCCAGGTTTCTACACTTATCTAATCAGCACTTGTTGGGACAACAGACTATCTCAATATCCTAGCTATCATTTACTCCTAGAGTGAACTCACACCACCTTCTACCACTAGCTAGCCATGAAGAAGTCAGTTTACCAAAAATGGTCTGATCACATTGGTATTGATCTTGCCTTTATTAACATGTATTTCTATAGCGCCAACTTGTTGCGTAGCGCTGTAATGTTTCTATGCCAAAGAGGAAATGCACAGCTCCTGCAATCCCTTATATAAGCTACTACAACATTGCCCAACTATTTATATATGAAAAATAAAAAATATTTTTCAACTCTTTACAAATTTACAGCAAACCTTTCTCTCACACCTGATTCTTCCCCAGCACTTGGCCTGCAGACCTTCTTTCCTCCCCTCTGTTGGAATACAGGTTTGTATGTATTAGCAACAACCATATCAATGTAACATCTGTTATACTGTATTGTCAGTAGATGGCAGTGTTGTGAAGGATAGTCATGTGACATACCAGTTCCCTGTGTTTGCTGTGTTCTGTTATAATAAAGTTTTGTTGAGAGCTGTGTAAAAAGCCACACCACAGAGACTGTCTGTCTGCCTTTTGCTTAGCATCCAGAAAGGTTTTCCTATCACCCTCCCTGCACAGACACAGACAAAAAACAAAAATGCTGGTCCAACACAAAGTAAGTAACATAAGAATGTGATCAGTATCTCTAGTCTCTCTACAACAATGAGATATTGCCAAGCATAAATTGCATTACAAACTTGCTGTATATTTCTGATAACGCAGTGGTTTGGGTGATTTACATTAGAAATATTTCTTGCATACATATCTCTTGCTTGTGGTTGAAGAACTAAAAGATTTAGGAATCTTTAATTTCCTTAGTAACCAGCTGTGATTGCGCTGCATGGTAAATCCTGTCATCAAACTTCTGATTTCATAATTCTCCACAGATGAAAGGACAAAAGTAATCAGAAGAAGCACATAAGACAGCAGATATATCATACCACTGGATGTTTGCCTCTGTTGTGTATTGGGACCAGTTATGGCTCCAAAGACAGGGGTAGGCACCTCTACTTAAAACCTAGGATGCCACCACTGTTTTGTTTACTGTCAAGGCAAATAACCCAGAAGTCCAGCTGCCAATTTAGCCTCAGAGGGGCTCATTTATCAAAACATTTCTCATTTATCAAAACTTAGCAAATTTACCCATGAGTAGTAACCTATGATTGGCTTTTTTTCAGCCAGCTGCAGGTAAAACATTGGCATTAAGAATAATTATTACCAGCCCCGATGGTAACTATTTACCCATCATCTATTTATCTACCCATCTACCCATCTATCTATCTATCTATCTATCTCAAATCTAATGAGCTTTATTGGCAGGACCAAATACATATAGCATTGCCAAAGCAGGTAGGGGTGAAATGGATGTGTTTAGAGGGGTAGTTCATGGAAATAGGCAAAAGTCCTCTCTCAGTCTGTGAGATACTCTTATATATTGTGCAGCTATTGTTAATGTTAGTGCCTCTTCTCCCAGTACATTGTGGAGTTTCCTCTCTTGTTCTAGGGAAATGAAGTCTGGGTCTGGGATGTATGAAGTCGGGAATGCAGGGCTGGACTGTGTCATGAACGCTGCTCAGAGCCTTTCCAATAGCTCCGGGAGGACCGTCTCTTCCTTCCAGCGTCACTCCCACAATGGCGGCGCCCATAGCTACCACGTGAGTGGCGGCACTGGTGTGATGACGTCACAGCACCGTGACAGGCGTGTCATGGCGTCTGTGCCCTAGTGGAGCCAAATTCCAAATATAAATTGACGTTTGGGACCTGGGTTCAATGCCCAAGTATAGTTTTAGTGTAATTCATTCATGGGTGCTCTATATATCTTTTTGCATTGATTGCTGCCTTCCTCTTTGATCACTGCCTGAGCCTTTGACCACGATTTCGTCTGAACCCTTATTGTACCGCATACCTGGACTTTAACACTTAGCTTCCTCCTTGGTCCTGACAAAGTCCCGCTGGGAGCCGATAGGCCCCCCTGACAGACTGGTAGTAAAAAGCAGCCCGGGCAAAAAATTCAAAGCAGCCCACATGTAAACATGCAATGGTCTAGTACTCGTCCACTCATATATTGGGATAAAACTGCAAAGAAGTACGTGCATAAAGAGCTGCCTTTCTCACTTAAGTGTAATTAATGTAAAATATGTTAAAGCTTCTGCAGCCTGAGCTTTTATGTGGTCACAGAACCCCTCAGTGACTTCTAATATGCTTATAATTTACAGTAGGCGGTATATTACTGTGGTGTACAAATGGTCTGTGGGTGTCACTGAACATTACTTGTGTTATGCAGATACACAGGACTTTCTGTACAGCTTGGAAAGTGAAAGTAGGAAGTAACGCAGTTGTGTAATGGCTACATGAACCTGTTACTAAAGCACTGTTATACCCTCCTCATCCTCGGCTACTAAAACATAACAAATGGTGACAAGGATGTCTTTTATACCTCTGCAGCAGCCTGCACCTTTTC
>CM044435.1:46834506-46849468 GCA_024363595.1 Xenopus borealis | reverse complement strand
CCATTTGATGAAGGACATTTTCCTACCCCTAATGCCAACTGCAATAGGCCTGGAGAAAATTAACATATAAGGCGTAGTGAGAGAATCAGAAAACTACCTGCATGGAACCAGGATTATGTGATGTGAATAATGTATATTATTGCTTTAAGATGCATTGTTGTTGGTTGTTATATTTGTCCAAATGCTTTCCTACTATAGGGGGAATATGTGGCGTTTATACAAATGGCCTGCGGGTGTCACTGTGCACATTACTTGTGCTATGCAGATACACAGGACTTTCTGTACAGCTTGGAAAGTGAAAGTAGGAAGTAATGCAGTTGTGTAATGGCTACATGAACCTGTTAATAAAGCACTATTATACCCTCCTTATCCTTGGCTACCAAAACATAACAATTACCCCTTATAATACATGAGTGATACTCAGAGTTCCCTGTATAATTCAGCCTGCATTTTTGTGCCTTTATATAGTGCCAGAACAACCTCTCAGTCACAAATTTTCGGGACACTAAGGTTTGGCCGCCAGTAAGCCTAGGTACTTGAGGATGTTCACTTTCTTAATTATCTTTGCAAATGGCCCATTTGAACTAAATATAAATTGGCACCTCAGGCATTTGCCCAAACAGACAGATTGCCAGCCTATGCTTCAAGGTTAGAGAGACTAGGGAGGGTAGAGAGACTAGGGTGGGTAGAGAGACTAGGGTGGGTAGAGAGACTAGGGTGAGTAGAGAGACCAAGATAGGGAGGTGTAATAAAGGGGTGAACCTTTATAAATATCATATTAATGGTTATCAATAAAATTATTAATACATTCAATACAGGATCAATAATTAAGCCTTTTGATAAACCGTTTGTGAGCAATAACTTATGCACACACACAAAGTGAAGGTAGAATTTTAAAACATTTACTTAGCTTCCTATGAATGGTACTTACAGGAATAGCCAGTTCAGCATCAATCAACCAACTCAATCGGGGAGCTCTGCAGCCTTTGGATACATAAACCACAGGTTCCCGATAATCAAGCGATGATCCCAAATTCCTGGCACTCTTTCAGGAGTCCAAGGTGAAGCTCCTGAACCAAGGCAAATGCTGTGCTTTTATGCCCAAATCCCCTAACCCCAACTGCTGACATAGGCAAAATTGTTTCAAGGAAACAGCAAATACTCAGCCATTGTTTTAGGAACTTTATGCCTCTTCAACCAAGTCTTAATCAAATAAATTGGGCTTTTGAGGCTGTTGTCTACCTAGTATTATTTGGGCTATTTGATGGGTAACAATACCTATGTTTACTATATAATAATAAACAATGGATATGCCTGTTTACCCAGCAAGGCACATAGAAGGACACTGGACTCCCCTTATTCTTTGTAGGTTTCTATTTACTATGCTGACTAATCCATTAACTAATATATATTTTAAAACAGACATTTATACATTGTAAATCATAAAATATAACCCCTGTATTACAGGAGGATAGAGAGACTGGGGTGGGTACAGAGAATAGGGTCGGTAGAAAGACTAGTATGGGTAGAGAGACTATGGAGGGTAGATTGACTAGGGTGGGTAGAGAGACTATGGAGGGTAGAGAGACTATGGAGGGTAGAGACACTAGGGTGGGTAGATATACTAGGGTGGGTAAAGAGACTAGGGAGGATAGAGAGACTAGGGTGGGTAGTGAGACTAGGGAGGCTAGAGAGACTAGGGTGGGTAGAGAGACTAGGGAGGATAGAGAGACTAGCGTGGGTAGAGAGACTAGGGTGGATAGAGAGACTAGGGAGGGTAGAGAGATTAGGGAGGATAGAGAGAGACTGGCAGTGCTATGGGCAGAGATTGGCAAATATATTTGGTACCTGTAGCTGAGGGGTAGCTGTTGGCAGTGCATAATATTGTCCATCAGATCAGGGGGTGTAATCCCCTCTCCCTCCTATAGGAAGTCCTCCTAACTGATGGGACACATCATCAGCTGACAGTTACACACCAGCACCTACCACAAATTACTCAAGCAGCAGCGCCTCACTGCCAGTGTCGGACCTCACTGCCAGTGTTGGGTGCATGCTGCTGAGTTTTTTCTGCAGAAGAGGGAATGCAGGAGAGGGTCTGGGGCCCCAGTGGCAATACCTGTGTCCCCTGTGCATGCACTAGTGCAAGTGTTTCATATAGAAGAGGGAGTGAAGGAGCGGGTCTGGGCTGGCCGGGCCCAAAAGAGCCTGGGCCCACCAGGCCCACTGACTTTGCATAGTTTAAAATATTTAAATGAAAAAAAATCTATAGAAATTCTTCAGTTACAAGATTTTTCTTAGTAGTTAAAACTGTATTCATGTTTACCAAAATGCAGTTTCAGCAGTGGCTATCATTATCATCATCACTAGGTGGTGCTGTTATAACAAAATAGAGGAAAAGGTAAGGATCTACTGAGCGCTAAGTATGGCAGCAATTCCCAATACATTTTCACTTCCGAATGCATAATTTAGATATAGGATATAGTTAATGTTTTTCAATCCTTCCTTGGACTTTTCAGGCACCCTGTCAGTTACTGGAGGGTTTAAAAGCACATGGACATTGGCTAGGGATGAAATCAGTGAAAAAGTCTGACTGTGCCTCTGTATGAGACTCAGATCAAGCTGCATACAGTGCATGCTTTAACAGATCAACAATTACTGGAATCTGATCAGCTCATAACAGTGAGGTCACTACTGAATATAGCCCTTGTAGCATGATTCTTCAGGACCTGTTTGTTCAGGCATAAGTATGGCAATTCTGTCTTGGAATTACACATACTGCTTTTTTTGGCTCAAGAATTGCCCGAACTACAAACTGAGCACTGGAAAACCAAAGGCTTTCTTGGGATATCCCAGATAGATTTTCTAAGCTAAATTCCTGGATGACTGAATGAAATAGGAACTGTGTTGGGGTCTCCCAAAAGAATTCAACATATTTTGAGCCATATAATTAAATTAGCCCCCCATTAATCCAACATTAGTTTGGGTCTCTGGTTTAATATGTATAAAGGTGACCTTGTTTCAGCTGGAGAGACCTAATGGTAAATAAAGCATTAGAGAGATTATTATATGACTTATACAGTACATAGTTATTATATCACCCCTTAAGCACATCTTCTCTAGAGTGAACATCCCCAGTTTGGCCAGTTTTTCCTCATAGCTAAGATTCTCCATACATTTTACCAGCTTAGTTGCCCTTCTCTGTACCCTCTCTAATACAATAATGTCCTGTTTAAGTGAGGGAGACCAAAACTGTACGGCATATTCTAGATGTGGCCTTTAGTGATGGGCGACTCTACCCAGTTTCGCTTCGGCAAAAAAATTAGCAAAACTATTCGTGGCACGTTTTTGAAGCGCGTTGCGTTGTTTTTGGCGCGTCACATCAAAAACGACGAGCGACTCGTTTTTTAAGCGAATTTTTGCCAGGCGAATTGCGTGAATTCGCCGTGAATTCGCCCCTGGTGAATACATTCACCCATCACTAGTGGCCTTACAAGTGCGCTATAAAGTAGAAGAATGACCCCCTCCTCTGGTGATTCTATGCCCCTTTTAATACAGCTCAAGACCTTATTTGCCCTTGATGCTGCTGACTGCTATTGCTTGCTACAGCCAAGTTTATCATCTATATTCTACAAGGACTCCAAGGTCCTTTTCCATAAAGGATTTGCTTCTCTGTAAGGCATTGAAAGTGTTAAATATCTTTCTGACAGAGGCAGAGGAGTAGTGTGATATCCCTCTGAATCATGTTACACACAAGAGCTATATTTAACTTCGACTTGGAATAAGAATTGCATTGTAAAAGGGGATATATACAACAACGGCAGCCTATTGATCCAAGGCTAATTTGCAACCTTCCTTTACTATCCCAGCATTTCATTTAATCAGCTTTTTACTTTTTTAATCTTTCTTTGGTATTTGACACCTCAGTGTTTTATATCCTACCAATCAACACAGTTCAATTGAATCGACAGTGTAACAGCCTCAGCACTGTTCTTGATCTGAATCTATTACATTCTGCTAATAGTTCTCGGATCAGCGATTAGTACATTAAATAAAATACAATGAATACCCCAAAGCTAATAATATAATAACATTTCTAGAAATATGATTAAATATTAAGCAGTCATCAAATAGTCTTTTACATGTGGTTACATGTGGTAAATGATGTTGACAATTTTTGATTTTTATAATATTATAATGTGTCAGGATGCCACACCCAGCCAATCAATTATGTTATCTCCCTGTGGCGATATTGTTTAAATGATGTGCTTAGCTGCAGTTGGGTTCTAAGGGGAAATGTAATATAGGTTTCCATGCTTATATTTGGTCCAGTACACTGTAACAAATAATAAACAGATGGAATTTACTGTTCATCTACCTGAAAACAAACATATTTGATTGGTTACTATGGGCAAACATTTTTTCTTTTGACACATTACCCAGTAGTTTTTAGTGCCTTTTAAATGCAGTCTTCCAACACATGCCATTTGATACCATCTCCAGACGTAATAAATGACTATTAAATGTTTATCAGCATTATCTTGTGTGAATGCACTGAATCCACTTTTTTAGTATTTGGTCAAATCCAGAATCCTTCATGAAAGATTCAGCCGAATACCAAACTAAATATGAATCCTAATTTACATATGCATATAAGGGCAACAAAGGGTAAAAGTTAAAATGTTCTTACTTTTTTGTTTATGTGAGGAAAAGTCATGTGATTTAAAGTATTCTAATGCGTTTAGGCCAGACATGTGGATGCGGCCCAATTCTTATTAGGGTTAGGCACCTTTCTGGTGGGGAACTCCACTCTGGGGGCGAGGCAGTTGTTGCCAGGGGCAGGACAGGTGCCAATTTGGGGTGGGTCTATTGCATCAGGGGTGGATCTGTGAAGTGGTGATCAGCGATTGGCTGATCACCAAGACATTATGTCGATGTCCTCTCTGGATTTCCTAATTTGAAAATCTGGACAAGCAGCTTTCACCGAGACAGCCGTTCTGTTAATGAAAAAGGCCGAATACTGAACTAGATCCTGGATTCAGTGCATCCCTATTATCTTGATATGTCAATATGAAAAACTTGGACCCAAGAAGTACAATAAACTTGAGACCTCCTGAATTATTTCTATATAGAGATTTTCATGTAAATCACATTTTTCTTTTCAAATATTTGGTGGGGAGGCCTAAAAGCTGAATGATTTATCTCGTAGATGAGCATGCCTTTACATTTGATAGCTTTCTCTACAGATTCATGGATTTGCCAACTGGCCTTTCCTCTCCTCCACTTAAAGGGATTTCTTATTATGCAATCAAGGTGGCTAGAGGATAAACAAGAAGCTAAGATAAGATGGATTTTTTAACACATACAGGCTATTTTCTATCCACCAACAGTACAGCAGTAATCCTCCATCTTATTTCCAGTGGGCTTTCTAGATGATATCCTAATTATTAGGCCAGCTGTGAGCAGGACCTCATCTTGTGCCTTTGATGGGAACCAGTCAATTCCATAATCACACCAATTTCCCAACAAATTATCTACTCATGGACAAGCTGCATTTTTCAGTCCTTGTCCAAATGTGCCTTTCACTGGAACAGTTACAATTTACAAATAAATTGTACTCTGGTGACATTGATTGCATTTGCACTTTTCACATTTTAAGTGGTTTACCTGGAATTTTGTGCAGTTGAAATTGTTATAGTTATTCCTTTGGGGTTCATTTTAACACAGTCAGGATATAGATCCTGTGCTCTGTGACATATTTGTGCTCTGCAATCATATGCATCCACCTTGTCATTGTAGAGATGATTTTAGATGGTTGTGTTCCTAGCCTTCTTCTAAATATTGGAACATGGCGATATTGCTCTATTTTGCTGCCTGATAAGCCTGTCCATTTATAACTATTTTAAAAATCGGTATAGCTGTTTCTAAGTGAGGAATATAATAAAACATTTGGTATAACATGAACATAGTGCTTAGCAGATTTCCCCATACAATAAATGACAATTTGTTCAGGAATGTTAAATAGGTCATCTGCTTTTTGAAATGGTGCATTGTATTCATGTATCAATTTTTATTATTGCTTAAATTCCTGTTTGAAAAAAAAATCATTAGTCACCCATTATAAGATAAACAAATAAAGCACAGTAAAGAAAGAATTGTTGTTTTACCTCAAGATTCCTTGGCGTAACTACACTCTAATTACACAAATATTTATTCTAAATAAATTACAGATCAAGAGGAACAAATTAAGTACATTATGTTCATGACATTGTTTAATAACAGCCTACAGCAGAGTTGCTTCATAGCAGTCGCAGTTGAATTGACTGGTCAGAGCATCTAACAGAGCATCATCTGATCGCAGTCACGTTTCCTCTGTTTCTCAACTGTAATTATCCCAGGAGAGTTAACCACAGTTTGTACCATCCAAGAATGGAGAAGGTAAAGCTTGTGACAGAATGTTTTCTTAATATTCATTAATTTATGGTGGCACGGTTAGGGTATGTATTTAATGCCCTGAATTGTCTGAATTACAGTATATCTGAAATAACTACTATAACAAGTAGAGTAAACAAAAGTACAAGAATAAAATATCTTTAAAGGAACAGTCCAATGTAAAAATAAAAAAAATGGGTAAATAGATGAAAAGTAAAAAATGTTTCTCATACAGTTAGGCTAATATGTAATCTATAAAGACTGGAGTGAGTGGATGTCTAATATAATAAAACAGAACACTACTTCCTGCTTTTCAGCTCTCTATCTCTGAGTCAGCAACTATAAGGGGCCCACGTGGAACATATCAGTTTTGACCCATGTGCCCCCTCAAGTCACTGATTGGTTGCTGCCTAGTAAGTAATCAGTGGAAAACAAGAGAGCTGAAAATCAGGAGTAGTGTTCTGACATTTGGTGACTAACTATATTAGAAACATTTTTTATTTTGCACAGCCTATCTGTTTACCCAGTTTTTATTTTTATACTGAACTGTTCCTTTAAGGCATTTCTATAGGGTTTTAATTAATAAGGATACAACTCAATCCAGAAGCCATATCAGTAGCATGTCATTTTGGTGGATATCTCATTAGTATGCAGAACCCTACTGGGTTGATGAAGTCCCTTCCTCTGTACACACTGCTCCTAATGCCTTGATATCTGTAGGTGTGAACAAAATGCTGCTTTCAATTGGGGGAGAGGAAGCAATGCCTTGTGAGTTCAAACCCAAATATGGGTAGGAGGTACCCATTTGAAGCCTGGGACCAAGAAATCTTACAATACACGAATAGCTGATAGACTATTTGCTTCAACGTAGAGCAGTCTACATTCAAATTCAAGTTTTTGCACAAAAACTCACAAACTCGAATTAAGGTTTGCAAAACTTGAATGTTCAAGATTTATTAAGTGCAAAAAAACAAAAAAAAAATCAGTATCTAAAAGCTGCCAATTTCATTTAGAAGTAAGGGCAGTTGTCAGGCAAAATGTAAATTTTTTTTCCATTTCGAGCTAATTGAGTTTTTCACATTTTTTTTAAAGGTGGTATAGTTTGTAAATGATGCATAGAATGCAATTTCACTGTGTTCAATTTTTTGTTTAATTTTTAGTCAATCAAGTTTTCAAGGTTTGCATTTTTTTAATGAATTAGCAGTAAGTTTTGATTTTTTTTTTGGAATAGAAAACCTCAAAAGGTACAAACTTGAATTTTGATAAATATTTCTCCATGTGCATTTTTATGAACAGTAGGCATGTGTGCACCTGGGCAGTTTTTTTCCGACCAGCTGCAGGTAGAACAATGAAAGCAAAAATTAGATTGGTTGTCACGGTTACCACCTAGGTACAAATGTGCCCAGTGTTGATAAATGAACCTATAAAACTAGAATCATGTGCCGGTAGTATTGTAACACTAGTAGCATATTAAACTTACCCAAAAGAAATCTGAAAATGGATCTCACCTTGACAACAAATATGTTGATAGGTAACCCATCTGAAATAATATGAACCTTTTTAAATAGGGAACGGATCAAAGAAGGGCTCTGGTATGTGGAGTATCTACAGGATTATACTTTTTTTCACATGTCTCCTGTAATCATTCAAGTATATTCCCCATATAGATGACACAGTTAAAGACCTGCAATTTTTGCGTTGCAATTATATTGCCTGTATATATTAAATGTCCCACAAAAGTCAACAAGAAATAATAAACACAGTAGTGAGTAGTAAGTAAGTAAGCTGTGGCTTCTCCATTATATTTATTAGAGTAAGTAGAGACACCAAGGGGCAAATTTACTATTATTCCCCCAAAAAAATTCGAATTCCCTCGATATTTGATTAGCATACGATTTTCGAATGCTAATCGAACAGTTTTAGGCTACCCTTTTATTTGATCTTTGATCATTCGATGATCGAATAATGATCGAATAATGATCATTCGATCATTTGAATGAATTTTTTGTTCATTTGAATGATTTGTACGATTTGAAAGATCGACGACTTCGATTGTACGAATCCTATTCGATCAGGACTTAGCCTCAGAAGCCTATGGGAGGGCTCCCATAGGCTTCTATTACAATTCGGTAGGTCCAATCTGGCGAAGTAGGCAATTGATTAATTTTAAAATTTTAAATCCTTCGCCGATCGAATGATTGACCATTAAAATCTATTTGATCATTTGCTATTCGATGATCGAATAAGCCAAATTTGCATATTCGACCAATCAAATTTTTCCTACGATCGTTGTTCGATCAAATTCGATCGAACTTCGATCGAACTTCGATCTATTCACGTGAATTTTGTAAATTGGCCCCCAAGTGCCACATCAGATGGCTGACCATGACCATGGAAAATAGCCTAGTTTTTCTGACCACATAAGGAACAATACAATACAATACTTCATATTCATGCTGTTTGCTGTTTAGGAAAGGAAATTATATCTTCCCATTAAAATCACAGCCACAGCAAGAAACACTAAAACAAAGATGATGTGCTATGAAAATGAACACCCCCAGACTGCTAATGATACTCAATTCACTGAGAGGCAGGGGGTGGGTCTGATTTAGGAATTTCTTGAACGTATTGCATTTTGCAAATATATTTATGCTAGACATGCTACATATGTCAGATATTCTTACTTGGTAGAATATATATAAGATTTTTGTTAAAGTCTCTAAAAATTCATAATTTTGTCCTTTGAAGAAATAATTTTCCTAAGAACAGCATGAAATGCAGGGAGCTGGAACCTTGAAATGATAGTGAAACAGAAAGTACTGCAGTAATTATTTCATAACAGATGCTAATGCAGGGAATGATTCAGGCAGACAGATTCCATTCTAAACACACATTTACTCTGCTGGATGCAGCAAATCTTCTCCAAACTAATGTTTTCCTCTGGAGTCCAGCACATAAAAGAAAATTTTGCATGCTGCGGTGTGACAAGTGTGTTTAACCCAGGTAAACAGGAATTACAGTAGCAATATGGACTTAAACCTTTTTCTGCAGTTAATAAAACATATTTAATTACTGCTCTCATTGCATACAATTGATTGGGTAAGATGCAGCTATGGTATCTATTATTCTAGAACAGTGATCCCCAACCAGTTCACGAGCAACATGTTGCTCTCCAACACCTTGGATGTTGCTCCCAGTGGCCTCAAAGCAGGTGCTTATTTTTGAATTACTGGCTTAGAGGCAAGTTTTGGTTGCATAAAAACCAAGTGTACTGCCAAACATTCTCTCCTGTAGGCTGCCAGTCCATATAGGGGTTACCAAAAAGCCAATCAGAGCTCTTATTTGACATCCACATGGACTTTTTCATGCTTGTGTTGCTCTTCAACTCTTTTTTTAAATTTAAATGTGGCTCACGAGCAAAAAAGGTTGGGGACCCCTGTTCTAGAGTTATTAGGGGGTCTCTCCTGAATGTGAAGCATCATGTCTCAGTGCCACTAAAACGTTTCAACATTAAAAATGTAGCAATATTATTGTGTTGCCAGCCTGAATTTATGAAGCTTAATGTACATAATGTACAAAATGCTATCTTATTACAGAGACAAAGTCAATCCAGCAAAAAATTAAGAATTGTTTCCTTAAAAGGGTCACTTTGGTTAAAAAACAAAAAATCTGGCATGTTTCAGCTTTCTGTATAACATATTTCTGGTTAATTTATCTCATATATAATGTTCTTGGTCTTGGTAGAGGTGAGTGGGCAAGATGATTTAACTCTTGGCTAAACTTTTAACCACATTGACAGACACACATGCAAACATGTAACTAGAAACTGAAGGGAATTATATTCATACATGTGGAGACCTATTTATTGAAGGTTGAATTTTAGAGGGCTCCTCCCAAAGCCAAAGGCGGCTGCTATAGGCAGAAGAGTGAACCGAGACCTTGGGGGTTTGCCCTGAATTTTGGGATACCAGACGTTACACCCAGCATGCATAAAGACAAAGCTTGTTTCTTCCCTACCAGCTATATTTTAGTACATCTAACTGAGCATCCATAGAGCAACAGTTGTTCATTCCTCCAGCATGACCCTTTTTAAACAGAATGTTATTCTTTTACAAATACATTTAGGGGCAAATTTACAAAATTCACGTGAAATTATCGAAGTTCGATCGAATACGATCGAATAACGATCGTAATTTTTTTTTTGGATATTCTAATTTGACCTCTTTGATCATCGAATACCGAATGATATTCAATAATTCGATCATTCGATGATCGAAGGAATCAAAATTAAAAAATTGTTGGACTGCCTACTTTGCCAGATTGAAACTACTGAATTGTAATAGAAGCCTATGGGAAACCCCCCATAGGCTTCTGAGACTCAGTCCTGCTCAAATACCATTCGTACGATCAAAGCGTTCGATTATTCGAATCGTCCGAATTTTTCGGATGCTCGAAGGAAATGATACGATTTTTTCGTGAAATCTAGTGATGGGCGAATTTATTCGCCAGGGGCGAATTCGCGGCGAATTCCCGCGATTCGCCGCTGGCGAATAAATTCGCGAAACGGGCAAAAAAATTCGCCAACAAAAATTCGCCGCGCAAAAACGAGTCGCGCGTCGTTTTTGACGTGACGCGCCGAAAACGACGCGGCGCGTCGGAATCGACGCGACGCGCGTCAAAAACAACGCGCGACTCGTTTCGCGAATCGGCGAAAAATTTGCGAATTTCTCTGGAAATTCGCAAATTTTTCGGCGAAGCGAAACGCGGCCGTTTCGCCCATCACTGGTGAAATCGAACGATCGGTATCCGAATTAATTGAGATATCGAATATCGAGCAAAATGATAGCCTAAAACAATTCGATAAGCATTCGATGGTCGAATGCTTATCGAATTTCGAGTAGGATCGAGGGAATTTTTGGGGATAATAGTAAATTTACCCCTTAGTGTTAGTTAAGATATCCCTAATCATTCAGTTAATCATTAATTCAAATACCAATATAATTTACAAGTTATTTTTGTTTCAGTAAAAAATCATTGCAACAACCGTGCAATTATCTACCTTCCTACCTATATTTCCTTATATTATAATGTATACAAATAATTCTAGCTCTTTACTTACAGTAATTACTTCCCACACATAATCTCATTAAAATTTAGCAATGCTGGCAAACTTGTCAGCCCACATACTATCATTTTATTTTAGAAAATATACAAAAGCCTTAGCTTCACTAATGTGCCTTAAGTTTAGAAAAGCATTTATTCTTTTATTTAACCTTGCTTTATACTTTAGTGTTCAGAATCCTTCATCCATACCTGAATAAAGACTCTCAGAAAAATCTGAAGCTATGAAGTTGACCCAGAGTTACTAGAAAGAATAGTTGTTATTCCTTTTTAAACTATAGACAAGAATTAATGAACAGCCCTCAAATCTACACCAACTGGGAAAGCACCCAGAGCGGATGATCTCACTACCCTATATTATAAAACATTCAAAGACAAGTTACTTCCCAACCTGCTTAAAACCTTTCAAGACATTCAGCAGAGATCACACTTTAGCAAACAATCATTAGAAGCCCCTATCAGCCTATTATTGAAGCCAGGGAAAAACCAGCATGAACCAGGCAGCCATAGACCAAACTCATTAATAAACTGAGATGTCAAACTACTGGCAAAGGTTATTTCTAACAGACTAAACACTATTCTCCATAAAATAATAACAAGAACAAGTCGGATTTGTTAAGGGGTGAGAAGGTCGAGATAAAACCAATAGGCTTATAAACATATTACACTGGTCTAACACCCATAATTTAACACTAATGCTGCTGTTCACAGGCACAGAGAAGGCCTTCAATTGGGTCAATTGGAATTATATGTTCACTTGCTTGAAGCATATTGGCTTTGGCCCAAAAAATTGAAATGGGTACAGGCTTTATATGATATCCCCATAGCCCATAGCCAGGGTACGGGCCAATTGGCAACTATCAAACTCTATAGAAATACACAACGGCACTAGACAGGGCTGCCCCCTATCACCAATATTATTTATACTTGCCTTAGAACCACTCCTATGTCATATATGATTAAATCCTAATATTAATAGTGTAATTGTTAATAAGCATCAGCACAAAATAGGTCAACCTCCATTTCAACCCATTACTTTCATCCCAGCTCTAAACCAGCTATACATATTTCAAACATTCCCTGTCAGTACCTGAACATGTTTTAGACTCCCTGCAAACATCAATTACAAAATTAATTTGGCAGAACAAAAAGAGCAGAATAAGCCACAAAAGGCTCATAAAAAGTAAGACACAAGGAGGGGTGTCACTCCCCGGTTATAAACTTTACTACTATGCAGCAGTGCTAGGGAGTATCATAGATTGGTCCCATCATACAGAATCTAAACTATGGATTGAAATTCAACAACAGGCTACTTGTAGCTATTTATTACATCTACCCTGAATCGATAAGAGATATAGACGTATTAGATACACAGACCACTCACTTCTCCCGCATACTCTCTCCCAGTATGGGATAGATGCTGCCAACTGATTAAATTAGCCCAATTTCCATCCCCCTCATGCCATTAATAAATAATACGGCTTTTCCAATGGGTCAACAAGCAAAATACCTATCACACTGGCTGATTGTAGAAAACCAACATTTAATTTCCTTGAAAAAGGAGAGTTTATAGACAAAGAGTAGTTTCAAAGTGTTAAACCTTTTATTTCATTTGAAATTTGCCCAAATCAAAACATTTTTTACAAGTTGGGAGGCACCTCTACGGTGGGAAGGAGTTTGACCCCTTATGAAACCCTTTGCTCCACAGAGCTCCCACCTAAACATTAAATCTTGCAAATATATAAGCTCCTAGGTCATGCACACTTATATGTTCAACCTTCATTTCTTGAATGATGGTCTTCTGATTTAGGTATCCAGTTTCAGGAAGATCAGCTAAGAAACATTAGCAATAAACTTTTTTAAGAGTACTAGGTGTTGTAGAATACATAAGACGAACTACAAAATATTGTCGAGGTGGTATTACACCCCAACTAGGCTTAAAAAATATATAAAAATGCAAGTGATAGGTGTTGGAGATGTGTCATAGAAGAAGGCACTCTGCTGCATATATTATGGGCCTGCCAACTTCTTAAGCCATATAGGAAAGCGGTACGAGAAACTTTGTCTCAAATTCTAAACTATGACATTACAGACAATCCAGCATACATTTTACTGTTTTACACAGACAAACCATTTACCACTTTTATGTCTACAATTGAGCCCCACATATAAAATTCTGTGAAAATACTGATTCCATTAAATGAATGGTATAAAAAAAATTGAAGAAATACACAAATTTGAAGAGCTTTCTCTCTCCTCACCTGAATTGTATGATGCATAAAGCACTAAATGGTTCAGTTCAAGTAACTCAAAACAACTGGACTTGCTGAGAAATTTTATGAAGACGTTTCATTGCTCATCCGAGCAGCTTCTTCAGTTCAACTGACTGGAGTAGGGGAGTTCTCAGCATATATACTCTTCCAACCAATCACAACGTCACATTGTAACTTTTCAGAGAGGTGACATCTGAAATTCACAGAGGTGTTCAGAGCCGGATTAAGACTAAACGGGGCCCTAGGCAAGGTAGTGCTTCTGCCCCCCCCCCACCGCAAACCACCAAAAGTTACAGTTGTAAAAGAAGCACTGTTATGCTAGCACATACCTCTCAACATTAAAAAAATTGCAGCATGACCACGCTCATTTTGTGCCCACACCCCCTAATTACCATGTTCATTTTACAAAATTTGCCAGGTTATGAAAGTTTGAACATATTTCTGTGTACAAATGACTTTGCCCTAAATAAAAAATGTTTGTTTGTTTTTTGTAGTTTTTTGGGGGTTTTTGGTTTTTTGTAGTATTTTTTTTTGTTTTTTTTCTTCTGCCCATTCTGGTGGACGGGTTCCTGAAAGCAGGGGGGGGGGCCCTCTGCTTTCAGGAACCCGTCCACCAGAATGGGCAGTTCTTGAATTGGGAACAAAAAGTTGAAGGGATGGGGTGTAGCATGTTTAGCTCCACCCACAGTATTCATAGTAGGATGGCATAAAGGCAATTTCATGTATAAATACTCCCAGAATTCAGAGTAGGATGGCACAGTGCAATTCTATGTATAAATACCCCCATAATTCACAACAGGACGATACAGTGGACATTCCTCTAATAAATAATCCCAGAAATCACATAAGGATGGCACACTGTCAATTCCATGTACAAATATGCCAAATTTCATAATAGGAGGGCAGAACTGTAATTTTTGCTATTGAAAGCAAGGAAATGTTAAAAACCACAAGTCAGTGTAATAAATGTCATTTGTTTCCTTACCTGTCTGCCTTCTTTCTTCACCAAAAGTCTTGGGGGTGGGTGGAGAGCAGGATCCTGCAACAGCACCACTGTCTGCCATCCAGCCTGCCGGTTGGAGTCCTGGACAGTATGAACTAATATTGGCGCCCCTTTTCCCCTGCTGCAATTGGCTGTC
>CM044435.1:46716409-46832490 GCA_024363595.1 Xenopus borealis | reverse complement strand
TGTGTCATGCAACTCCTAGAAAACAGGTGTTACTTGTGAGAGCTGCATGAATGGATGTGTGAATAGTTCTGAAACAGCCAGGGAACAGATGTTAGAATAGCTTTGTATATAGCAGACAGGTGGTGTTGAAGGCCCTTAAGCAGGACATTGAACATCTGAAACAGAATCTGGCAAAACAACTACCTGATGTAACTCTGAAAAAGGTGTTTGTTTTTGTTGAACATGCTCAGATGGCCCAACACATAAAGTCCATGGAGCGAAAAATTAACAAATTCACCACCTTACTGTGAGAAGCAGCAGTGTAACGGTTGGCACCCTAATGCCCGGGAAGTGCGCGAGCACATGCTAAGGAAGCGGCACAGGAAGAAGAGGTGGGCATCCCCACCGAGGAGCCAACAGGTGTCCCTGTCGACCACCCACTAGACCACCAGGGTGAGTTGTTACAAGCAGTTGGAAAAGGACAGAAGAGCTAACTTGGAGGCAGAAAGATGAGACACCAAAGAACACCAGAGACATGAGGTTTAAGAACCTATTAGATAGGGTACCAACTCAGCCAGAAAAGGATGTGCTACCCAAGGGGTTGAACTATGCAGTGGCACCTCAACACATCCCAGTAATTGAACTCATCACAGCCACAGAATCTGCCATCAAGAATAATCACATAAAAAAGGAAGAAGTGAAACAACTATGACTAAAAGTGTCAGATGCCCTGTCAAGTGCCAGAACACTTCCCTCTAATCTTACTACACAAGAGAGGAGAGCTCTCTTCTCTGAGTAAGGACCCCAACATCACTATCCTGCCAGCAGATAAAGGGTGATGCACAGTTGTGCTCAACACAACTGACTATCACTGCAAGATAACTACACTACTCAGTGATAGCAATACATATGAACCTTTTAACCCAACCAGCTGTTTCAAGAAAAAGGTGATAGGTTGTGAAAGCCATCGATCGAGTTTTATACCAATGTATAATATATACCACCGTGTACCCCAGAGAAGCCACACCATGCTTATACGGACTCCCCAAGATAGACAAAGAAGGAGCCCCACTAAGGCCCATTGTCAGCAGCATAAATTCAGTGACATACAGCATTACAGAATTCTTGGCTAACATCTTAGCCCCGTTGGTAGACAATACAGTGCATCATATCCAGAATGCCAAAGATTTTGTAACCAAGATCCATGGTCCTACACTAGAGGCAGAAGAAACAATGATATCATATGATGTCACAACTTTGTTTACATGTATACCTACAACAGAGGCAATTGAGACTGTAAGAAATCCACTGCAGCAAGAGAACACCCTTAGCAGCAGAACAACGTTTAATCCTAAGGACCTTTTCTATAGATCCGAAAAATGGCTGTGCAATGGGGTCTCCAGTCTCTCCCTTTGTAGCTAACTTTTATATGGAGGAAGTGGAAAGGAGGGCTTTATTTACTTTCAAGGGAACTACACTGGTTCAGATATGTGGATGACACTTAAAAATCAGATACAATGAAGTGGCATCAATTCAGTGGACAATAATATCAACTTCACAAGGGAAGATGTCCACAGGAACAAACTTACTTTTTTGGACTGTTTGATATGCATCCAAGAGGGGGGTAACTTAAAAACGGATCAATATCTGTTGTTCGATTCCCACCATCCACTAGAACACAAGCTGGGTGTCATTAGAACTCTGCACCACAGGTGGAATATGTGTCAAATGATACAGATTCCAAGGACAAGGAGCATAAACATGCTTTGAAAGTGTGTGGCTACCCAGACTGGTCCTTTGTCAAAATAGCAGCAACTAAGCCCAACAGGAACATCAAAAGAAATAACCTGAGACGCATAGTAGGTGAAACATAGTTATTCCATATGTAGCTGGAGTGTCGGAGAAACTCAGGAGGCTTTTCAACAAACCACGTCCCTGTATTTTTCAAAACTAGCAAAAACTGGTACACGTAAAGGTCCAACTCCTAAAGGAAAACAAAGTAATGGGGTATACGCAGTCCAGTATAGCGATGAGTGCACTGATCTATACATTGGGGAGACAAAACAACTGCTCACTGATTGAATGGATCAGCATAAGAGGGTGACCTCTACAGGACAAGACTTGGGTATCTTTCTACACCTAAAAGAAAAGGGACTCTCATTTGAAGATAGCAATGTCCAAATCTTGGATAGGCTTGAAAGAGGTTTGAAAGAGGCGATTCATGTTAAGGTGGAGAAACCATCCCTGAACAGAGGCGGGGGGCCTTCGACACCACCTGTCTGCTACATACAATGCTATTCCCCCCGTTGGTTTCAGAACTCTTCACACATGCATTCATACAACTCTCACAAGTAATACCTCTTTTCTAGGAGCTGCATGACACATTGGTAATCCGCTCACAGTAACTATACAGAATCAACACCTCTGTAAATTTCAGGTGTCACCTCCCTGAAGAGTTACTATGTGCCATTGTGATTGTATTGGAAGAGTCTATATGCTGAGAACTCCCCTACACCAGTTGAACTGAAGAAGCTGCTTGGATGAGCATGGAAACATCTTCATTAAAATTTCTCAACAAGTCCAGTTTTTTTTAGTTACTTGTGTTAGATATACACCATGACCTGGATGAATGAGAATCTTCATAGTCAATTGTGCATTTAAAGGGAAACTGTCATGGGAAAACTTGTTTTTTTTAAACGCATCAGTTAATAGTGCTACTCCAGTAGACTTCTGCACTGAAATCCATTTATCAAAAGAGCAAACAGATTTTTTTATATTCAGTTTTGAAATCTGACATGGGACTAGAGATTTTGTCAATTTCCCAGCTGCCCCTGGTCATGTGACTTGTTCCAGCACTTTAGGATGGAACTGCTTTCTGGCAGGCTGTTGTTTTCCCTTCTCAATGTAACTGAATAGTACGCAGTGGGACATGGGTTTTACTATTGAGTGCTGTTCTTAGATCTACCAGGCAGCTGTTATCTTGTGTTAGGGAGCTGTTATCTGGTTACCTTCTCATTGTTCTGTTGTTAGGCTGCTGGGTGGGGGAAAGGGAGGGGGTGATATCACTCCAGCTTGCAGTACAGCAGTAAAGAGTGATTGAAGTTTATCAGAGCACAAGTCACATGACTTGGGGGAGCTGGGAAATTGACAATATGTCTAGCCCCATGTCAGATTTCAAAATGAAATATCTGTTTGCTCTTTTGAGAAATGGATTTCAATGCACTATTAACTGATGCATTTTGAAAAAATTTTTATTCCCATGACAGGATCCCTTTTAATACTAAGTAAAAGGGAAACTCCAATGCCTGACTGGTGCTACATTCAGAAGTAATGCAGCTGGCAAAACTGAAAATATATCCTAGCATTTCCCATGACATTTTAGATATGGATGTGCTGTGCTTCACAGTCTTGGAACTTAAGCCTTCTATGCACATATACACTGAAAGTATGCTTAAATTGAGGGTCACATAGAGTAAAAAAAAGGTGCTGGGTGTTCCAGTTTACTGAGGCCACAAATCATAAGGGAGGGGGTGATATCACTCCAGCTTGCAGTACAGCAGTAAAGAGTGATTTAAGTTTATCAGAGCACAAGTCACATGACTTGGGGCAGCTGGGAAATTGACAATATGTCTAGCCCCATGTCAGATTTCAAAATGAAATATCTGCTTTAAGCTGGCAAATAGTCGAAGTCGAAGGATTTTAAAACGCAAGTATTTTGAAATTCTAATTTTTTTTTTTTTTCAGATTGAATTTTGGGCTACTCAATAGTCGAAGTAGCCCAAATTTACTTAGAAATTCAATTTTTTTTTTATTTTAATTTTATTCGAATTTTCACTTCGCCTTTAGTAAATGTGCCCCTTAGTGTTCGGATAACCCAAATCCAAATAAATTAAAGTAATTTTTGATCATATATTATCCTTTTTATATTTAGTTTGAGCACAAATATGCAAATTAGGGTTTGAATTAGTTATTCAGTTATTAGTTATTCCTGGTAATGCCCTAGTAGGCGAGGAGACAAAATGTTTGTTGTAATTAAATCTATTGTTCCCTACAGTTGTTGATATTGTGCAAACAACACATTTATATTAAACCTTTTGAATAGATCTGATTCGTGCAATTAATAATAACCTTGAATATGTATACATTTTTTTTTACATTGACTACCGTATAAAGAAATGTTATACTGTCAAGCCACTTATATGTCCTCCTTAAATGGTACCTGTGGGGATGCTTGTGTTACCTTAAAGTCCTTGAAGCAATGATGAAGCAATCATAAAATGTCACATTTCAAGCTTACAAGTGAACTTCATCCTCATGTGCCCAACATAAATAACCTGCTTCATTTTTCAAACTAATTATGCTCCAAACAGTTAAAAGTTCCAGTTGAAAGTTAAAATACATTGCCTAAAATTACATAACATTGATCACTATACAAGGACTACTTGAATAAAATAAAATTCTACTCTAATTTTTCTTTTTGTTGTAAAATACAACTAAAACAAAGTGAGTTTAACTATACATATTGGTAAATACATTTGTCAAGAATATTAAACATTGTTACCTGGGGGGGTATTTTATAAACACAAATTTATCTTATTATTTTATGAAAACAAAGTCAATCTAACTCCCATCCAGGAAATCATTTACCAAATAATCAGCTCGAAAAAGTCGGTGAGTGAAAGTCTCGACAAAAATGAATGAAAATTCAAATTTTGAGACTTTTTGGGACTTGACGCTGGAATCACCTAATTTTTTTGAGTTGCCACCCTAAAAAAACAAATTTTTAGGATTATCATAAGAAACCCAGAGCCGATCACAGCCTCTTAAAAATGTAAAAAGGACATCTGCCATTAACTTCCACATGACCTTGACAGGTTTTAGAGTATTTTCAGATTTTTAGCATATTTGGAGTATAATACATATCTAAAGAATTTTGTTATTTTTCCCCTTTGAATATTCCCATTTAAAAAGTCAGCCAGAAAAAAATTTGAGGTTTAATAAATAGGCCCCCATGTGTCGTTATAATGAACGCTGACACTGATTGATTGGGTTCGTTTCCAAAAGGTGGGACTTCTTCTGCAATTGGAAATCCCTGGCCTGATTTAGATTTTTCAAAACTCCAAGGAGAGAAAAGTAAGTCCTTACATTGTCTTATAGGTCACATGTATGATAACTGTTACAAAAATATAGATTCATTTTTCTACACTTCACAATTATAGGCCAGAAATAGAAGCACTCGTGTTCTCTCTTTATAACCATTTCCCTCCCTCTCATTCTATCAGAATCTCTCCCACTATCTCACATTCCCTCTAATATATGCACACTCTCCCTCTTTATGACATTGCTTTCAGATTTTCAGGGTAATGATGTCTAAACATTTTTACAGTGTATTTTTCATCAATGATTTTCACTTAGAAAAACATTTTTATACTTTGGTTCATTATAGAGTTGTACCGTGTACAGATAACGTGTGACCCCAATACCGATCTATATTTCACAACTTTGAGCCTCAAAGGCATTAAAAGACAAATTACCTATCCATATCCTAAATGACCTACATCTACAATAGTTCTTTTAAAACTCTGTTGTACTTAATAGTATATTAGCCATCTGAGGCACTAGAGCACAAAGACAGAGAATACATCTTTATAATATATATATATATAATATATATATATATATATATTAAATGGCTTTAAACATCTGGAAGCAAAAATTCCTTTAATATCCAAGTTAGGCTTGATTCACTGGGGTTGCCAGTATGTTAGGCAACCCCCAGTAAATCCAATCCAAGTGTTTTCCAAGGGCCAGTTCTGATTTTAGGGATTCCTTAAATTGATAGGAAATAATAATAATGTGCCTTTGATTCCTTTCTCCACCCACCTTTAAGTCAACAGAGTTATTCAACCCTTTGCATACACTGTTGAGTCGACTGTTGGAGTGATGTATTGTTAGATTTCCCTCTGCATTTCCGGGAATCTGTACACTGCCCCCCATGGTAAGAATATGGATTTCTAAGCACCAAAATACTTCACTCATAAAACAAGGTGAGGGAGAGGTTAAATTATTCAGCCAGCTAAGTGCTTTGTCTACTAAACACACCAGATTAGATAACTGACTCTTATAGTACTCAAAAAGGGTAAATTTTAGTGACATTAGCGTTCTTTGAATCCACAATTAAACAATATTAGGTTATGTAATAGTACGCACTAAATTTGGCCAGGGGCAGTAACCCACAGCAGGTTGCATTTAATGATCATTTGTTTAAAAATAAAAATCTTATTGGTTACTATGGGTTACTGCTCCTGGGCAAACTTAGTGCCTTATATAATATATATAATACCTAACGAAACACACTTAAAAAATATTACAGTAAAATATGCCCTTTACCTACTTTTCAGTACCTATATATTTAAACAGAAGATTTGTAGTTCTATCAATTTACTATATATGGTTATTATTATGCATTGTTTCTGCCAATTGGTTAATAATCTACACCTCAATTACTCATGGGAATCTACAAAAAAATATACCTTGTGGTGCTATTTTAATAAAATAATAATTTATTCCATTCTTATACTGTAAGTGCTTTTATATGATCTTGCTGAGGGCATCTGTGATCTTAACTTCAACGTAGGTAAAGACTCTAGTGTATGTCCCATAAAATGGTGATTTTCAGACCTTCTGAAGGGCAAATTACCTTTGAGAAAACAATACTGATTGAGAAAGTAATTTATTCTACCTTTTATGAATTTTATAGAGATCCAGTTCACATAAAACCTCATTATATAGTGCAAATAACAAAAAACTGACAAAGAAGAACCTTTTAAAAAAAGAAATGTAATGTTACATTCAAAACACTTTTTAAGAATAAGAATTCTACAGAGACCTTTTCTGTTTCTTTTATAAGATTGTCCTCTTCTAA
Organism: Xenopus borealis; assembly: GCA_024363595.1. Classification (NCBI taxonomy): domain Eukaryota; kingdom Metazoa; phylum Chordata; class Amphibia; order Anura; family Pipidae; genus Xenopus; species Xenopus borealis. The sequence continues at coordinate 46,825,586 of CM044435.1, read as the reverse complement.
TACATTTGTTTGATAAGCTTATTTAAAGAGCTTCTGTGATTAGCTGTTCTGGGTGGATTACCACTATTCAGGAAAAGTCATTAATTCAGAGAGTATTTTATCTCAAGATAATTTAATGGCCTAGTGGCAATATTTACAGGAGATGTGTATTATTATAACCACATGCTGTGATTCCCGCTGTCTATACTAATCTATTTAGAAAAGCACAATTATATTACAACACATCCGAACAGCAACAGAAATAGTTCAGGTTTGTCATTGTAAAGAACAACCCTTTATCTCTGTTATTGTTTACAGGACATGTAGAGATTCAGTTCAGTACATCTGGTGGGCTGCAGTGCTGGAAATATTTGTTGATTTTCAATTTGCTGCTACACTGAAAAAAATATCTGTTGATCTTTCAGGAAATGCCAGACATGTCATCTTCTTGTTTACAGATGAATGCATCCTTGTCTTCAGTTTATAATATTTATTTTGCAGAATCTTTGAAGGAAAAATACTTCTTTCTGTGTTATTATTATTTTTGCTGAATGGAATAAATATTTCATATGCAGATGGTATTATCCTTTAGTAAGTACTAAAGTAAGATCTATTATATACTTAAGTATATATATATCTGAACAGTATTGACCCACGCACCCGAAATTGTTTAAAAAATCTGGTAAGAGTGCATACACTAGATGGACTATATATATATATATATATATATATATATAGAAAACCAAGCTTATCTTGCATGGTATTAGATGGCCTTGACATTTTGTGCCATTGTTTCGCAGATGCAATATCAATGGGAAAATCATTTGTTATGTGTTTATTAAACATGTTGTTTGAGCGTGTTAATAAACACATTTAAACATCAGTTATACTGCCTACTGGCTCTCTCTCAGTTAGAACCCAATTTTTTATTGAATGTCTGCACCTAGGTGGAGGTGCTATTACTAAGATATAGAGCTGAAGTTTCCTCCAGAAGCACAGTCAATCCTATAGAGTGAAAATCACTTGTTATAGTTGTGTTGATACAAAAAGAACTAGAAATGAAAAACTAGCACTCTAGGGCAAAGAGTGAAAAGGTGCTTCTAGCTCTAATCTCAGCCTTCAACTCTTGCTTCATTAGTTTGTCAAGAACACCGATGTTAAAGCTTTTGAATACGTTGATTGTGGGTTCTTAGGTTTAAATAGGATAACACAAATTTTGAAGAATAGAAGTAGAATTATCAGATGTGACAAAGGAAAGGAAGCACCATAATATCATATATCTTGGAAGACTAAGAGGTAATTAAAGCTACAAAAAAGAGAAACATATTATTATAGTGAACTGAAGATCTGTTAAAACAGAATGCTGAAGGACATTGAATTATGAATCACTGTGCTAGTGTTCCCACAGGTACATAATGTAGGCTTCAGCTCTAGTTTTTATGTTGGTGACAGTATCTTACACAGGAGATGGCAGTGCATGCATGTGGTCTTAAAACACTGAGGCTCTGAAAAGAGTGGGGAAGATAATTAGGAATATATAGAGACACAAATGAAGATAAGTAGCAAGCTGGATTAAAGTCTTGGCAAACATAGCATAAAGGTGAGATGAAGCGATGTTAAAACCAGAATAGTGAAGGCCAGAATGGTGCATTAAGGATCACTAGTGAGGCTTCATTTGAAATATTGCATTTATTTTCTATACAATTTAGCAAAATAAATGTTCAAATTTGCCTATGATATAGCTTTTCAAGCGAAACGTGCGTCTGCAAATCTTTGATTTTAATAGACGGTTTATACCATTTTAGATTGTATTTTGGGGGATCTTCTTTTTAACTAACCGCTTTGGTCACAAATCTCTAAGGTTTACAAACTTTTAACTTCAATTTATTTTCCTTTCGATGCTCCCGGGGGTTTGTGGTTTTTTAGATTATTTAGCTCTTGCAAAGTCAGATTGAGTTAAACATTGAGACCACAGTCCCCGGAAGGCAGACTTCTCCATCTTTGTGGGGTCCTGAAGGTAGCAAAAGATCAGATAGATTTACAGGACTTCTCCACCCATCTATTATTTCTTTTTCATATATATTATTATAAATCACTTGGCTTATGATTAGGTATACATGAATAATGGATTGATTATTACTACAGTATATTAATGAATTGCAAGTTTGATTAATTGGTTCCTCATAAGGGGAAACCAAGGTGAACTAATTATTTTTAAATCATTAATTTCATTGATAGGTTTGATTTTTAAATAAGGTATATCACACATTACTATTATTAAATTAATTTTAGAAGGGAGAGACTGCACTTTACATATATGGTCCTAATTAATCGAAGTCTGAGCACATCGTCACTTTATATGTAGCAGCCCAACGTCAATTGAAGGATATAAGGTTGTCAGAGGCATTCTTGCACAAGCACTTTATAAATGATATATTTATGTAAGGTTTAACAATTTGTGCGAATCATTGGAGTAATAATCAATAGAGGGGGGATTTCTTTGTCTTTTTTCAATCAATTTGTCAAGGGGATTCATAGGACTGATTAAAGAGTGATATTCAAAAAATTAAGGGAATATTCAAAATCAGAACACGAACACAAATTAAAATCTTAATCTGACAGACAAATGGGTTAACATAAAGGATGATAGAGTCTGTAAAGGGTTTGTTTTTTTCCTTGTGGTGGTGCAAGTTTCCTCTGGATACCCCAGTTAACACCTACCTTCCAAAGACATAAAGGACGGTTAGCTGGCTCCTAATTGTATCAACATTAGAATATGAGAATGGGGCTTAGCCTATGAGCTCCACTGGGGCAGGGACTAAGAAAGATGAATTATCTTTGTAAAGTACTACCTAATATGTTTATGTTATAAAATAAAGCATACATATATGCATATATATATATAATTACTGCTGGATGATTTGGGGGTGACTAAAATGTATAAGTAGTAGATAAACATAAGATGGTTACATATAATAAATAATTCTCATCCTGTTGTAAGACTTCTCTTTCTGTGTCCTCATCTAGTGGCATCTAGAAAGGGCTTACTAAACAAGCAATGAAGCCTGAAGGAATTTCTCATAATATTCTAAGCAGACGGTAACATCTTGCTACCATCATATTAAAAAGGAAATGTCTCATTTAACCAAGGAAAAATTTAATTATGTTCCTGTATTTCTTTTAACATGACCTGGTATTACTGGCATTAATTAATGGCTTGTTGGTGTTTCCAGAATATTGAAGTGCTGTAGTTAAAGAAAGAAGCATCTGCTTCAAAGCTAGAAGAAGATTAATTATCTTTCTGGGAAATCTATTAATCAGACTCATTATAATGGATAGAGCTACTTTACTAATAGAGGCGGAGCAGCTGGGATTTGCTACTGGCAAAAATAAATAAACAAGTAAAACACATATTTCTGCTTTCACTGCTACTGTCAATACAGTCCCCACATATCGAATGTACTGTTTGTCACTAGGTGATTAAGACATTTTTAATGAAAATGTGTTCCAGGTTGTAGAACATATGTTGTGAAATTGATGTTGCTGATAAATTGTACCCCCAGTGGTAATATTAACAGGCTCATACAGTATATACACCGAGCATAATTGCACACAGGAGATCAAATTTATGGAAAGGGGGTTATTTTAGGTTTTGTGAATACTCTACAAACAATAAAACATTTCAGTTAAAGCAAAATGCAAAACTATGGGGCACATTTACTAAGGGGCACATTTACTAAGGGTTAAAGTGAATATTCAAATAAAATTCTAAATTCGAAGTACTGGCCCTTTAAAATCCTTCGACACTTCGCCACCTTAAAGCTGCCGAATTGCCATTTTAGCCTATGGGGGACCCCCTAGAACCTGTACTGCAAATTTTTCTAAGTCTTAAGCTGGCCATAGACGCAAAGATCCGAGCAGGATCGTGTGGGGAGTGTTCCAACATTTGTTGTGCCATGCCGATTGGTCGTTTGTTCGATCGGCCAGGTTAGAAAATTTCTGTCGGCTGGCGATCATATCTTTGCGTCTATTGCAGATCGTACGATTTTCAGTGACCGTCACTAGGTTTTTAATCGTACAACTTTTGTATGATCCCTGTCAGGGGCAGAACGTGGACTGATCTGTGCTTTTACTACTTTATTTGATCTGAAGGTTAGTGGCAGGTCGGGAGATGGGGAAGTCCGATCGTTTGATGATTCGAACGATCGGATCTTTGCATCTATGGCGAGCATTGATTCACGCCAAATCAATGATTTCAACCAAAAACCTTTGAATTCTTAGGACTTAAGACTTAGTCTCCCATAGGCTAAAATGGCAATCCAGCAGCTTTAAGGTGGAGAATAGTTGAATTTGAAGGATTTTTAAAGGACAAGTACTTCGAAATTTGAAAATTCAATTTTTCAAATATTTTTTAATTCAAATCGAATTTTCAGCTATTCGATAGTCAAAGTAGCCCACAATTACTTTGAAATTCGAATTATAAAAATTCTAATTTTATTTGAATTTTCACTTCGACCCTTAGTAAATCTGCCCCTTAGAGTCGAATTTCGAATTTAAAAAAACTTTGAAATTCAACCATCAAATTTTCTTTAAAGGCTATTTTCGAAATGGACTTATTTTGATTGAATAGGTCCATTTTCGATTGAATAAAAATCTTTGAATCTTTCGAATTTTTTAAAAACAATTTCAATTTTCCAGGACTTAGAAAAAATTTCAGGAAAGGTTCCATGAGGTCCCCCATAGTCTACATTGGCAATTCGGCAGTCTTAAGGTGGTAAAGTGTCGAATTCGAAGTTTTATAAAGAGACAGTACAGTCGAATTTTGGGCTATTCAACAGACGAAGTAGCCCAAAATGACTTCAAATTTTTACATAAATGTGCCCCCATGTATTGCCAGTCTGACTAGGGGGTCTGTAAAGAGACCTCTCAGCATCATAATCACTTTTAAACAACAAATAAATTTTGCACTGTCCTGAAGAATTTTGTTTTGTTTTCCCATTCACAAATTTCCATGTAACATAATAAATATTGCTTTTACAACTCCTATAAAATCTCTTTTGTTAACAATAGGGTACATCTGTTAGCAGCAGATGCAGTGTATTGTTTTTGTGTTTCTTTAACTAATAATTGTGTTTTCTTTTACAAAATAGAAACACATATTTACAAAAGCAATTCATTTTATTTCAAAGAAGTAAACAAATTAATTGATTTTCTAATACAGACAAAAGTCTTGTTTGGTTCAACTAATTCCTTACTTAAACAATTACACATGCTAGTAAAGAATAACTGAGCCCCCTGCCTCTAATAAAACCCCTATCCAGTACCTTACATAGTCCCCCATCCCTGCTCTCCTCCCGCATAGGTTATAAAACCTATAACTGCCCCCCTACTCCCTCTATATGCACAGAGTAAGTGCAGGTCCTACTCCTTCCCTTCGCTCATTTCTGTTTCTTTTGGAGCATGCACGTTGCTAAGAACTGGAAGACTGCTGGGGTAGGGAATTTTATTAGTGGGGGGGATACATTGCAAGTAATAGCACTGTATGGCACCCTCTTGTGGACTGTGACCTGTAAGCTAAAATTTGCTATTGTCTGCCACAGAAAACTGTTGTACAGTATACCCATTTTCCTTAGGCAAATACGTCCTCTATAGTGATGAGTTAAACTGCCCTGTTTTGGTATGCCCATAAATTCTCCAAACTGTGGAAATATTCCCAAAACTGCAAACTTTAGGAAAAATTTTTTTGGCATGAATGGGAGTTTTTTTTTTTTTTTCCATGCCAAAATCGATGAAGTCAGTGGGTGTTTTTTTCCCTTGTTTTATTTTGAACATTTTTTTTCTGGCAAAACAAAAACATTTCTGGATTTCTAGCATAGATTCATGAAAATGTTTGCCACTTTGATTTTTTGATTTGATTTTTTCAGCAAATTTGTATCAGGCAAAAAATAAGCTCTTTCCTACTTCTTATATAATTAATAGACATTTGCGCATGTTTCACTTATCATGCAGAGCGCTCGGGACATCTGCTGTTCCAGATAAAAGGTATTTCCCTTATGTTGGCTACCATATCATAAGGCATATAAAAACAGTTAAACATAAAAAAAAATCAACATGGATTTGTGCTTGCGTATTAATTAAGTAAAGTAAGGGGCAGTTAAAAAACTTCGAAATTCAACCAGCAAATTTTTTAAAGACAATTTGTGACCGAAAATGGACCAAACAGGTCTGTTTTCAATTGAATTTAAATTGTTCTAATGCAAAATCCTTCGAATTCCTAGAAAAATTTCAGTACAGGTTCTAGGAGGTCCCCCATAGGCTAAAACTGCAATTCGGCAGCTTTACGGTGGCGAAGTGGTGAATTCAAAGGATTTTAAAGAGACAGTACTTCGAAAATTAGAATTTTCTAATTTTTCCAAATAGAATCGAAATGAATCGAAATAAAAAACGTGTCACGGTGGGAGTGATGGTGAGGCACATTGAGCAGTCCTCTGCAAATCATCACTGCCTACTCATTTTTCATTGGTAGGCAGGCTGGATCAAGAAGAGGAGATGGCCAGGGGCAATGAAGGTGTTGCGCGATGCTGATCTGCTGCCGGTATGTGGGGGATATGATTGTGCTGTGATTGCCGAAAAAACTGCTCATAAAAAATAATTGCTATTGCAAAAATGCTTATATTAACTTATAACTTATATTTATATTTAAATTTTTGACCATAGATCCCCTTTAAATAATAATAATACAATAATATAATTATAATGTTTCTTAAGTTTGAGGGTTCATTTTTGTTGACTTTTCTTACACCACTTATATAATCTTAAAGATGAGTTGCATAAATGTTAAAAAGTTGATCAAGTCCAAGCCCAAAATTCAATTCGAATTGAAAAAATTTGAAATCCTTTAAATTCCTTCAAATTCGATACTTTGCCACCTTAAAGTTGCCGAATTGCCATTTTAGCCTATGGGGACTTCCTGGAACCTGTACTGGAAGTCCTAGGAATTAGAAGGATTTTGCCCAAGATCATTCGAATTGAACAAATTTTATTTGATCAAAACGGGCCTATTTGATCCATTTGAGATCAAAAATGCCTTTAAAAAAAATTCAACACTTAGGGGCAGATTTACTAATTTCTTTAAAGGGACCAATTTGATCGAATAGGTCAATTTTCAATCAAACAAAAATCGATGCATTCAAATGATTCGTACAATTTAAATTCGATTGAAAACTGACCTGTTTAGTCCATTTTTGATCGAAAATGTCCCCCAAAAATAAATTCAGTGGTTGAATTTCTAATTTTTTTTTATTGGAAATTCAACCATTAGTAAATCTGCCCCAGAGAGTGTGTTTAGGAGAAGAACTGTGCCATGCCCTAATGGTACCTGATCAAGGCAGTCAAATATTTATTGGAGAGGTTGAAAAATTGTATGACATTGTATAAAACACAAGGACCATATCGACTTGTACATTTGGGACCTGGGTTTGGGGAAAAACAGCTGGACCAGTCCAATATGATAACTTGAATAACTATGCCTCAGCAGAAGTAATAATTAATGGGCAGATTTATCAAGAGTCGAATTTCAAATACATGGGAGTTTTTAAAAACCCCCTTGAATTCAAATTCGACCAATTCGAAATTTTTTTAAAAAAATCTGATTTTTTAAACTCAGGTGAATAGAATCAGCCTGAAAACTAGAATCAAATTAGAACTTGAATCAATTTTTTTTCTCATAAAAAAAACTGAAATGTCAGGAAGGCTCAAACAACTCAAAATTGATCTCAGGGTGTCTTCCATTGACTAAAACAACAATTTGGTTGGTTTTTAGACAGCAAATGGTCGAATTCAAGTTCTTAAAGGGCCAGTGTCTGATAAATCTTGAAAATCAAATCAAATTTTAACAATCGCCTAGTCAAACTTGACAGTTATGATGTCCCAGGGATATCTGCAGGCTCATATACAAAGCTGTAGCTCACATAGTTGTATAGGTACCACGCATATACAAAAAAATTATGTGGAACATTTTAATTCAGAGTGTCCAGAACTGTGTAATTGTAACAGCACAAGGAAACATGATTCTAAACTTAATGAGGCTACTAGAATGCCAACATTTTTAAAGCAAATCAATTTATATTTTAGTCCACACCCCAGATTCATCCCTACATCTGCTCTGCCCAGTTACATCCTTGCTACTCTAAAAATTCACTCATCTTTATGACCCACCTGCCTGGCCTGTCTTGGTAAATTGGGAATGGATGACATGAATGTTTTAAACACATGAAAATCAGTTTATTCTACATTATCCCAATTTCACATTTATGTCTCCTGTTGGTTTTAGGTGTAAGTTGTCCAGCCTTTAGTGTTACAGTATTCCACTCATACCTGAAAGTTTTAGTGGCTGATTAGCCACAGTGACTCTTTGTTTAATTAGGAGCATTCCTTTTCACTATATAGTGTGCAAACTGTAATCATAAAAATTATATTTTTGTTATTGTTGTAACTGTAACTGCGACACCCTGTCCAGAAGCATTTTATTCTTTCCTTTTCTTGAACACAAAATATTTTTACAATGGTTACTTATTTATTACTTTAAATTTTCAAACCTGACTCATTAAAACAGTCACTTGGCTTCTTTTCATAAATCCCATTATTTCTTGATTCTCTGCTTCTGGAACTCTTTTCGTTTAATCATCCTTTGATTAATTCTGCTAATCCCCCTCTCGGCCATTTATGTTGGCCTTTTCTCACTGTAATTTTTTTCCCTTGCACCATATATGTTTGTTTACAATATACAGACACATATACTTTTTTTAATAAAGTATTATTCAGCATGACGAGACTAAGGAATGTAATGATCATTAACAATTTGCCAAGCTCTAAATTCCATTAGATGGTAATATAATGTAATTCATGTCATAAGAACATTTCCATGTTGTAATTTGTCAGTAAGAGAATAATACAGATCAAGAAGGTTTAAAACATTTCACTTTTTCTAATTGCTTTGTAATAAGTGTTTTCTTTTTCAAACCATCAGCATTCTGATCTGTCTCCTTGTCTTGAGGAAACCCAGTGAGAACACATTAAGCAGTGGGAGAGAACTAAGTGTACTTGAGTGGGAGTAAATATGCTGGCAATCATTGTCCACAGAACAAGTCTATCATTTTCTTACTTATGTTGATAATTGTATCATTAAAACAACTAAAATGAGAACCTGTTACAAGAAATTGAAATACAAATCATTTTTCAAAGAAATGTCATTTGATTTCTTTATTTACATAATACAGCAGTGTACTGGATCATCGCTATTGCTCCCAGTGCTTTTCCAGCAGCACATACAATATTTCCATTGTGGGGATACTAAATCTAATGCATCAAGTCTATAGCTACAATTGCAAAAGCTGTCTTTGTAATGTATTTCTTTTAGCAAGCAAAACATTTATCAGCACAATTATAGCCTTTGGTGTTATAATGGACAAGCAGGAAATGTATTCATAATGAGGAGCTGTACAGTTTCGCAGTATTCAGGTTCTCTGAATATATAGTCCAGAAACTGAAAGACTTGGGGGAAGAAATCAGTCTTTTTCTTTTATGTTGGGCTGTCTATTTTTGGAATGATTAATGAGCAGTTATATGCTGGAGGAAAAATATATACATATAAGTTTATCTCACATAAATGATCTAGTACATATTTTCTTCCTCTCTTTACTATATTGCAAGTCAATAGAACAGTCTGTTAGATTCTAAGTGTACTGTAGAAAAAGCCTTAAAATAATTTATGTGCTTTATAAAAAACATGATTTATTTTATACAAGATGTTCCAGATGTGGGAAAATTCAGTCTTACATGAACCAAATGACTTCCAAGAGGATTTTATGCAATACCCTTTATTTCTCTTACTGAAAAAGTGCTACTTAGAGCCAGGTTATGTTGTTATAAAATTGATACAATTTCAAAGAGCATTTATCAGTTGTATTATATTCATTTTAATATAAAAATATATATATATATATATATATATAGTATATATATATAGTATATAGTATACTATTTAGGGGATTGTGGCTATCCCCTTAATGCTTGCTCTCCCAACCCCCGCATTTCCAAACACAGTCCTATAAATTACTTGCACACAAAGCTCATAATGCTGAATCTTGCTTTGGAAGAGGTCATTCCATATAAAGAGAGAAGCAGGTATGATCTTTCTCCTCCCAAAGAATATACCCTCATTTCATTTAGATAGGACTGATGCATAGACACTGCCTTGGCGAGGCGCATCAGCTTAAACATACTTTGTACAAACTTTGTAACTAAAAGTGTCTCTTTTTCCAAGTATAGGTAGGTTTCCATTAATCCAATTGTTTCTTAAGGTAGTACACTGAGAGTGCTGGGAAATATTTTGTTTGAATTCATTGTATGATACAAGCCACAACCCGTGCACCAGACTGATTTTTAATTGCAACACATGGATGAGCTGCATTTTTTGTTTTAGTATATATATATATATATATATATATATATATATATATGGTAGTATGATTACATCAGCTCTATAAAAGAAAGAACAGAAACATAGGGAAACATTCCTGGGATTACGTGTTACTGGAATTTACTGTATACCTGTGCAGGCTGTGCTCAGTGCAGTAATGTGATTAAAGGCAAGGAATTTGTGCATCCAGGCACAGGTTATACTGTTCAGTTATGTGGACACTTTTGTTGTACCTCCAAATTTGTTGTGTATGCACTGACTTGCCCATGTGGGTTGGTCTACATTGGAGAGTCGCGCATATCACAACATAAATACTCAATTTGGGAAATGCCAAATTCCCTGTTTCAAAACATTTTTTAGAATCTAGCCATAGTGCAGATCAATTAAAAATCATGGTGTTGGAAGACGTTAATAAAATGAACTCACTAGCGCCATATGGACTTAACAGGGATTATGATTTATAAATGTTTTTGTAAGCAAAATGTAATGGGGATATCAAACATCTGTACTCCTTTTAGGTTTCTATAGCATGGTTACCTTTAGGTATGAATAAATTGGATTATTGATATATGAAGTTAAAATGTAAGAGAATTGTGGCAGAGTCAAATGTGTTACATGTTAGCCATGATGATGTCATTTCCTTTTAAATGCTTTTAAATACTCACCTGAGATACTGTGACCATTTTGTGCTGCTTGAGAAAGGGCATGATGTATGCCTGAAACGTCACCGGTTGTATTTCATGATGAACTGATATTATAATATATTTGTTACTTCTAATAAACCGAGTGCCGCCTCTACTCATTTTTGAACTGTTATATATGGAAAAAGTCGGAACCTTTCTATTTAAGGATGAGCACCAGGCAGAAGGTTTGTCAATTGCCATAGCGATTGCAGCTGTATACTTGTTTATATAAATATATATATATATACACTTGTTTAAATATATATATATATATATATATGTGTGTATATATATAGGTATTGGTCCCTATAATCGTAGATGGAAAGGATAATGTAAAGGCCAGTTTTTAGACATATTTAAACTACTTTTGAAGTAAGCCATTTCTAAACATTGGACCAAGATATGGAAAAGCTAATTGCACTTAAGTTATATAGATTTTCACACAATCAGTATGTTCTAATTCATTCACCTTCTAGTAAATCAAGTGTTTGTAAAATATTTTATAATAGCCAAAATAATCTACATAGCTGTACATTGTGACAGCTTTTCCAGCAGCTTTATTAGTTTCACGATGAATGACAAACTTTATTTTAGGTGTAGTATGGGCAATGATTTATACATAGGCAGAATTGTGTTTGCCGCTCCCATTATAATATATGCTGAACTTTTCTTAGCCTAGACAGCAGCTTTGTGTAGCTGAGTGCTATTACTATGTTTAGCAGTAAATATTATTCTTGAGTTTGGTAGCTCTGATTTGATTATGCAATTGATTTAATGTACAACAAAATAGTATGTTACAGTTGCCTAGTTGGATAATTTTACATTTATATTCTGCACGTTGATGCTCACCTATTACAGTTAAAGGGATACTGTCATGGAAAAACATGTTTTTTTCAAAATGCATCAGTTAATAGTGCTGCTCCAGCAGACGTCTGCACTGAAATCCATTTCTCAAAAGAGCAAACAGATTTTTTTATATTCAGTTTTGAATTCGGTCATGGGGCTAGACATTTTGTCTAGCCCCATGGTCATGTGACTTGTGTCAGCACTTTAGGAAGGAACTGCTTTCTGATAGGCTGTTGTTTTTCCTTCTCAGTGTAACTGAATGGAACGCAGTGGGACATGAGTTTTTACTAATGAGTGCTGTTCTTAGATCTACCATGCAGCTATTATCTTTTGTTAGGCAGCTGTTATCTGGTTACCTTCCCATTGTTCTGTTGCTAGGCTGTTGGGGGGAAAAAAGGAGGGGGAGAAATCACTCCAACTTGCAGTACAGCAGTGTTAAAGTTTATCAGAACACAAGTCACATGACTTAGGGCAGCTGGGAAATTGACAATTTGTCTAGCCCCATGTAAGATTTCAAAATGAAATATAAATATAAAATATATATTAAAGAAATATATATAAAAAAATATGAAATATTTTTGCTCTTTTGAGAAATGGATATCAATGCAGAATTCAGCACTATTAACTATTAACTATTAAGGGCAGCACTATTAACTGATGCATTTTGAAAAAAAACATCTTTTCCAGTGACAGTTTCCCTTTAAGTTATGAGTTAATGATATTCAAACAGTTCAAACAATTAAATGTTCCTAATTATTACAATTTTATGTTCACATGCTGCTGTAAAATTTAGCAGATGTTTGATTTTGTATTACATACATTATCATGTTTAAGAATAATTAAAATATCAGATTTGCTATTCTCCATGCTTCAAAATATTTCGATATAATTGGAGGACCAAATACTTTAACTATTTTATAATTTACCATTTTTACCATCATTTTGCAAGCCTAACAGGTGTCTACTTTTGTGTTCATTGATTGAACAGCTTTTCAAAAGGTCACACAACTGGATAGTTTAAACATAAGCCACTTTGAAGCAGTGTTGCCCACCTCACTTTTGAGGCTCACAACCAACTCTGGTAAAGACCAAATGGAATACATGTTTCTTAAGATTCTTTATAGAGACAATCAACAAGTTCAATCTCCTTTCTTTCTGGACTGAAATGGCTCTGGACTGAAAATGATATACAGTACTGCATTGTGGAATCCAAAAGGTCATCCTACATCGAAGCACTTTACTCCAATTATGCTGGTTACAGAAATTTCTGTGAAAAAAGTATATAAAATTTACATGCATAATGTATTTTATACACTGGATTTTTAAGCTGTGTTCTATATCCCTTCCTTACTTTGCTCTTACAAGTTGGAGATCAGTGAGAACTCATATAATAACTAAATGGAGGCTTGTCTTCATCTATAAATGTATTGTATCAGGGAAATTTCATTTCAATGATTTCAACAGCAACCACTGGCAGGAGCTAGTGGAGTGAGGGGAGGAGAAGGGGCAGTGGAGGCTAATGAGGGAGGAAGGTTTGTGACAGTCAGGAGGGGAAGTAGGGGACAGAAGGGTAGGGGGGTTGGTCCAGAGCTTGTCCAAAATGGCAAACTTGCTGTTTCGGTTGAAAATGCTGGGGAGGAAAGCTCTGAACTGGCATGTATGGAGCAGGCTGACTCTCAGAGAACCCTGGGAGGCAGTTGCTCTAATAAGGGTGGTGGTGGGGGAGTGCAAGGAAGAAAGGATCGAACGATCATTATTCGATCGTTATTCGATCATTATTCGATCGTCGAATGATCGAAGATCCAATAAAAGGGTAGCCTAAAACTATTCGATTAGCTTTCGAAAATCGAATGCTATTCGAATATTGTGGAAAAATTTATATTTTTTGGGGAATAATAGTAAATTTGCCCCTCAGTTCTGATAAAGCGACTATGGGGTAAATTTATCAAAGCGTGAAGTTCTGCCACTAGAGTGAAATTCCGCAGCTCTCAACTTTTCTATGGGAATTTCTATGGGATTTTGAAAGGCGTATTTATCAATGGGTGAAGTGAAGTTTCACCCTTTGATGAATACGCCTTCAAAAATCCCATAGAAATGAATAGAGAGCTGCGGAATTTCCCTCTAGTGGTGGAACTTCACTCTTAACTTCACTCGTTGATAAATATACCCCTATGTCTCACAGAAATCGGAGAGTACAGTCCTCTCCCATACTTCAATTTTCTTTTTGTGTTTCAAGCACTGTTGCTTGCACTACCAATGACCCCCCCCCACACACACACATTTCCCACTAGGTTCCAATCGGGCACAATTCTACCTAGATACCTACACCATGAAAAGACACATTCATACAGTTGAGGAAAAAATGGTCCTAATTTTGAAAAATCCACACAGAGATAAATATCAAATTAAAACAACACTGTAGTAAGGATGGATGTCTGTTTTACATAAAGGCATTAACCAGACAGGAGGCTTTCAGAAAAGCATTTGTTTATTACTGATTATAAAGTCCCTCATCTAAAATGGAGCATGATGCAAGACCAAATAATTCTGTAGAAGACACGGGTCACCTGGTGCTGAATCTGGTTGTAGAATCTAGCAAAGCAGGAAAAACATAATCACTATTTGACCACCTTTGTAAATGACTCCCTTATGTTACAGAACAAATAAGCTTAGTTTTGGCAGAAACGTAGACACAATTTTGTGTGTTTTCTTTTTTTTTATTTTTAATAAAAAAAGTCAGACCAAACTAGAATCCACAGTTGGACCAGGGACAAACTAAATAAAATCAAGCAAAAATCTAAACTTCTCAATTTTTTGGGACTTTTTTCCGAAAAGCCCACATTTTCTGGATTTTTTTGCCTGAAAAGTCCGAAATAGTCAGATTTTCTGGCTAATTCCAGCACAGCCCATAATACGTTCCAATTAGGATTGGGATCCCTCCTTAACTTATATACAACCTTGACAGGTCTGAGATGCTGCATTTTTTGGATTTGGACTTTTTGCAGCATCGAGCTTCAATAAATCCTGAAAAATTCGAGTTTTTTTTTTCCACAAAAAAAATTGGATTTGACTATAGACTATGATAACCCCCAAAGTATTAATGGTTCCCTAAAATACAATAAACAAAAGAGTCTTTTCAGGTGGTTTACCAAAGCACTGAGCATGCTCAGAATGTCACAGTGATGTATCACTTCTTGAGCATAATAAAAAAAAAATAGGGCATATGTATGACATATTTAGACCCATTATAACTGTTATGTTTGATAAGCAAGCTTAGAAATCTATTCTTGTTACCTGGTCTTCTTACATGCCCTCCTGGAAAAGATCTTAGAAGAGATAAGTAGGATTATGCAGAACATGTCCGTAGACCTTTATAAGATCAAGGAAAATCTCTGAATAAATCAGATATGCCATTTTATAATTGAATCTATCTACATTATTCAAATAAAATGGTAAATAAAGAGTAGTTTAGGGATGTTTAAACCAGCATGAAATTATTCACAAGTACAACGTAAATTAAATACAGATATAGTTCACCTCTGATTACAAGCTTTTTTAAACCAGAATTGCACTACTTGGACTGCAAGAACTATGTTTTGATTAGACGGGAGATATCTCAGCATGCTTTTATCCCAAGACAATAACACTATCCTAAAGTTTCCATAGCAACCAGACTTTATGGGCTATGGAAAACTGCAAATATTTGCTTCTTTTTCCTTTCTTTCTTATAATGTACAAATATTAAAAAAACACACACTCATGTATTCCAATGAGACATGTTAGTCTGTTATGGAAAAATTAAACAAAGATAGTGTAAGTGACAAACCTTGACCATACTACCATTTCCCCAGATACCCTGAAATGAAAAAGGGTCTGTTTGTATTCATTTGAAAATATAATTCTGATATTTACTTTACAGCATTTCTTATTGTTTTTATTTTTGGCAACACCTCTTATGTGTGCTACACAAATGATCAACTAGCAGGTAGGTTTTGCTAGGACCTCATCTTACCTCTGGGTCAAGTTTACACCAGGACAACAGTACCCCCCTGCCCCCGATGGTGGCCCTGCAACTGGTGGCTGAATTAAACATATACATTTTAATAAATACCAGTTGTCTGGGTAAATTATTGTTAATTATTGCTTTATCTTAAATGTGTTGTAAACCCATAAATAAGACTTTGCACAATGACTTTGCATTGAGTTTAGTGGGGTCCATTGATAATCCCAAAAATGAACAAGCAGTGCATTGTCTTTGCACAAATCCATGTCAAAGTCCTACATTGGCATAAACGGCATTCTATTTGCTTCTGTGTGTATATATGGTTTTTAACCAGTAGTGATGGGCGAATTCGCAACGAATTCCAGCGATTCGTCGCCGGGCGAATAAATTCGCTAAACGCCATCGAAAATTCGCCTGCCCAAAATTCACTGGCGTACAACACAAAAAAAAGAGACGCGCACCAAAATATACACGACATACGCTGAAATTGACACAACACGCCGAAAATGAAGCGATGCGCGTCAAAAACGATGTGTCGCACATCAACAACGTGACACGACTCGTTTCACAAATTTTTCGCCAATTCGCAAATTTTGCTGGAAATTCGCTAATTTTTCAGTGAAGCGAAACGATTCGCCAATCACTATTAACCAGTAAATATACATCACATTACCAAAAAAATTTTTTATGATCTATTTCTCTACTATTGTAATATTATCACTAACTCATCCAGTTGTCCAGGTATGAAAACATATTGGTTAAAAGTAAAAAAGAGTTGTAATTATATCACTGTCTGCCAGATCAACCTGGGTCTGTTAAATAATTTTTATAAACTGCACACAAATTTAATATATATCTATTATGACAAACTGGCAGCTTGTACATGTAACTTTTGGGGAATTAGTAAATGGTAGGCACACAGCATAGGACAACAGAGCAGAAAGACTTCTTCAGTGAAAAACATCAGTTTATCTTCCCATTTTTAAATGACACAGTCTCTTAAAATGACTCAGGGGTGACCATTGTAGCAAACAAACATAAATTGTTGCCATTCTGCTTAAACCCTAAAAATTAATATGGCTAAAACTGCCATGTTTTATATAATGAACTTATTGCACCAGCCTAAAGTTTCAGCTTTAAAGGAATTGTTCAGTATAAAAGTAAAAACTGGGTAAATAGATAGGCTGTGCAAAATAAAAAATGTTTTCAATATAGTTAGTTAGCCAAAAATGTAATGTATAAAGACTGGAGTGACTGTAAGTCTAACCTCAAAGAACAGGACACTACTACTTGCTTTTCAGCTCTCTTTTGTTTACACTGAATGGTTACCCTGGTGACCAGGCAGTAACCAATCAGTGACTTGAGGGAGGGCCACACGGGTCATAACTGTTGCTTTTGAATCTGAGCTGAATGCTGAGGCTCAATTGCAGACTCACTGAACAGTTATGTCCCATGTGGTCCCCCTTCAAGTCGCTGACTTACTCAGATTTAGAGAGCTGAAAAGCAGGATGTTGGATTCTGGCTATTATATTTGACATCCAGTCACTCCAACTTTTATAGTTTGCATTTTTCCCTGACTAACTATATTAGAAATATTTTTTATTTTGCACAGCCTTTCTATTTAACCAGTTTTTAATTTTACCCTGAACTGTTCCTTTAAGTTTCTATAAGTTTCAGCTTCTCAATAGCAGCAATGATCCAGGACTTTAGGGGGTCACCATCTTGGAAATTGTCTGCAACACTCACATGCTCAGTGAGCTCTGAGCAGCTGTTGAGAAGCTAAGCTTAGGGGTTGTCGCAAATTATCAAGCAGAGAATTAGGTTGGCCTTTTATATAAGCTGATGCTACAGGGCTGATTATACATTTTGATGTTAGTTGCACTGGTTTCTGTGCTGCCACTTAGTAATTATCTGTATTAATTACTAATCATCCTTATACTGTGACATTTCGATTCTATGTGTACGGTATATTGTGAGTGGGTCCCTAAACTCAGCAGCACAGAGCATGTGCAGTGAATCAGCAGAAAAGAAGATGGGGAGCTAGTGGGCCCTCTTTGGAGACACAGATCTTTACTGCTAAAGGGATGTGGTTACCTTGGGCAGGTACAGAAGCCCAAAACATAATGTACAACATTTCTAGCATAATTCTATAGTTTAACTTTCCTTGTCCTTTAACAGATGGGATAGTCAGTTGCTTAATCTCACATGAGCCTGCGGCTTTCTTTTAGACAGAGGAGAACTGCACACAGGCACCATACTTCTCTTACTTCAAGAAGACATAACTTTATTAACACTTCTGCAGTAGAAGACAAAGATCATGTTACATGGCACTGTATCTGATTCCTATGGTATCTGTGGTTTCTGTACGAGAGCACACCCAGTAATGCACAACAAAAATCATAAAACAAAAACCTTTCCCACTGGGCACTACCTTCACACATTTATAGAAGTCCCGACTAGACTGGGCCCCTTGTGGACAACCAGCACAACAAACCAGAATAGTTTGGTTCACCCCTGTACTCACAGGACTATTTTCTGTTAGAGTTCAGCTTTCTGGCTTCCGTCACTATAGTAGCCAGACTCACAAGCTTGACCAACTTATGGTCACAGTCACCTTCTGCTTTATGCAGATGTCCTCTGGGAGTTCTTTACTAGTGATGGGCGAATCTCCCGAGATTCGCTTCGCCGAAAAATCGGCGAAAAATTTGCGAAACGAGTCACGGGACGCTTTTGACGCGCTTCGCGTCAATTCGCGTCGCGTCAATTCAGGTCGCGTCGCGTCAAAAACGACGCGTCGCGTCAAAAACGACGCGTCGCGTCAAAAAACGTCGCGCGACTCGTTTTTTCGGCGAATTTTCGCCAAGCGAAATTTCGCTGGTGATTCGCGAATTTATTCGCCAGCGGCGAATCGCGGGATTTCGCCGCGAATTCGGCCCTGGCGAATAAATTCGCCCATCACTATTCTTTACAAACCAGGTCTCCTACCTGCTGTGCCCTGCTGAGAGGCATGCTTCAATGTTCTAACTAACTTTAAACAGTCTTTCCACAGGGCAACCTTCATTTGAAAGGTGAGCTCCAATGTCTGAACTGGATCTGCGGATTCTCTGTTTAAAAACTCCCTTCATGGAGCATACTGTATGTGTATCTCAGTCACTGGGGACATATGCTGGTCATTCTACTACACTATAAATAAGAACCTGCATCTTGTATGATTACTATCAGCTGAAGTTTTAATAGATAATTCAGGAGAGAGATAAAGTCTCCAACTGTAGAAGAGTGGGTTAACTCAGTAAATTTTACAGAATTTAACAGCATCACTCCATAATACCAATCTTCAGAGGAATATCTCAGATATGAAAATGAGCACACAGGAACAAAAACCAATAAGAGAGCAAAAATAAAATATATAGTTGTAACACGTTTTTGGACTATACAGGCCAACTGGGTTAACAACCAGCTAGTATACTAGAGCATAGATTACACTGGACTCTAATACTTATGGCAGTGAAGATGTAGTGATGTAGTGCAACTCCCACAGGCTACTGTGCATAAACCAATAAAGTATGGGTGTCATGAGGTTCTTGCAGTCAAACAGAACAAATAGTTTATTTGTCAAAGACAAAAGATCCACAGGGTACTTACATCAGTAAAGAGGCATTTGCAGAATAAATAGGCACAATACTCAGACAGTTTGTCAGAGGTAGCAGTATGTACATTCCCTGTGGATGTAGTCAAGGTGTACAACTTGCCTCTAGGCAGCAATACCTCACAAGTGGTCATCTCACCCAGTGGAGCGGTCAGAGGGGAGAACCTAAAGCCTGGCACTCCATCAACTGTGGTCCTTTCACTGTCTTACTCTTCTAGAGAGTACTATAACAATAATATTCCTGCCACTCATTAGCCTCATTCATGGGGTCCCTGCTCCCCAATTTAAGCACTAGAGGTTCAGGTCCCTCTAGGGCAAACTAGCTTTTTTTGGGCCTTGGTGTACCCAGGCTCAATGGAGACATCCAGATGGGTCAGACACTAGGAGCCAAATATGAAGACCCACCCCCTTTCAGAGCATTATATTACAGTGTGACAGGAAGTTGTCATAAAGTCTCTTGGCCAATAATAAAATATGTGGGCATCTACCCAGCAAATAAACAAGGAAGTATAGGGATTTAAAGTCATAGGGACTGTAATACCCAATGGGTCCCTACATAATATTTAAATGATTAAAGAAACAATAAAGTATAATTCATAATCTACCTAGAAAAGAAGTCTTTTTATTCATAACCTTGTCCCTGTCTACTACTCTTTTACATTACCCAAGTTCCACTACTTTTGCCTAACCTTTATCTTCCCTCTCCTAGCCTAGTCCATACTCCCTGCTAAATGTTAAAACAATTCCAAAGGTCGTTCTTAGTTGGTTATTATTTCTTGTTTGTTGTATTCATATCTTTAAAGGTTATAGGAATTACTTTACGGAAGCTGACACACATACACTCAATATGGAAATAAAGTTGCATAACAATTTACACATTCAGATATAGAAACAATATACATATAAAGGCTTATGAACTGTATGCTATGTCTTAAAGTTAATGTATGTGAATATCTATTGAATTTGAATGATTACTTGTGACTGTGCCAAGGGCATAATGGAATCTTGGTAGAAACAATAAAAAAAAACTTGCAGCATCTGCTTACAACATAAATTATTATTTAACACCAACACATGAACAGGGTCAGACTGGGCTGGTGGGACACAACGCTTCACTGTGTTTGATGTATGTTTGGTAAATAGGCACTAGCACTTTGATGTAACTAAAAGTTTACATTTTGTTTACACTGAAAACAGTCAATGTGGCAAAACTAAAGGAGCGTGTGTTTAAATGGGAATGCTACACTACTGTATATGTTTTTTTCTTGTTTTTTTTACCTATTCTTGTTTTTGAGGTGTATTCAGTGACATCCTTTAACTGAACAATTCAGTTAGGTGCAATTTTAGATGGAACATTCTCACCTCTGTATTGATGTCCTAAAAGCACTAGGCAAACTATAGTATGAAGGGAACAGTGTGGTACAGTAGATCTCTACCAAAAATGTTTTCTCCTCTTAGTTTGTTAATCAGCTGCAGCAGTACAGTCAGAGACTGCTTTCAGTAGCAATTGCATTCACAAATAACTCTATGACTGTTGAAATACATATACTGGACAGTTGATTCTAATGTTCCTTTGTAATGCTGAAAACTGTTTTCCCTTCTTAAGGTATATGATAAGTACAGATCTGGGACCTGTTATCCAGAATTCTCAGGATCTGGGGTTTTCCAGATAGGGAATTGGTCTGTAATTTGGATCTTCATCACAAAAGTCTACTATAAAATCATGTAAACTTTAAATAAAACCAATAGGTTGGTCTTGCTTCCAATAAGGATAAACTATATCTTAGTTTGGATCAAGTACAAGGTACCATTTTATTATTACAGAGAAAAAGGAAATAATTTAAAATTTTTTTAATTATTTGGATTAAATGGAGTCTATGGGTATAATTGAAATATCACATTGACTGGTTTTTGAATGGATTTCACATATTGAATCATTCTCTCACATCTAACTTTAGCTTAGGTGGAAATAAATAGATATCTCAGCCACCGTATGAAATAAGTGTGATCTGCAGTTATTTAAGAAGCTTTTAAAATATTAATTAAAATAATGTCTAAATTTGAAATTATTCATGCTGTCCGTGACTGTAATTAATGCCCTCTTTAAAGTTGCGGCTATCAACAAAAACAGCATGAATTGTCAGCTTGGTATGTTTAAACCTTTTTTATAATGTGATGTAAAGGGTTTGGGGTATAAAATATATACAGTATGGACAGTGCCAGCAACAATTAGCATTTTTAGATAAAGCTGTATAATATCCTTTGGGAGATTTATAAGCCCACTGTAATAAAATACTTGTGACCTTCAATGAATTTGCTGGTGCCATGAGATGGAAAAGGGACAATCTAACAAAGAGCAGCTGTCAGACTATGATCATCAAACATTTAGGGACTGATTTACTAAAATGCAAATTAATCAAATTTTTTTTAATGAAAACAAAGTTGACCACAAATTGAACTCATTTATGAATATTTTTTCTTGAGAGTGACAAAATGTTACAATGAAATCGAGCTACAATTCGTATATAGATGCTTTGAATATTCGATTTTCTCAAATATTTTGCTGTGAAAACTCTACTTTTTCATATTATTGGACCCCAGCCTTTTCAGATTATTCAACACAGATTACAATGTCAAGAAACAACTTCAGGGACATTTGCCATTGACTTCTATGTAATCTCCATAGGTTTCAGATGGAATATTTTCGCAGCTTTGGGGTATGGGGTATTCATCAAATGCTTTTAAAGATCCCATAGGAATGAATAGAGAGTGGATGAGTTTTTCTTTGGTGAGTTCTTATGTCACATTTTGATAAATCTGCCCCCTATTTTTTTTTTGTAATGATAATTAAGGTTGGTGAGCCTGGGATAAAATTAAATTTCTGTTGTTCCTGTGGTTTGAAATAGGCTAATGTTAAGTGAGATAAGTTGTGGAATGCAATTATCATTGTCTTAGATTCACTAAGGAAGTATTTCTTAATTAACTGGTAATGCTCAATTTATAGTTGTTGACAGCCTTTGTTCTTTGAGCTACAGTTGATTGCTTGTCCCTGCTGCAGTGATTGGTTGAAAAACATTAGGATGAAGAGAATGAGGTTATTTTCAAAAGTTTTGATTCTGTATTTGGTTTGTTTATATTGAAATTATTTGGAAGGAGCAGGTTAGGGGAACAGCAGATGAAAATAGATTCTTTGACAGTGCTCAACTCTTGGCTGAGATCCAAAAAGAGAGTTACTGTAAGTCACAGGCAAAAGTTCAGCCAGAATATGCTGACACATATGCATGCAGCTAGTGCAGCTGCTATCTGTGAGTTCAGAAATGCTTAAACGAACACAATAAAGAATATGCCTCTTGTTACCAAAATGATAGGGTGTGCATATAAAATTGGCCTGTTCTGAAATGTATCTACTGTAATTCCAAGAAAAGCTTGCTCGGAAAAATGTGTCAAAGGTTATTACTTACTGTACTGAGAGTAAGGATCTGATATGTAAAACTGTGAATTGAAGAAGAATAAAGCATCACACTCTGCATAATATTTAGACAAGAAAAGGTTATTATGAAAACAATCAATTTTTTTAACATCTACTTATTTTTTTATAGCATTTGGCTATTAAATTATAACAAAAGGCACAGGACCAACTGACTTACGTTGCCCATACACTGTCAGACATTGACTACCAAATTCACAACTCCTGACTCCTGAGTCACCAATGTATTGGCCTATATAAGTTCATAAAATGAAGCATTCTCCACTTAGATCTTCTTTAGACAAAAAAAGGCCTAATAGTATTGCATTTCCTCCATAAGAGATGGTTCATTTGGACAACACGTATCTTGCAAGTCATTGTGCACCCTTAGTGCTCTAAATTTTGTGTCCGGGATAAATAAATGAGGTTTAAGGTCAGGAAAATCCTGTAGTTTGTGCATGTTGTCAGTTGTCAAGAAAGGCTACCCCATAGCTATCCCAGCCTACTATAATCTGTGCAGATACAAAATATTTCTGAAATTGCTTTTATTTTTTAAACTACCAAAATGCACCATAAATATACATATTGTGTAACTGTTGTGCTCAATTAATTCTTCAAAATAATCCAAATGAACACAATGTAGCCATAAGCGATATGAAGCAGAAGTGCCTGACGCGACTCTTGCTCCACCATGCTAAAAACAGGGGAGGAAAAATGTAAAGATCAAAATCAGCTGCTTCAGGTAACTGATTTCTACAGAACGTAACGAAATGTTCCTGATCTTGGGACAAGCCCAAATGGTGCCCATTCTTTCTCCAGTTCCTCTTTTCCAAACCACAGTGACCTAGTAGTTAAAAAAAGGTCAGATGTTTGATACTCATAACTAAGCCCTTAGAAAACAAAGCAAGAAATAACACACATGAGTTGATTTAAAAAGTACTATGCAAAAAATTAAAACCCAGATAAAATATACAGATATCATTCTCCATAACCACAGCTACATTAAAACTTCAGATACCTGCATGCATATAATATATAACAACCCATCAGCAAGCAGGTTCAAGAGAGGGACATAGCATGATCATGGGGAAGAAAAAGCAGAAAGAAACAGCGGGGATAATGTCTCCATACATGCACAAATATGCGATCACAGATCCCCAGATGATGTCCCAAGAAGGTGGAGATGAGGGAGAGGCGCCTGCTCGATCCCGCAGCATTACCAAAGCAATGTCAGAGGAGGATAGCAGAAGTCCCGGTGGCCCTGCAAAACAGGGAATGGGAATTCAAACCTCATCTATGGTTATAGCAGCAGTACTGACACAGCTTTTAGCCACCCTAAAATAAATGCTAATAACCACTATCACAGACACGGTGGCACAGGCACTATCCACATTGAAAGCAGAACTGACAGAGCTGGGAGAAAGAACAGACAAGATTAAGACCACAGTGGATGACATGGTGCAAAGTCATAACGATCTCATGGAGGAGAATCAGGCCATACCCACAGAACTAAACAAAATTGCTGCATAAACTTTTTCCAGATACCTCAGCTACCTTGCCTTGTACACTTGCTGTACAATTGAGAAAGATCCGTTAACTCACCTGATAGAGCTACCAATTGGAAATGTGGGCAAAAGCATCCAAAAAGTTGCTCAAAGTATATTAACAGATACAATATGCTTGATTGCAGCTCACTGTAAAGCTTCTGCAGCTCCAAACAGCATGAACTAGTGATAAGGAGAATTTAATGTTTAACAGCTCTATTACAAGATACCTCAATGTCTGCCTCAATTTTAGAAACCTCAGTCATGCCAATTTATAGGTAACATATTTTGAAATGTGATATTCCTATCATATAGATGTGCCAACTCATAGAAACTTAACGGATACATAAAGTACCTTTTGCTTTATGTAATAGATTGCAGCAGTATGGTTAGCCTTTTATGTTGTTGTACTTTGTAATTAATCAATTATATTGTTTCACTTTCTTTATTTCCTTGATATATATTTTATGCTGTTTTGCATTGTGATTAAAAACCAATAAAAACATGGTTATAAAAAAAATCCAGATATTTGTTGATCTAGCTACATATGCTAATACAAAGACAATGATCTCACCACAAGTCAAATCAGTGTTAACAGAATGGAATATCAAATACAAAGCACAACACGATAGTCCTCAAGCAAAGAAAGGACTACATAAACACTTGAAAAAGCACATTCTTTCCCGCAAGCCAGTCTACACACAACCAACATGCTGAAGCAGATCCCTCTACACCTACTCCAAATCAGAAAGACTTGTTATTGTCCCTGCAAAATTAGATGTTCCTCAACAGTAAACTGTAAAATGAGGTTCAATGTTAATAAATACAAGGTTATGCACTTTGGCTAAAATAACATAAATGCAAGTTAAATGAGAAGGATCTTTTTTTTATATTATTATTAACATGCATTTCTATAGCGTTAACATATTTCATAGCGCTGAACAACATGTTTATTTGATGTACAGTATATAGTACCTCTGTCTGTTGCTTTTTTTCCCCTTTCTTTCATTTCTGACGCACATAATTGAAACTGTAAATGCCTGCAGAGAAAGGACAGTTGAAGTATCCAATGAAAGAAAGGAAGTCTAATACCCAACACAAAATGAATCTAGTTTTAACTGAATTATGCAATAATTCTATGGGTTATTATTTCAGAATTTGCTAATCTACTTGCCTAGTAAATGGCTGTAAAATTGATTAAACAGCTTGGATAAACAGACTTTATTAAATAGGAACACACAATGGTCTGTTTAAATTGTCCCCCCAAGATGACATACATTGTTAATGCTTGATGAGTAAGCATGTATGACCACCTTTATTTAGCAAAGCTATATTTCATGTGGTTAGATTTTTGAAATTGTAGTTTAATATCAGCTGGTTGAAAATTAAAAAACATTATAAACATTGCACTTCCCTCTCCCCTCAACCTATATATTTATGTAAAATGTATAACAGAGTAAAAATTGCAAAAAACAAACAATTTGCAAGATTTAAAGGAAACGTAAACCAATATTTTTTACAGTTCTTCCACTAGATCAAGATACAATTATATGCTGATCTATAATTGAATAATGACTACATATTTATGTACACAGACCTTATTTTAATTTGATGAGGTCTTCATTGTTGACATGAATGGGACCACATGGTGTTAATAGGTGAATACCTATATTGTAGGGCCAGCAAAAGGCAGTCAAACATGATAGGACTCAACCAGAGACAGACTGATCCAGTTCAAAATACTAAATAGACACCACGTAACCCCAAATAGGCTGCTCCGTATGAACAGACTCAACTTACCACAGTGTCCTAAGTGTAGGGCCTCAGAGGCATCTTACCTGCACCTCATCTGGTCATGCCCTCGGATTTAAGCCTTCTGGTCCCAGGTTCTCAACTATATTCAGGACAAAACAGCACTACCTAAACTAATAACCACTAAGATATGCATTCTTGGTATAATAGTTGAGGTCACCCCAAGGGCGGCCATGATAATTCTTTTCCGTACATTACTATTCTATGCCAAGAAATGCATTCTCCTGAACTGGATTCCCCCCCCCCCAATCCCCCACATTTAATGGTTGGTTGAACTTGCTAAAAACAACACTTCCCCTAATACAACTTACCTATACTGCAAGAGGGTGTCCCGAAAAGTATGATCTGGTGGAGCGAGACTGGCTGGAAGCAACAGAGGAGCCTTAATGTAAGAGACATTAAGAGACATTGGAATAACTATATACACCACTTACTAAAGTGGTTTAAGGGTAACAGATACAGAACTAGAACTGAATCAAAGCGTATACAAATGTACAGGACATACTCATGCCATACTGAGATAATTATAATAAGATGGAACCATGCATGACATAATGTTTGTTTGTTCATTGTAACAAAATTCAAAATAAAAACCTTGAAAAAAAAAACAATAGTGTGACAATGCTGTTGTGCTCTTTTTCCACCTTGGATATCCGAAATTTTTCAGGACCCCCAGCTAATAGTAAAGCTAAAGATGAACACAGGGGTATATTAGTTTTTCAATTATATCTTTAACTCCAAATCACACCCCAATTGCTTTCAGGTTAAGTCTCCTGCTGCTGCTCTAGGCCTCATAACAGAGACAACTGCTTTAAGTGATATAGGTAGATAGGTATAGGGTTAATACACTATGCTGTGTGTGGGGGTCCAAACATATTTCCCTTATAAATGCTGGTAAAACCATTGGCATAATAATATAATATAAAGAGCCAGATTCAATTTGATTCCTACTTCAATTCCAGCAATTCTTACTGCTCATTGCATGAAAACACATGAAAACTCTATTGAAGTCTATGGGAAAAATTGGAACTGAATTAGGAGAATATTTTTCTCTCCTTCAATTAAATTTCGCTCACGTGGTCAACCATAAAATAATGTGCCCTAAAGTGTGCTAATCAAGTTTGATGCAGTGTATGTGCAGCATGTTTGTAATTTGGAAACATTTTTTGAAGCAGTGACAACTGATGCAAATAAATGTTGTTTGAAAATGATAATAATTTGTCAACTGTTGGAAAATTTACCTTTTGCAAATTAGGGTTAAGATTTGGTTGAATGTTTTGAGGAGTATTCAGTACTTAAAAATCAGGAATTTTGAAACAGTTAATGAAATAGAACCTGCATTGACCAATTTATCGGTACATGCAGTCTAAATAGTTATGTTAAAAAAAATTATGGTTTTGGTTTGCAAAAAATATATTATTTTATAGAATCAAAGAATAACGAATAAACAAAATGAAACAGCATCTTGAACACGCCTTTTACAATCTTTCCAGTAATACTGGACTTGTTGGCCAAAACAAGAAGAGAAGGCAGAGGAAAAAAGAATTGAAATAAGCAAGAAGCATATTAAAACTAAAAGACTTTTGCAAACACAATTATTCTATCCTCCCTTACAGAAAACAAAATGAAAAAAACCTAGCAGTAATGTCCTATATGAAGAATGCACTCAACCATTGCAAATCAAGAATAAGTACTGTTTACAAGACAACTAGCAACAGCTTCCAAGAGTCAAATAACAAACTTAAATTGGTTTGGCATTTCAAAATCCAATTCTTGTTCCTATTTAGCATTCAGATATAGCAGTTCTCCCACTCACACTGATTTTAATATATTTCCAGCCAATTCTGATAAGCATTCTAGTGTAATAAAACTTTGCACAACTAAATGAAAGCTCTGTACGACTGAATAACAAATACTTTGTTCAGAATCATTTGCATTTATAAGCTCTGATTTTGATGCAAGTTATTTATGCTCTAATGCCCGATAAAGGACACAATATATCTGCCCATCCATAACTCATTTTCAAAAATTTCTTCCCTGTGGATAACAAGGTATTAGAGTCACAAAGTGAAATGTTTTGCCTTCGGTGTTGAAGGTTAAAAAAGAGGACATTATCAATTACATTTTTAATAAGGTTTATGATTTTACATTTTTTATGTAAAAAATGTATTAAATTAACAAACTGTTCAATTTACCAATGAGCTTGAAGTACAAATACATACAACGTAAGAAGAAGATTTTACAATAACATCACACCATGTTAAACCTCTGTTTTCATTCAAAGTGTGAATACACATATGTAGACGTAAAAAGAGAAGAGTAATTGCAGATGGACTTGTAACTTTGGCTAAAACATATCTGTATACAATAGAAACCCTATGTTATGTTTTTCAATGGAGCATAAAACACTTTTGTAAAATCCTGGAAATGCATTATGCATTATATATTTGAGGGACCACAAAAACAGTGTAAAATGAGAGAAAAGTTAAAATAAGGGAATATAAAATTGGTAGGTATAGGTTTTGAAGAGCACGTGAAGAAGGGGGTTGTCCCCAAAACATTTGCTAAGATCTCCATAAAGAAACAAATTTACTGCAAATCTTTTTAGGCAAAAACCTCCTTATGGGCAGGTCAAGTTGTGTGTAAATGTTTTAGATATTGAGGGTTGCTGTGACCAGGAGTATTTTATAAAGTGAAGAAGCTTGCGCTGAAATAAAATCAGATATTCTTCTGATCCACTAAGGATATGGCATATGAGTTATGGCACAAAGGGAGATATTTCTCAATATCATTAGTGGTAGTGGTATGGTCTTAAATAGTGGTCAGGTTGACTGATGGTAGCCAGATATATCAGTCAGGATCACATTTGATCGTTATATGTAGACCCAGCTTAAAGTAGTCCAAATAATGGGTAGCAGTGGAATACATTGTAATTATTAATAGTAAGTAAAGTCAAAGTTCCACACATAAATAGCATTCCAAACCTAATCTTTTTTTTTATAAATCATACATTCTTTCTGACACAAATATATTTTTATTCAACAGCAATTTTAAGCATTTTAAGCTTCTTATGTGTCTGACTCTCTATAATGCAAGTAACATATTTTGTTTTCTGTTTTAATTTCAAGCAAATCAATGAAAGGGCTGAGAGGCAAAATGTGGTGTACATTCTTAATTTCATGTGAATTAATAATCAGGAATAAGATTTAGATTTTTTTGCTAATGTGAAATGTTTGTACTAATTATAGATGGCAATGACATTTAAAAAGGTTTTGCTCTTTAACAATTATTATACACAACACAACATTTCCTTTACAATCATATTGAATTTTTATAAGAAAGGCTAGATAGAATTCTGAAGAAAAAAATCCATCAAGTGTTTAAGAACACTGACAATATTTATGACATAAGAAACTGGTTGTTGGCCTTGTCTTGAACTCTCTCTCTCTCTCTCTCTCTGTATGGTTTATTGATTTTGTAGAGTATTTCTTTCTTTCTTCTTTTTACATAATGAACTGGTTTTATTTTGTGGAGAGAAATAGTGTAGAATAAATGGGTTACAGTTGTTTCACAAATGTAAAGTTTATACACTCTCTAAGCAAACAGTATATAATGAA
The DNA here is from genome assembly GCA_024363595.1 of Xenopus borealis. Lineage (NCBI taxonomy): Eukaryota > Metazoa > Chordata > Amphibia > Anura > Pipidae > Xenopus > Xenopus borealis. The sequence goes on along the minus strand of CM044435.1, from coordinate 46,795,510 downwards.
AATGTTCATCTATCTACCTGTCTGTCTGTCCATACATGGGGGCTAGTGATGGGCCAATCTATCCCATTTCACTTCAACGAAAAATGTGCGAATTTCCATTGAAATTTGTAAATTGGTGAAAAATTTGCGAACCGAGTCACGTCACGTTTTTGACGTGCGTCGCATCATTTTTGATGCACGTTGCGTAATTTTTGGCATCTCATTTTTGTTACTCCAGCAAATTTGCGAATCACGGTAATTGACCTGGGGGGCAGATTCACTAAACAGCAAATTGTGGGCAGCGACCACTTCACATCACTTCACCAGGTAGTTACCACTACACTAAGGGGCAGATTTACTATTTGCTATTACCAATCGAATTGTGGTAGAATTTAAAACCTTCGATATTCGAATTTGCAGGTTTTTACCACAATTCGATCGATCAAATTAAAAAATTAGAAGGAACGATTCGAACGATTTTAAACATCTGATCGAATTTTTTTTTAGTGTTTAATAGCAATTCGGTAGGTTTAATCTGGCAAACTAGGCCGTCGAATTAAAAATTAAAGGGCAAGTAATTTGACTGACGAATATTCGAATATTCAAATAGAATTTTATTCAAATTATTCGAATCAAATTTTTTAAAAAATTCGATGGTCGAAGTGGCCTTCAAAAATATTCGATAATTCGATTTCTTTTGAAAATTCGATCGAATTTCAAATCATTCATGTGAATTTAGTAAATCTGCCCCTAATTCACTAAAATGTGAAGTTGGGTCCTAGGTACCAAACTCTGGTGACTTTTCACTAATGTTACTTTGGCAGAGCAAGTGTTTCAAAGCAAAATTATGCTAGTGATCGCTTCTGCCTAGCGAAACTTCGGTAGTCCTCTTATGCTTAGGTCAATTTGAATAGGGTACATTTAAGTCGTATGGATGTCTTTATTAGAGATGTTTGACATTGACACTTTTTATTACAAATGCACTACACATGAGCCCACCCTAAAAAGAATGCTCCATGACCTTCAAATGTCTGGGGAAAAGTGTTAACCCAAAAAAGCGTAATAGTTAGGACTTTTGCAGGCAACCCCACTTAAAAAAAGGAAAATTCGCCAGCGTTTTTACAACTTTAATGTTTTTCTGGCAGACAGGATGTGATTTAATTTACATAACATTGAGGAAGAGCAAGCTTCATTTTAGCAGTTCGCCTGGTCCGAGGTGGCACAGTCAATTCTGACAGAAGTTCAGTAAAATTCGCACTTTACTGAATTTGCAGAGTCGACGATCCTGTTTGCTAGTGAATTGCCACCTACACCTTTTAGTAAATTGACGATATCCCTGCGGATGGGATATCTGTTGAAATGTCGCTAGCGCTAGCCCTTTAGTAAATCTGCCTCACAGTGAGAGACAAATATAAAACTAAATGTAATTCCAGTATTTAGGTTTTAGAGCCTCACCCTAAAAGATAAAGGTTTGTCAGTTTGACATCTCCATTGAGCATGTTATTCAAAGGTTTGTTAAAAAATCATATTTAAGATTATGTCTTGTAGTTAATAGGTAGTTGCAGAGTGCTGTTGCCGTTAACTTTGCTAACAAAGCCACATAATAGTGTGTTGATCTTGGGATGCTATTTTTAACCAGTTCCTTACAGATTGTGTACAGAGAGTAGTTGTGAATGGTAAATAAGGTGCTCTAGGATTCTCTACTGAATCTACTTCTGTTTAAGCTGTACATTAGCAACTTGGAGAAGGCCATTGGAAACAATGTATTGGTTTCTACCATAACAAAAGACTTATTGAATCTTTCAAGGATATGTCCTTGTTGCAGGGTGGGCTGGGTAATTATCACAAGAGTCAGATGAGTTCTCTTTGTCAATATGTGTAAAATTAACCACATGTGATTAAAAATATGTTGGTTACATATATCCTTATTGGGACTATGGCCAATATTGAGGATATTGCCATCAATTGATGCTTGATGGAGAAGGACCTTGGAATACTTTTGCTATGAAATAAGTTGTAACTGTAGCAAGCAATGCAAATCAGCAGCAGCAAGAACCAGTAATATATTGTCCTGTTTTAAAAGGGGTATAGTGTTAAGCTGTGGATTTCTCTCTAGAAAGCAGGTGTATTACCAGATACATTACATAGTTTCAAAAAAATGTATGTGAAATTACAAGAACAAATTTATACAAATCAAATGCCAGGGTGCTGGTTAAGAATTGTAAACAAAATTTTGTTACCTCTTTTCAACAACACAAAATGGTTTTGTTGTAAATCTAACGTTTCTGTCACATAAATTGACCTTCTTTTAGAGCACCAAAATATTGCAGCTTCCTGGTGCAAAGAAAATACGTTTACATGTTGGGTACAGTATCTGAATTTTAACAAATTGCTATATTTAAAGCTCAGTTTTTTAACCCTGCTTTTTTTAACATATTCCTTACGTTGCCACATAAACAGGAACACAGCACAGAAGATACACCAAATTCAGGATTAGGCTTGATCTTTATTCAAATCTTTTGTAGAAAATTTGAGCCATCCCAAATCCTTGTTGTTGATTCTGCAATTTTATACTTAAAAACTATAATATTTTGGCTAGTCAGAGCCAACAATGTAATCACTAGTTTGAAAAGTTAGTACAGATCCTATTAAATTATTATAAATATATACATGCACCAAGTCCTTTTTGTTTTATGACATTTAAACTTGTAGTCTGTCATACACAGTTCATACATGTTCACAGGGTACAGATGTGCAGATGCTATTTATAGATCTGTTCAACATGTAATGGGGTAGGGAGATACTTTCTTTACTTTGCAACATGGTATATATTTCCTATTTCTTAATTAGTCAATGTTAGGAAACAGCTTTCTTTTGCAGAACAGTTTGCAAGAGTAGGATAAAACAATGTTGAACCGGAAGCTAAAGCTGTGCTTCAAGGGAAGCACTGTACAGAGTGAGCCAGAATCCCTCAGGTGTCAGTGAATGTTCAACATCAAACTAAGGAACATGCTGGATCCAGACAGAATGCTGTTGCTGCTGAAAGATGGTTTTCTACAGAGACAACAAGATTATAGAGAAGCATTTGAGTCACCTATAATTGAGCAGTACAACTGACAATGCCTGTCCTGCAAAACTAGTGTCAAACTTTACTCAAAAAATCTAATTCTGGGAAATAAATTATCCCTTAAAGAATAAAATTGCAGTTTATCACATATACAAGGTATGACCTGAATTGCCCTAAATGTTATGGTGCATTCAGTGTAGATGTAGGACCCTTGTGTCATGAAACGTTCAAGTCTCTCCCATAACCCAAGCACCTCTGAAGAGAACAAACAAGCTTTTCTTATCTCCAGCAAAGGGTTGCTTAGTATACTGATTACAGATACCAGTTTAAATATCAGTATCCTCGCTAGGGGAAAGTCACATTCCAGTTATATAAACAACCTGTGAACACACAATGTCTTTCAATGTATTTTCGCATGTGTAATAGTTTAACCAACAGCTGCTGCACAAAAATATCTCTATGATAGTTGTAGACAGCATATAAGCCCAGCATGATAATAGAAGGCACGCATATTGAGACTTTAATGTTTTTGTCTAAGCTAATTCTAAGACCATAGTTAATAATTATTTAGTTGAGCCTTGAAAGAATTCTGCAACTGATCTTCTATAATGCTGGCAAAGCTGCCAACACCCACTTGGCTGACTAAAGCACACAGAGCACTACAAATCATTCTGCATTGCCATATAGGCTACGATTAAATGCATCAGTATCTTTAGACCTGTGCTAATTGTACTTATCATGCTGAAGAGTGATAAATAAAAGTTAACATCTGATTTAGACTTTTAACCAATAGATAGCATGAAATATGGAACATAAATTGTATTTCAAGACAAACGCAGAGATCTGCTAATTTGGTGATGTCACCAAATGAGCTGATCTCTCCCCGATATGCCCACATTGAAGTGGGCGATATCGGGCAGTTCTATTCGTGGGCCCTAGGTCCTAACGGTCGGATCATAATGCATCCGAAACGGGCGGTCGGATTGCAGAACCGCATACAATCACAGATGTGGCTGCGATCTGATGGGATTTTTTAACCTGCCCCATCGAAATCTGACCGACTTTCAGCCAGATATCGATCAGGGAAGCCCGTCACACACACGGGCCAAAAAGCTGCCGACTCAGTCAGTCCGCAGCTTTTATCGGTCCATGTATGAAGAAATATAGAGATTTAGCAAAGATGACACCAATGCAAAACATGCTAGTTCTGTTTTATATATGGCAAGTTTGTCATAAACCTACATGTTTCATTAATTTGCATCCAAAGAAGCACTCAAGGATTCTTATTTGCTTTGTATGCTACAGAACATAATAGGACCATTTGTTGATGCAAAGCTTATTCTTTTAAAAATTATGTCACGTCATTACACAGTGTTCATCAAAGGTTATATTGGTAAGTCCCACCTTAGAATTTTAGGAAACAACTTTGCACCTTTATACCTGCACCTGTAGTTTGAAAAAGTCACACACATACATGACAGATAAAGAATATACAAATACTGCTTAAGCTGAAAAAGAGTGTAGGACACCCCAGCCAGTGTCATATGTAGCCTTGTAAATATTTTGAGGCCCTTAATTAAATTTTCTGTGGGCCCAAGTAACATTAGTTAGGCCACTACTTCTGGCCCATATTAAGTTGGCAGCACTTTGGATCTTTTGTTATCTGGAGTCCCAGGTTGGTAATCTAAAGTGGGTATGTCATAAAAAAAATAATAGACACTACCATATAGCAGATCACAAATAGAAAGAGATGGGTGACAATTTGGACAGTTTTTGAGGAACGTACATATTTACTCAATAAGTTGTACGGGAGAACGGGAAATTCTTGAAAAACTTGCCATTTCATCTGATCACATTCTGTCCAAACATAATATCTTACCTGCCCCAATAATATGTTTGGGAGATTGTTAACAGACACCCAAACAGACAGTTGTCATCCACCCTCCCTTGTGATCATTCATTCAGGTCATCAACCAGATTAATTGATTCAGTTCATCAACCAGATTAATTGCCTAACTCATTATGTCCAGTCTTGTTTTGTGTTCAGCAAAATATGATCTATTACAGGGACTATAAAGATGAAAACTCTTATATATATATACAATAAAACCCCATTTTACATTTTTCAGGGGACCAGAAACAATTGTGTAAAATCTAGGAAAATGTAAAATTGGGGAAAAGTATTATGTATAATATATAGGTGGGCCAAGGGAATTTAAAATTGAGGTTTCAGTGTATTTAGCTACCAGTTACACTAGGCAGGCATTAAAAAAGGCATTATATTTTGTTTTTCCACTAATTTCAGAAACCATAAAGCAGCATATCTTTTTAAACCTTAGGAGTACTAATTTCACTCCAGGCCAAGTAACCCAAGTGTTATAGACACCTAAGTGGGTCCTAAAATACAGTTAGGAGGGGGAACCATTTTCTATTCCTGCTCTAATCCATGCCCCTTGCTGTTACTCACATTGACCAGTATATGTCACTGTGTTAATGCATAAAAGCATTGTAAGCCATGCTTTCAGGGTCCATCTTGCACTGGCTCTGGCCTGAGCAGGCAGGCAGAGCTCAAGTGGAACCTAGACAGATCAGGTCTAGTATAGATAGCCTACCCACCGTTATAAATCACTCTAGGAGTGACAGATAGCTAGGACTATTTAGTTTGAGGCTCCTATGAGGATTGTGAGTGGGATTAAGACCCTGAGTACTAATTGGCCAGAGTAGGGACTAAGTGTACAGACCTAGGATTAGAAGTGTCTCCTTCAGGTTCCACTTAGGGAAAAGGCTGAAAGCTGGGTGTACCTCCTCAAGGCTGCATATAATTTGTCTCCCATGAGTGAAGGGGACAGTCTCTGACCAAAGGTGCTGTGAGTATTGCCTATCCACTGTTGATCCTGTATGTGTTATGTGATTGCTGTACATCCCAGTGAGGATTATTTGGTTAAGTTAAAAGAACTACTGGCGCCCAATTAGTTGCACCCTGAATACAGTTACAGTTGCACTACACTCTGCCTCCATATCGTTGCAAGGGCTTACTCCCTAAGATTTAAAGGGGTGGTTCACCTTCAAGTGAATTTTTAGTATATTGTAGAAGGGACAATTCTAAGAAAATTTTCAATTGGTCTTCATTATTTATTTTTTATAGTTTTTTTTAATTATTTGCAATTTTCTTTTGTTTCTTTCCAGCTTTCAAATGGGGGTCGCTGACACCATCTAAAAACAAATGCTCTGTAAGGCTATAAATGTATTGTTATTGCCCCTTTTTATTACTCATCTTTCTATTCAGTCCCTCTCCTATTCATATTCCAGGCTCTTATTCAAATCAATGCAGGGTTGCTAGGGTAATTTGTACCCTGGAAGCCAAAATGCTGACACTGCAAACAAGAGAGCTGCTGAATAAACTAAGCTAAATAACTATAAAACCACAAACAATAAAAAATGAAAACCAAATGCAAATTGTCTCAGAATATCACTCTCTACATTATACTAAAAGTTAACTCAAAGGTGAACAACCCCTTTAAGGTCTCATCCGGAGCAACATATTGGGAGTGGAGCTCATAGTCAGAGAAAGGTGCACTCAATTTACTATAGCGCTACAATAATATGCATGTATTTCTTCTTTTCTTGTTTTGTTACATCATATTGAGGATGCCTAGACAGGAACCAATATCACACCTATATATTATGTGACACCACATCCCTTACTTCATTAATTTTGTAAATAGCACAATAATATTGATTATTCATTCTTTTTTGCTTTACTCCTTTATCAGTGGCAAGTGTATTGCTTTGTCATACAATGCTTCTGGTTAATCCTCCCACACTTTCACAATCTTCTTATTCCAACCATCAGAGCATTGCTGAAGCTAGGGATTTAAGTCACTAAAAATAGAGAAGGGATTACTGGGGCCAGAGGCAGCTGAAAGACTTTCTTGTTAAAAAAAATTGGCATTACAGTCAATTGTTAACTTCAAAGTTAATTTAGCACTTGAGCTAATTTCTAATAACTATAAACGAATCATTCTTAACATCAGCAATGCTAGACAGACTACAAATATAATTTCATAGAATGTATCCTTTAATTTCATAGAATTTATTATATATTAATATACATAAATATATATATATATATATATATATATTTCAGATAAATACACACTTCAACCTAATTTGAACTCCACTGATACTTTAAAAAAGGCAAGTGAGCAAGTACTAACTAGACGCTCAACCCACAATACCTGGAATTCTGAATGTAGTAGGTTAAGGATATAATGAGATTACTATAAATAACTAATGACCAGCGTGTTCATACTAGACATGTAAAGGTCAATGTCACTCATTCATTCATTCCATTTACTCATGTGAATCAAAAAGCTTCAGTCATAATTAGCATTTGCTCTAGAGGGAGCCCTGATCCAACAATTGTATTGATTTATGCTTCACGCTGTAAAATAACATGAGTAATATTAAGGAAGTATTTCATCAATCCTTTATTGAATTCTATAACTTATGCTAGGATGTCACAAGACTATCCACAGCATAGGAGAAATTCAGAGAAAAAGTGTAAAGGCTCAGTGTACAGGGATTAACTATGTTGCTAGGTGCATAAGATATAATAATTTAATTGATAACTCTTTTCTTGCTTTTAAATGTAAGGATCAGGGTTGTAAAATCTGCATGGCCCGATTAAACATTCTCCTTACTCAGAACAAACAATGGATCATTCAGAGTAGTGGCCACAAGGTACAAGGGGCAGATGCAGCACAAGTTCATAGAGTTCTTTCAGCTTTTACCACTCCAACATACATCTCACCTATCATAAATGAGAGTTTATGATGCAGAGACAACCACATATGTGAGTGATGAGGATCATACATTTTAGAGGTGCAAACTTTAGCAGGATAAGGATTTTTATGGTGTAGTTTTTATTTCTAAATTACACTGTTTACACTGCAAACAATTCAAATAAATTCTTCTGTAGGAAATGTTATTATTGAGCCAACAAGTATAATTTTTTTAGTTGTAATATTGGTTTGTAGGCAGCCATCTCAGGTCCTTTTTCCTGGTGCTTTCAGAAAGAGCCGGCGCTTCATGGTGTAACTGCTTTAATTAAGGCTGTTTCTCAGTTTCTGTAACTGAAGGAGTCACAGCGGGACCTGGACTTTTACTATTGAGTGGTATTCTCATATATTCCAGGGAGCTGTTATCTTGTGTCAGGGAGATTTTATCTTGTTACCTTCCTATTGTTATGCCCGATTAGATGCTAGGGGGAAAAGGAGGAAGATGATTTCAATCCAGCTTGCAGTGCAGCAGTAAAGAGTGACTGAAGTTTATCACAGCATAAGTCACATGACTGGGGGCACATGGGAAACTGACAACTGACAGGCAGCATATAAAGCAGGGTCGTGAGCAGGTAGAGTCAATACAAGAAGAATCAATACAGTGGGGATTGTAACCCTTGAATTACCATGCCACAAACTGGCATCCAGAGTCTGGTACTGCCTAAAATGTTACTAAACAAATATATTTTTCTTTATATTTCTGAGAAAAAACAAGAAAGGCAAAGCAAACAACCCTTTCCATCACATTGCGCCTGTGATTTTGCTCATATAGGCAGTATAATGGGGCAAGGCACAGCTCAAAAGTAACGTTGAAGTTCTATGGACTGTGACACTTGTGGGTTAGTAGAAATTCTAGCAATGAGATTGGCAAGAATGCATTTATTGTATTCAGGTAATGGTCATCAGATTTTTTTAATTGAGCAAGCCAAAAAACAATGATGGCATGAAATATGTATGGTTTAATGTACAATAATACTGACACAACATTAATTGCCCTCTATGAGGAGGTCAGCAGAGAGCAAGACCTACGAGGTTGCAGTGTAACAGATTTACTTAGATTTTGCTAAAACATTTGAGACAGTACCACACAGAAGAATACTAATTAAATTAAGGAATGTTAGCATGGAACATGGTATTTTTACTTGAACAGGGAACTGCTGCTAGATTAGAAAGAGTTGTGATAAAAGCAACATTTTCTACTTGAAGCAATATTGTTAGTAGAGTACCTCTGGGGTCTGTCTGGTTGACTGCTTTTTTAAGTGCTTTTAAATTACCTCCAATATAAACACCATAAGTACTGTGTTTAAAAGATTGTGTAAAACAATAATTTACATGCAAGATATAAATATATATATATATATATACCAGGAATGTCAGGTACCTTAACTTGTGAGCTGATTCTATATACATAACTATAGTGTACATACTTAATTACTAGTGATGGGCGAATTTATTCGCCAGGGGCGAATTCGCAGAGAATTCCCGCGATTCGCAGATCGCGAATAAATTTGCGAAACGCCAGCGAAAATGACGCGATGAAAACGTGACGAAAACAACGTAACGAAAACATGACTAAAACGCGAAGAAAACGACGCGCGTCTCGTTTTGCAAATTTTTTCGACAATTCGATAATTTCTCTGGAAATTGGCTAATTTTTCGGTGAAGCGAAACGGGGTAGATTCGCCCATCACTATTAATTACTTGACAACCCTCCCAACCCCACACATATAGTATAATACCCTAACTGGGAGGAAAAGCCACCAGCACATCATTAAAGGGGAACTCCACACAAACATAACTTAAGCTTTTTGATACATCCTCCAGGTCCAGCAGTTCCACTGATGCAAGACACAACTCCAAAGATGACATTAACTGCTCTGTTTACACTTTACTCTCTGTTTTGGGTTTCATATGAACACAGAAATAGAACTATAGCCACTTCTTGAAGATATTAGCAAACATAAATTGCACATTGATCTTGAAAGTAATGACATGGCTGACATTGCACTGATATGGGTGATTCTCACTGGAGATCCATATTGTATTTATAATTGAGTTTGGAAACCTTCTTTGGAGTGATTAGGGAAACTTTTCCTCTCTTTAAACTCTTTAGAAATAGTTGTAATTGTAGTATATTATTCTGCCACGAAATCTATAGCTGAGTATAGCAGAACATATGTGACAACAACATAAGTAAGCCCAGCAATTTTAAGAGAAGCTTTATGGAATTGGAAAAACAACATGCCTTGTAATTGGTAACATTTAAAACAAGCCATGCCTTCCCACACAAGGCATTTAGCATACGCAAAGTGAGTGATAATTTGATCACAGATTGTGCTCACCCCATAATTAATAGATTGTGAATTAATCCTAACTCGTGCTTGAGGGCCAGTATTATAAATAACAAGCAATCTTTCTATAGGATTTTTTGTGTGATGCTGTGCGTCTGCAAGGGTTGCTGCACCTTTTAAACCAATAGCATTAACATCAGATATGTTGTGTGGTTTTCTGAGCTAGAAGTAGTCAGTGGTTTAAACTGTTCCTCTGATCTTCTATTTGCAGCTAAATACTAAGCATTGCATGCCTAGTGGTGTTTCAAGGCTTTTTATTACTTCATATGAAATACAAATTGTATTCAAAATTAGAATGCCACACAGTTTGTTTGTGGCTCCACACAACATATTACACCAGTGACCCATAAGCTGAGGAACAAAGCTCAAAGGCAGCTATTATAATCAGTTGAAAGAAGTTATTTCACACTGGGTCAAATTCAAATAAATGAGAAAAGGTTGTCTTGTGATTTGTCACGTGAAAAGTCATGGATAAGATTCAATTTGAGAAAAAAAATGTTCTCCTAATTCAGTTGCAGTTTTTTTCCCATACACTTGTACATAGTTTTCACATGATAGACTGTAAGTTATTCTGAATTGAATTGCATCTCAAACAGAATCTCGTCCATGACATTTCACATTAGAACCTTTTTCTCAATGTACTGAATATGGCCCTTAGTATCTAACTAGCGATGGGGAAAACCAGGGTGAATATCAGTTAAATCAGTTTAAATAAACTTTGATCATGTTTAGACCCATTCTAAACAACTTCTTAATTGCTAATCAAGTTTTATTTTTGATTGTGTGGATATTATTACCTTTTCATTAATACCTTTTTCTTGATTACAATAAAAAATGCTATCCATTTGTTGGGGTCCCAGCCTCCCATACCCAAAATAAAAGATCTGAGAGGCTTCACTCCATCCTGGAGTTTGGTTAGTTACAGTGTAAGGTTAGGAGGCCTGCAGCTGCATCAGTAAATGCAACACTGCCTGCATTGAGCCGCACTGTATTCACTAGGGGTAGGGGTGGCATGCAGCATGTAAGTGTCTCTCCTTTTTTCAATTGGCGATATCTTTCAAATATCAAGTAGCAAAGGCCGTATTCAATATCAAAACCAGATTGACTGTCCAGTTAATAAAAAAATTAAAATAATAAAAAATATAACTACTTTGTGCAGGCATTCTGGTGTAGTGTGAACTTTTAATGACTTCTTGTTGCTGGTTTTGTGTGACATTCATTAATTCATTTTCAAGTGGCCATTTTCCCTGAACTTTGAAACAGACCTTGGTTTCATAGCTTTGATAGTGTGCCACTAAGATCCTACTTGACTCAGTTTTCAACAACACCTTTCACTTAATTCAAAGAGTGTCTTGGGTAATTTATGTGCCACTGTCAAGGATATAGTTTACACAAATATAGAGCAGAACTATGTAACAGCTGGTGTGCTTGTTGGCAGGCACTGTACCCTCGAAGGGACACAGTGATACTAAAATCACTGCTCTGATTCATTGTGAATCAGAGGCAGAAGAGATTTTTGGCTGCATATGCAATTCTCCTGGACACCAAGCAGTTTCACTGAGGGACACAAACATTTTCCCAAAAGATTCCAGTCTCTACTCAGCTAACAGGGAGTTGGCCACTGTGTGATATGACACCTTCTTGAACATATGTCTTACTCCAATCAGAACTCTGTTTATGATTATGCCAATTATAGATTTAAGTACAGGTATGGGAGCTATTTTTCAGATCCCTGGAAACCTAGGGTGTTCTGGATAAAGGTTTTACGAATTTATAAGGATCATAATATTCATATATTTATATAATGCACAGTACCATGTGGTAAGGTACAGTGGCATTCGCAGCAAAAATCCCATCCGCAGGAACATCAACAATTCGCTAGTGAAAGTCGCTAGCATGGTTTCTCACCCTATCGACAGGCTCTGCGTTTGTGCGCATATGCGTCTGCCACCTTGTGTGCATGCACGTGGTGCAGTGGTTCTGCGCATACAAATGCACAGTGCACTCGAAATTCTTTTTGCCTCTACCTCCAACAAAGCGGGTTGCAGCATTAAGAAGAAGCTGTGGGAGCGGACCAGCGCCAGTGGGGCCGGGGCCCCCCAGGTTTTTTCCCAGTGCTCCACCAGTCCAGTGCAACCATCAGGAGGGGTAAGTAAAAAATTAGGGGTCTACACAGGGGTGGGGGGGAGGTTTTATTTCATTGCAGGTTGGATTCTCCTTTAAATGAATTTAACTTATGGAGTTCTACAAAATGTCCCCATTTATAATGAATACTGTTCCAGATTCAAGCACATAAATTGATAGGATGAAATATTTAATATGTTAACCCATATCTACAGTACTGTTCATTTATACTTACTTGTTTAAAAACATCTCTGATCTTTAGTGGCTTACTTTTACTTACAGTATGAGCATGTTTTGCTAAGGATCTGTGCACTTTGTTAAGCTCAGTGCAATAAAACAGAAGATGATTTTGTTTATTGTACCATGTGACCACAAAGAAAAATATTTTTCAGGTTATTGGCCTTGGGCCCCAGAAAAATGTAAAAATTTGACATACAAGATAGGACTCTATCTTGATCTATATTGATAGTTTTTACTTTCAATCTGCATGATTCACTTTTGCTGAGTTCATTGTTTCTGTTTGTGATCTATTTATTCACTGCAGGAATTCACAGTGGACAGGTGCCTTCCAGTAATAATCTAAAAAAAACAGGATGTCAATCCTGTGATCTAGGGGAAACCACTGTTTCCTATTGCAAATCCCTACAGCTGTCAGATTTCTTTCCCATTGCATCACATGTATTGACACTGAGCCACTGGCATCCCATCTGTAGGTTTATTAATATGCTGTAGCATAAACTGTTCTGGGAAATCCTCTCTACATTGGTCATTCAAATGTAATATAAATAAAAATGTACCTCTGTTGTAATTAATCAGTCTATTGGAAGTCCTGTGACAAAATTAAAATGCAAGGCCACATTATGGGGAGATTCACTAAAGGGTGAAGTGACTAACGCCAGTGTGATGTAATTTTGTTACTTTGATTTACTTACGAGAGGAGGCACCCCTTCGCTAGCAAAGTAGATGTACGTAAGTGTTGTTTCGCACTCTAATGCCAAGTGAATTTTCACGCTGGTAAATGGACGTAACTCTGCAAATTCACTAAGATGCAGATTTTACTGAACTTTAATACTATTATGACACAAATCTGAAAATCTAAAACTTATCGAGTTGATGTAGGAGTCAATGGCGGAGGGCCTTGAACTTTTTGATAATGGTAATAGTATGTATGATGTTTACGAGGGTTTTGCACAAAAACTCAATTCGAGAGCTTCAAGTTTTTTCCTGTTAAAAACACGATTAGTTTGAGTTTTCTGGTTTTTCCATTCAAGTTTTTTCTTAAATAAGATACTATTTGAATTGAACTATTGAAACTATTTATATTCAAAGTATAAAAAACTCTAACATTCGTTCTTTTATAAAAAAAAAAACCCTACATGTATTAAGATCTGGGAAAAGGCTGGTGGGTAGTAGAAACAGTAACCAACCAATAGACTAAAGTTAGATTTTCCTTCAGTCTTCTGTAGCCATCTATATGTAAGTATTACATCCTGCATAAGTAATATTTTAAAATAAGGCGCTCAATGTACCCATCCCTGTGAACAAATTAATTTCATCTTATGGGATTCAATTCGGATGACATCTAAATGTGCTTTCACTTTACCTAAAAATCACTTATCGGAATCATTAATAGCTGCCTTTCTCTGCTTCTGCCATATCTCACACAGCTACAATTTCTGAACCTGTCATTATCAGTAAACAATAACTTGATTTCTCCTACCTCAAGCTCATTGTTTTTCTTTAATTTGGCTCTTCTAAGCCCTGCATTTCTTATTAAGTCCTGCTTAACCATATCCTGTAACCATATCTACCTTAGCAGCCACTTCTTTTGTGCCTTCCCTCTATGGAAATAATTTCTAGCGATGGGTGAATCTGTGGCGTTTCGCTTCGCCGAAAAATTCTCAAATTTTCAGCGAAATTCGCGAAACGGCGAAAAAATTCACTAAGCGAGTCGCGCTGATGTTTTGTCGTGCGCACAAGTTGACGCGCACTTATTTTGACGCACATCAGAATAGTTTTGACGCACAGTGCAATGTAATAAAAACTACCAGGTGAAATGCATACCCTCAACATTAAAAAGGCATATTTTAATATATATTCATTTATTTTTAAAAATATTTTTCACTGCACAGATTGTGCTGTTTTGAAGTGAAACAACGAACTCCACGTGGGATGAAACGAGAAGCGCGGCGAAACAAAACACGCGGTGAATTTTCGTGAGCGTTTCGCCGAAACTTTCGCAACAACTATTAACCCATAAGCTTCAATGTCCATACTAGCTTAGTTTAAGAATAGAGTTTCTAGCATAACTGGCCTGAAGTAAATAAGATTACCGAAGAATAGAAAAATAGCATATATATATATATATATATATACAAATGACACATATTGTATTGTATTTGGTAAGAATAAGTATACCTTTTTCTGACCTAAATTGTGTTCCTCGTTGTCTGTAGTTCCCAGAATATATGTATTTCCACATACCTGGAAAACCAAATATAGACACTGGCCCGCTGAGAGTAGCTATGTCATACTCTGATGAATTGCAGCTCGCAGTTAGCTCAGAGAAGTGAAACTAAGATGACAGCCATATTGTTTTCCCAAAAGGCACCTGAGATACACACATAGAAAAGTTAAACACCTCAGAAACCATTTGGTCTCTGAAGCCAATATTAGAAAACCTCATCTCCAGGAGAAATACAGTGTATTTTAAAGATTTACATTTGTTTTCACTAATACAAACTAAATTCTAGCATAACAGTTAAATTCTATCAAAACAGCATAACCAAGGGGGTTATTTATTAAACCTAGATTTTTTATAGTTGGGCGTTTTGGGGAAAAACTTTATTATACCCTGATGCTGCAAATAGCCCAAATCTGAAAAACAGGCATCTCAAACCTGTCAAGGTCATGTATAAGTCAGTGGCAGATGTCCCTATCCAAATTTGAAGATATTATAATCTGTGCTGGGTTTAAACAAAACAAGCGATTCGGGTTTACTTAAAGTCTGAAAAATTCGAATTTTCACTTGATTTTATCTAGTTTTTTCCTGACCATACTTTTTTGAGTTATTTTATTGATAAATAATATAAAATCATGTGGGAGAGTTTGGTCGAGCTTGGTTTAATAAAAATATGAGATAAATTTGAGTTTTAGTAAATAACCCCCTAGTGTCTGCCGTCAGTAATATGCTAATCTATTTGCCACATTTGACACAAAGCAAGAACCTAAAAATAGTAAGTATTGGAAATTACAAGGAAAAAGCATATAGAGTAATGTGCACATTTTGATAATCAAATTGAGACATAAAGGGCAAATGGGGCTAAACTGCAGTTCACTCTTCAGTAAAATGGATGGTCTCTGATAGCATTCCCTGTAATGTGCCGTGTTTTGCAGGCACTAAGTAATACAGGCAGTTTGCCAAGTTTCCAGATGCAATGTACTCTGCAAACCTCACTATAAGTAGAGAAATTGTATGCAGCTGAAGTGCAGTAAAATATCTTAATCATATTACAGGTATGGGACCTATTATCCATTCCCGGGACCTGGGGGTTTTCTGGATAACAGATCTTTCCATAATTTGTATCTTCATACATTAAGGGGCAGATTTATCAAGGGTCGAATTTCAGGGGTTTAAAACCCTCGAATTCGACCCTCGAATTTAGGTTCAGGTAAAATCTGATGAAATTGCGATTTATTTGAATCATTTGATTCTATCGAATTTTGCAAATTTGATGGTCGAAGTAGCCCAAAAACAAATTTGAAAATCTAATTTTTTGCATTCGAATCATTTGATCAGTGAAGGATTTCAATTTTCTTCGATTGCCTACTTCGCCAGATTGGACCTACCGAATTGCAATAGAAGCCTATGGGAGCACTCCCATAGGCTTCTGAGGCTAAGTCCTGATCGAATCATTCAAATGATCGAATGATTTATTCGACTGATCGAATAAATTATTCGACTGATCAAATATATTTGTATTTGATCGTCGAATGATCGAATATCGAATAAAAGGTAGTCTAAAACTATTCGATTAGCATTCGGCGATCAAATGCTAATCGATTATCGAATATGGTTGAGCTAATTATGGGGAATAATAATAAATTTGCCCCTAAATAAACCCAATAGGCTTGTGTTGCTTCCAGTAAGGATTACTTATATCTTAGTTTGGATCAAGTACAAGGTACTGAGTTATTATTACAGAGATAAATAAAATAATTTTACAAAATTTGGATTTGATTATAATTTGGATTATTTGATTATAATGGAGTCTATGGGAGACTGCCTTTTGGTAGTACAGAACTTTCTTGATAAAGGGTTTCCGGGTAACGGGTCACAGTACCTGTACTATGATATAGTTTTATGATTTTTTAATTTAGTTCAGACTTTCAAGCAGCTCCTTACAGATAAATACTGTAAGTATACAAAAGGTCACAGTTACAGAATTTTGAAGTACTATTAAGCCCTCAGAAAATAAAAATACCCATAATACATTTTAATGAGGACATCAACCTAAATCAGTATTAATTAGCTTCTTATTTAGGGGACCCAAATTATATTGCAGAATCAGTTTTGTGAGGTTTAGAATCCCATATTCACATGGGCCAGTTTTGGGGCCAAAGATCTTTTTACCTGTACAAGGCATAGTTAATGAATGTCAAGACTTGAAAATGATAAAGCATCAGATCCCATCAGATGATACTTTTGTAGAAATATCATAAAGCACATCTGCATCCCTTTTTTAAAAAGGGGCAAATTTTGGGTTAGAAAGCAATAGGCATCTTTATAAGAGTCTATTCGTTCATTGAACTTGTATTTTTTTATTATCAAGTTGCCTCTACATTCAGTTCCATTTATTGAATCATAACTTCAAACCCAAGGGTTTTGGCAAAAAATATTTACTGCAGTTACTGTAACAGTAGTTTTGGCATCTTTTATCTGTGATTTCTTTATAGTCTTAGTAGTTTAGATTTCCATTGTTTTTATTAATCCACAGGGCCTCATTTAATTGCCCTTGCAGAGAAAATCCCAGTCAGTTTTGGCAGGCAATAGCCTGTGGCAGATCTTTTCAGCTGTGTTGGTTTTGCTTTGCTACATTTCTGTCAACAGTTATTTATTTATTTGGTTTGTTTTGGTAGGCTAATGATTTAAGAACATTGTAAGTTATGATACATAGGTTTTGTCTGTCTTTTAAATCATATGTCTTCTCCTGTTAAAGGAGACGTCAGATATACACTGAGGTTGCCTATACAATATTAGTACAAACAGTAGTACAATCTATAGACAGTTTATATAATTTATTCACAAAAAGCACTTAAAATAGTAGTGGTGCTTAACTTAGATATTGCTGTATGCAATGTGTAAAAGGTTTGAGCATGCTAAGAGCTTTAGTCATGGATGAAACAAATTGTGAAATCAATACTGCCATACATTAAAACTAAACTGATTTAAAAAAAAAAATCAGTCTATGAAGTCTTATGAGTGGGTGCAGTGTGTGTGTGTGTGAGTTTATGAGATCCTATGCTTAACAAGTGTAAGCAGAGTAAATCTCTCTGTGACCAAAGCTCCACTCTTTTAAAGTGGACCCGTCACCCAGACACAAAAATCTGTATAATAAAAGTCATTTTCAAATTAAACTTGAAATCCAATTTCTATTTTTTTTATTAAAGCATTCATAGCTGTTGTAAGCTCATTTAAAAATATCAGCTGTCAATCAAATATTGTCTGCCCCTCCTCTATGCCTTAGGCATAGAGGCGGGGCAGGCAATTACTTTCACTTTCCATTCAGCACTTCCTAGTGTCACTGCTCTCCACACATTCCCTCATTCTCTTCACTGTTTAATTGTGTAGCCAGGACATGGGGATGGACATTGGGTCCCCCATTATAGTGCACAAACAAGAGTTTGAGATGATGCAAGTCTTGCCTTAACAAAATGGCTCCTGTCTGCTTGTTATAATTTTGAATTCCCAGACTGAAGGAAACAAGATACAAATAATGTATATAGTTCATTTTGCTTGACTAATGTGATAAAATAGGATTTTGAATAATTCTTTTGGGTGATGGGTCCCCTTTAAAGAAAAATGAGTCTACCAACACTGGACAATTTCTCGCTTGGGCAATAATTACAATAAAAGCAAATGTGTTTAGTTGGACTGAGTTACTGTCCAGGAGTGAATTTGCCCAGTGTTAATGAATGACGTTCTAGTTTTTGCACATGTAAGGGTAATTGTGATTTCTAGCAGTTGTTTAAAGGAACAGTTCAGGTTAAAAATAAAAACTGGGTTAAATAGATAGACTGTGCAAAATGAAAAATGTTTCTAATATAGTTAGTTAGCCAAAAATGTAATGTATAAAGTGTCTGGATGTCTAATATAACAGAATACAACACTACTTCCTGCTTTTCAGCTCTCTAAATCTGAGTTAGTCAGCGACTTGAAGTGGGAACACATGGGACATAACTGTTCAGTGAGTTTGTCATTGATCCTCAACATTCAGCTCAGATTCAAAAGCAACAGTTATGACCAATGTGGCCCTCCCTCAATTCACTGATTGGTTACTGCCTGGTAACCAGGGTAACCAGTCAGTGTAAACAAAAGAGAGCTGAAAAGCAAGAAGTAGTGTTCTGTTCTGTTATGTTAGACTTACAGTCACTCCAGCCTTTATAAATTACATTTTTGCCTAACTAACTATATTGAAAACATGTTTTATTTTGCACAGCCTATCTATTTACCCAGTTTTTACTTTTATACTGAACAATTCCTTTAAGCATTTTCTTGCTCTTTGGGATGGAACAAAATACTAGAAACTGCCAATCATTCAAAGTAATTGGTAAATGCCACCAAGTGCAAACTTTTATGTGAAACAGAATACAGCAAATTCACATCTCACTCTTCATTTTGAATTTCTAGTCTTTAATGATGTAAATCCCCCCCCCCCCCTCTGTACCATACGTGTGTGCATAGACAGAACTATAATCTGCCTGTCAGGGAGCACAAAGAGCAGATTTTGACCAGAAGTATGCATACTGTCCTGTCAGAGTACAAATATATGGAGCAGAGGGGTTCTGGATTGGAGTTTTCTTCAGAAAATTCTGAATTTTTAGAAAAAATGTGTGATAGTAGCCTAAAGAATACTGAGGGGCCTATAATTAATTTTTACAGGAACAAAATAGAGATTTATTTATACCCCAAAGATGTTAAAAATCAGATTTAATATTCCAATTAAAACCTGTTAAGGTCATGTAGAAGTTAATGGCAGATGTCCCTTTTAGAATTTGAAGATGTTTCTTGACATTGCAATCTATGCTGTTTTTCGAACGATAATCCAAAAAAAAATTGTACAACTCGAGCGTCAAATTAGAAAAAGACATACAATTTGAATTGTAACATGATTTTGTCAAAACTTTTCCTGCACCAACTATTTCAACCTGAGTTTTTGATAAATTAGGTTGATTTTGTTTTAATAAAAAAAGAGAAAGTTTTAGTAAATACCCCATGAAAGTCCCCCAAAACAATTCTAGTTATTCATCTACTCACATGAAGATGCTATGTCTTTCCTTATGTGCAACTGTACAAGAGCCATTTGGTTGTGCTCCTTTTAAGGGTAAACCTTCCATAATCATGACTCTTCAGCATCCCAATGCAAGGGAAGTATTCATTGAAAATCATGCCTGCTAGTAGTCATCTAACTTTTATGTAATCTAGTGAGACCACTGTACCATTTCTGCTTGGAAACTTAAACTTATTACGCTGTGACCAAACTTTAGAAGGGAGAATATAGCGGTGTATAGGTGTTTAAAGGTGTTTAAAAGGCTGTATTCTCATCTGAAGTCCAGGCAGGGAGCTGACCCTGGAGGCTTTATTATGCAGTGTTACTTTAAGATTCTATTCAAGGGATACACTCCTGCAACATTGCTATGGAAACTTTAGGTTCCCTTGAACTCAAAGAAACTAGTTGCTGATATATTTGTGTCTGTCATCAACAACAGACTGCCTGTATCAATGTACTTTTTCCATGACTGAGCAAAATTCAAGTGGAAACAAGAAGTGTAAAATGGCATAAAGTTCGGATTCTTTTGTTTTCCACTGTTTGACACTTATTTGCAGACTGCTAGGAGTGTGCCACATTGCAGTAAGAGAAAAGAATGATTTCATGAATTAAATTATAGGTATGAATTATATACAAGTTTTACTTTTTTTAAGACCTATAATTTGACCAACATACATTTCACAAAAGGGTTTATAGAGTGGATCCCCATTGTAGCTACCTTGAAGGGATACTGTCACGGGAAAAAATGTTTTTTTTTTTTCAAAATGCATCAGTTAATAGTTATAACAGATATAATTCTGCACTGAAATCCATTTCTCAAAAGAGCAAACACATTTTTTTATATTTCATTTTGAAATCTGACGTGGGGCTAGACATATTGTCAATTTCCCAGCTGCCCCAAGTAAAAAAATGCTGTGGGTGGAGGAGAAAACATGGTACCAGCACTGTAAGGGTCTTATGCCCTGTAGCTGAGACAAAGCTGTCCATTTTGATGGGTTATCTGGATATTTGTAGTACTTTGTGTTAAAACCAGGTTGGGGAAAAAAGATAACTAATGCTGCACCTAGATTGCAACTGGCTCTAAATCAAAATCCATTTTCAGTTACAGAGTGTGAAAATTGTTCTGTGGTATATGGAAACAAGAATTTTAAGGGTTGTACAAATAAACCCAGATTCATAAGAGCTAGAAAATAGGAAAGTATGCCAATTCCTTTATAAATAGTGGGCCAAGTGAAAAAGTTGGTTTTATTTGTCAAAATCTACAGTACAAATAAAAGTATAAATGCAGAACAATATTAAACAGTACAGGAGTGTCTGTGTGCATAAATCAAATAAAAGGCCCATAAAATTGCAAAGGAATCATAAACCATTACTTAATGGGGATTGCTTATGCATCATTGCAGAATCACTGCAGAATTTCTTATGTATGTATGCATATTTGTATTTGTATAGCACTCCTTATGCTGGTTACAATAGTCCAACATTGGAAAAAGTGACTTTGGTATGTTGCTGTTGCACTACTTTTGCACCAACTATACTGTATGTACTCCAAAGAATATATTTATGGTTACTTTGTGCAGACATGTATTGCTAGTATCTATTAATGAATGGGTACTTCTAGATTTGTGGCTTTTTACAGGGAAAAATAACAGGAACAAAGAATGCAGTTGTCTAAACCCAATGAATCAATATGTTGCAGCAGCTATTTAAGCTGTGATTTAAGTAAATTTTTTCCTATTGATTCAGATGCCTAAAATACACAAACTGTTTCACCATATATCTTCTGACATTGATTTGTTTTTTCAAAAGTTAATAGATCTTGCATGGCCATGTTTACTTCCTCTTCTGTTTACATCTGACTTGCCAATAAATAACCATTAATGTTAAAAGAACTGAAATAGAAACACACATAGGGACATGTGTATAATAACTTAAGAAACAAAATGGTGCAAAAATTGCATAAATATAAAGCTGTACTATTGATATTATGAGTAAATTAGCACTAAGAAATAAGAATGTTGCCATTACAAATAAGTAATTGAAGTTTTTATAGGAGGTATAGTTTATTTATGTTTGTGCTACAAGTTCAGGTACTAAGACATGGTGTAGAATTCTATAGAATAGATGTATAAATAAAGTTGGTTAAACACTGAATTGATCTTCACCACTTTTTAAATAGCATTTTCAAGCAAATAAATACTTCTTTGCTAAACACCATAATACAGAAGTGCTGTTATTATCTGTTGCAATTAGATTTGTGGTGAAGATGCTCAATAGTATCTTGAAGGGTGCAAAAAACAAATCCACAGGGAAGGTGAGACAAGTAAATATAGGCAGCAAAGTAGAACAGAGGGAGAAGAGCACAGCAAAATGAAGGGAGAGAATAAGTGGGGAAAATCGAAGGAGAGAAAGAAGAACATTTACAGTGGAAGCAAGAAAGTGAGTATAGAGCAGCACAAAAAAAAACAAGCAGAAGAGGGAATGAAATAGATTAGCACAAGATAAGGAATAACAAAGGGAAGGGATGTGTGAGAAACATGGACAAGGGGGCCAAAAGGGAAAGAGCAAAATATAAAGGAGGGAGGAAGTAAAGTTTGAGAGAGAAGAGCATGAAGGGCTTAAAGTCATAATAGATAGTCCATAATAAAAGTCAATACGAAAATGTGCCACCCATAACAGTGGTTTAATGACCCACTGGCACCACATTCACATACACCATTGTCTAAACATAGCAGAAGTATTTTTATATAGATCATGCTGAAAATTACCCTTGTACTGACACTGATCATTATTCAATAGTGTATTCAGTTGTTTATCAATTGATGCCTTGTTTTTATTAGGATTTAAGGGGCTCAGGCAGTAGGTGGCAAATACCAGCAGGGTGTACTATATTGTACAGACCATATTTCATTTTCTGTTTAAAAGATTTGCTACAATAGGACAAATCAGGTAACATTGCAGAATATCTCCACAGTTCGGGGTGGATTTATCAAAATTAAATTGGCTTTTTTTTCTTGATTTGAGAAAAATGTGTTGAAAAGAAAAAGTTGTAAAGAAGTCAATCTTTATGTATTTATTTTCCCAGTTTATTAAAAAATTTCAGCCTAGTTGAAAATGAATGTAACAATGTGATTCTTGCTGTTTTACAATCGATTTCCATGAAATATATATCCGAAAATACATTGTTGCTGTTTTCTCTTAATAAGCTTGTGTTCAAGAAAAAAAGTTGCCCACTTTTTTTGTGCTTTTTTTCTGGACCTCAAAAATAGTAAATAGACCCCTTACAAGCAGATTTATCAAAGTGTGGAATTAGAGCTCACCACAGAAAAACTCACACACTTTGTTTCCATTCCTATGGAATTTTTAGAAGTTTATTTATCAAATAGTGAACTCCAAATTCCGCCCATTGATAAATACACTATAAAAAATAAATTATTGCAAAAACTCCCATAGGAAATAGAAAGTTGTATTGCAATGACCTCTAATTTCACACTTTGATAAATATGTCCCTTAGATTTAAAGGGTAAATGTAATAAAAGTTGTGAAGAGAAAAAAAATAGAAAAATAAGAATATAAGTTTGCATGTTGCAATGTAATATTCCTCATTAGACTGTTCATTGCACATGTTCTATTTTAAGAAGTGCTTAAAGGTGGCATAATCTTTCACAACACGCATAACATTTTCAGTAATACATACACTTTAAAAATCTATATTTTTCTTCCTCTGTCACTAAAACGTTTCCAGGCTCGCAAAATTATATTTGTGTAAAGGAAAATTAGTTTTTTCCAACTTTTATTATATAACCCCCATTTAGCTTTAATGTAACCACAATTTGTATTTCTATTTATTATTTAAATGACTGGGTTTGTTCTATTAATTTGTTCTTCTGCTGTACAATGCTGTGTACATAAGCAGTGCTATATATGAATAAAAGTCTACAAATGTATCTGTAAAGTAAAGTATCCAAACCCAGAGCTAACTCCAAGGTTCCTGTCACGGTCTTATAGCAGCTGCCATTGGTTTGGGGAGGAGCCCTCCGCTCCCAGGTTTTTTTTTTAAGAGAACCAGGGAGGGAGGAACTGAACGTAAGCAGATAGGACATGGGAGCAGTCAGTAAAGCATGAACAGGCCTGGTCAAAACCAGAGGGGCAATGTTGTACCAAATCAGATAACAGGAGCAAAGTTGGGGTCACAGGCCAGGGTCAAACAAAACAGAAGTCAGATGCAAAATCGGAATCTGAGTAATAGTCAAATACAGGCTGAGGTCAATACAGGCAGCAGAACAGTAATGTCAGGAACAGGCAAGGTTCAGGAACACAAATCAGACCCAGGAACTACAGATGCAGCCACTTAGATTTGTGTGTTAAATGTGTCATGACTCAGGGCTAATTGAAGAAACTGTGTTATCTAAAGTTATCTTAACTTGGTTAATGCATTTAACCTTTTCATTAGCATACCAAAGCACCATTGTTCACAATGATGAACACTTTAATTAGATGGGATGCTGTGACGCAATGTTCTGTGTTAAATGAAACAAGTGTGAAGTCTGAGTTAAATTATTCTGTGTCAAACACACAATCCAAAGTGGCTTCATCTGTATATGGCAATAGGAATTGGTAATTTGTGTCTTTAAATATTTGAACTTCACAGATAGCAGAGTTTAGCCAAACACTGAGTGAACCTGGAAATGGCATTTGTAGCGGCAAGGCGAGAGGAACCAGACCCTGCCACCCCACTAGACCAACAGGTACTCTTACAATATAATTAAGAAAAAGTTTCAAAAATCATATCTACTAAGAAAGATACAGTCTCCTATTCCTCAAGCTTGAAAGTTTTAGCTATGTTTTCTTCTGCAGAATATTGTTAAATATAAACAGAAGAGATTAGCTGCAATAATTTAGTGATATTGAAAATGATAGATTGATATCCAGAAAACTCCACAGTTTATAAGAGATCAGGTGATTTAAGTATAGAGTGATGCTTCTCATGTTCCCTGAAAACAACTCATAGGACGTAATTTATTAAGCTCCGAATTTGAAAATCTAAATTTTTTTTTAAAGGGCACCAATCATACCTTAATATATTTACTAAGTAAATACAATATGTGAAAGTTCAAGAAATCCGATTTTTAAAACAGAATTGTTTTGTTGTAAATGATCAGCTCACTATACCTTCTGCAAAATCTCCCCTATCTCCACTGCAGTTCTAGCTGAGGCAGCCATCTTGGATTTCACTGACTCCTCCTACCTATATCTTCACAGCCAACTGTAGCTCTGAAAACTCGCACATGCTCAGTTGAAATTCCTTGCTTGCCTAATAAACCTTCTAAGCTATTTTGAAATCTGCCAAACTTCTGTGTTAGTGCTGCCACCTTGTGGAAGTTGCTGTGTGCACTTCTCTTGATACTTGTAGAGTTTACTAAAGCTAGGCATTCTGGGTAGAATACTCAGACAGTACTACAATCTGAGCATGCTCGTGAACTCATTTGCATGTTGCAGTCAGTGACAAAGTATGGGATTTTTTAAAAACTGCTGTTTCTTTTCCAAAAAACTGTACATGTACAGTAGTTTGATTAAACATGTTTAGGTTGTACTGTCAGGTTGTTAATATGTGTTTGATTTTGGCTATGATTGGTGCCCTTTAAATAGGCCTTTTTTTAAAAATAGTGGAAATCTGAGTTTTTCCAGCAAAGAAAATTTTTGGGGATATGTTATAATAAAAAACCAGAGTGGATATGCTCAGAGTTTGTATAAGAAAATACTGAGATAAATTCTGAGCTTGATAAATAACCCCCATAAACTCACTAAACTTGCTATTTTAAGCTACCCGTGTAAGAGCAGTTTTCTTAAGGTACCTTTATGTTATCCTCACCTTTTTTTCAGGTCAGTGTTTTATCTTGCTCTTCTTGTTTCCTATTTGTTTTATCTTGGAATGTAATGGAAATATGCTCACCTTGCATTTCTAAGCTTTAATTTCTCAGTCCTGTTTATTCCTTTTTTCTTCATCAGTGACCTTAGATCTTAAATAAAATCAAATGTTTGATTTGTCTACTGTACTATTAAAGCTTGTGTGTATTTTTTTTTTACTTTTTGTAGTACCTTTTTCAGTAAAAATAATTATATTCTTGCTTTTAACACCATTACTTATACATCCTGGAATTTGGATTGAAGTAAGTAATTTTTTTAAATAATCTATTAACAGAACAATATGCGCTTTTTCTTTTTTAATTTTCTTTCTGTTAGTAGACTGATTAACACTAAAGGAGTTATCAGATTTATCAATATCCTAATTTATCCCATAATTTTCTTAAATATACTATGACCAAATCCGCATGGGTTATTTCCCATTATGTATCAATAGATTTTCCTGAAAAAGTCCACTCCAGGAAAAAACTGGAAAAAAGTGTGAAAATCGGCCAAAATATCATATCCTATGAATTTTTGGATTTTACTCCGAAAACTCAGTTTTTTCGGATTTCTGTCCTCAAACCACAAAATCTTTGGTTTTTTTGTACGAAACCCAGTGCAGATCAGGATATCTTTGGGACTTCTCCCATTGACTTATATACAACCTCATCAGGTCTAGAACCTAGCTTGTAAACATTCCCTAGAGCAGTGATCCCCAACCTGTGGCTCATAACCAACATGTTGCTCACTAACACATTGGTGTTGTGTTTGGTAGCCGAGGATGAGGAGAGTATAACAGTGCTTTATTAGCAGGTTCATGCAGCCATTACATAACAGCAGTAACTCTTCCTTTCACTTTCAAGCTGTACAGAAAGCCCTGTGTGTGCACAGTGACACCCACAGGCCATTTGTATAAACACCACATATTTCCCCTATAGCAGGAAAGCATTTGGGCAAATACAGTATAATAAACAGTAACAATTAAACAGTATGTTTATTAAAGCAATATATACATTCTTCACATGACATAGTCCTTAGTCCATGCAGGTAGTTTTCTGATTCTCTCAGTACGTCTTATAGGTTCACTTCCTTCAGGCCTATTGCAGTTGGCATTAGGAGTAGGAAAATGTCCTTCGTCAAATGGAACATCTGCAAAGTCATATCTAGCAAGAGCAAGACGACTTGCATTCCATATGCGTCCATCAGCCAGTTCATATGTGGTGTCTCATTTCTAGTGGTGTAGTAAATTTAGATTGTCCTTGTTTCAGTAATACTGGTTTCCTAATTCTGTCTAAAGATCCAGGCTGAAAGTGCACTTCTCTTGCACCATGTTTTCTATCAGTATATGCCTTGCATATGGCTTATTTATGTTTGACAATGTCAGCAGTATATAAGTTTGTAGGAAAAGTATTTGGTGGAAGTTTGATGTCTGTAACATGTAACCTAGTGCACATCTGTCTACATGCAATGATTCAGCTGGAGCTGCTTGGGTTGTTGCATGTAGCTATGTACTGATTTTACATCTGATCTCAACTTAAATTTGTGTACAAATTTCTTTGCAGATCCCAATGAAGTGTTGCTTTGTGGTGGCACTGGTGCTGTAGTAATGAGACCATCAACTACCATCACAATTCATCCAGCTCCCAGTTATATAAAATAGTTTTCCTATCTAATGGAATTAACCTCTGTTTGTAAAGATGACTCCAAACATCCTTTCTTGTGGGCCAAGATAAGTAAATATCACTGACTGGACTGGAAGCAAACTTGATCAAAACATTATTCACATTAAGACAGCTGTATTAATATTATAGAATCTTCATAGTTCAATTATTTTTATATTCCCTCGACAACTGCACGATGCCAGTCTGGACCATGTACACATCTCAGATCTGACCCAATTGATTCACTGCAAAGTGAAGTAAGATAGAGTATAGAAGAGACAATTTTAGTTACCATTGTTGTAAGAAAATATAATCTCCCATAAAACAAGATAAAAAAAGTTAGAACTGTGCTTTTGAGAGTAACCCAGTCCATCGCATGGGAGTTTCTATTGCAAAATGAGAACCCAGGCTTTCACTGGCCCTTTAGAAATCCTTTGACTTCGACTAAGCTGCGAATTGCCATTTTAGCCTATGGGGAACCTCATAGAACCTGTCCTGAAAAATTTTCTAAGTTCCAAGAATTCTAAGGATTTTGCTGAGAATCTTTCGAATTGATCGAACTGAATGATTTGAACAATTTTTTATTTGAACGAAAATGGACCTATTCCATTGAAATAGGTCCATATTCGATCAAAAGAGCCCTTTATAAAATCTTCAAGGGTCGAATTTCGAAGTTTTTTCACCAATAGGTTAAGAATTAGAGAAATCACTAGGTTTTAAACCACCATTATAACCTAGGATTCCCAACTCCATAGCCATTTGTCTCACAATGCTGCAAACCTCCTCATGTTTAAGTTAGTCCATTGAGGGGTATTTTCATTCCACTTGTGCATCTGTGTGTAAACATGGCCTAAGACTAACAAAGATTGATTTGGAGCATCTGGGTTTAACCTGATTCTATTCATAGTTTTAGAGAAAAAAACAATTTAATCCCCCCTGACAGAGAACAACCATCAAGAGGGACCCATTTCAGAAAGCAGGTTATATCTGTCATTGATTACTGATGGTAAATGAGTTTAACAAACAGGATTTTGAATAAAAACAATGGCATACATAAATGAGGCCACAGGGATTGTTATGCATTTGCATTAAAAGATGTATTCACATAGGACCAAATGTGTTTTCCATTTATCATATCTGTGTACATTTGGGTCATTCATATAGGAAACTTCCCTCCTCATATTAGTACCAGTATGGTAACAAAGTTAATTAATAACAACACTAATATTATCGAAACAGTAAAAATAATTGGTAATCAGCTTTTCACAACAGCTGTCCCCCACAACATCATCCAGTCTTTTTCACTGCAACAAAAAAGTCACTAAGATAAAATTGTCCCTGAGAAAAAAAAGTCACCATTACAAAAAACTGCCTAATGCATTTGGATTGAGAAAATATTGTTACACGAGTAAAAAATTGTCACGCATAAAAAAAAAATTGCTGCCTATTGACTATTGCCAATCTGTTTCACTAATTTTGCACCGTTTCCCAAATGTTTTCGCAGTTTGGCAAATTTTTGCGGTTATTTACTAAAATCCGAATGTATCCCATATTTTATTTAAAAAAAGAACACATTCAAACTCCCATGCTCAATTGACCTTATTTACTAATAATATAATCGGATTGCATAAAAACTCAATAAAATTGACTGAAACACAAAATCGCTTGAATTTTTCAAGCTTTTTCCCCCAATCACTTTTTTTAGTTTTTGCCTGAAAAACCTGAAAAAAGATGAATTTTCAGGCTAAACCCATCATACACCACAATAACTTCAAATTGAGATGGGTGCCTCTCCCAGTGACTTATACAGGACCTCGACAGGTCTGAGATGGCAGATTTTTGGATTCTGGCAGCTTCAGGGTATAATATATCTAGAAAAATGTAATGTTTTTCCCACAAAATATTAGAATTTTTGCTCAAAAAAGCCTGATTGATCACTGCAAGGGTGTTATGCCCAACTACTCTCCTTGGAGCCAGAAAGCTGCTCACTTCATACAATGCCTCTAACTTTTGCTCCTAGAGCAACTATTACACAAACTTCTACCATGTGTGTACATGTGCACATGTGTTTTCCCTTTTAAACTTTTAAACACTGCCACCAACTAAGAAAGCAATGAACTAGATCAAATTACAATAGACCCAGGAAAAAAAGACAGTAGCTGCCTGGGTAAATTAAAGGACCACTTAGTTGTCCAAATTTTGGGGAAAATTGTCTAAGCAAAACACTTAACCCTAAGGGTCTTGACAAGAAATATAGGCAGTTGAGACCATACAAAAACTAACATCCAACAGTTCTAACCTTCAACTCAAATAATTTCTACTTCGGCTTCTAGATGTTGCAGATAAAAACGCCCTTTGTGTCCAACTGACCACATGGAAAATAGTTCTTAATTCAAAATTATAACAAATCATTGCATTAATTTTTATCATTTGCATTAAAACTAGCACTTTTTTTTAAGCTAAAAAAGGTATCCATCCACTTCTTGAACCAAATTATTATAGCTACTATCGTTTCTGCTTTAAAGACTAGTAATGCCATTAAGTTAAAATACAAAAGTAATTTTCTACTACCTGCTGGATGAAAGCTGCAGGTATCCTGTAAGTACACAACATTTTTATGTTACAATGTTTGACCATATATTCTGTTCTGCTGATTGAGACTGGGGACATGCTGCTTTTGTTCTTGGAAGGATTTCTATGCACTGTCAGTATTCATGGAGGGAGTAATAGCAGGACCCCGAGTAATAGCAGTTTATTGGGCCAGGAGGGATGAAATAAAGAGGTCCAGTGGAGGGCTCCACTGACCATGTTAAGGGTAAAAGGAAGCAGACATTACAGAGAGAAGCAGCCAGCCAAGCCAAGTGGGAACTACATGTCAGGTGAAAACTAATAATAATAATATCCTGTAAGTTATTAGGTTCTACAGAACAATTCTTTAATAAAAAAAACAGCCTTCACCAGGAAATTGACTAAATAGATTTGCACCCAGTCACGGTCCAGGGATGGTGACTGTTTAAAAAAATGAGTCAAACCGTGTTCTGTAGAAAGCCCATGTATTGTATTTGTGCAACAGTCCAGGTATATGTTCTACACTCCAGCAGTCATAGGGTCTGTGGTTTGTATCTTTTACCAGAACTCAATCGCTGGTGGTGTTGAATGGTGTTGAAATGCTGATCTTACATGGGACATTATAGGCATTTCTATTTTATAAGACAGATATCTTTGTTAGTGGCTGATTAATAAGGTACAATCCCTGTAGGACCCATGAAGGCTCCACATCACAGTGTTAACAGGTTTAAACACAAAATTTTTGAAGGCTCAAATTATACATCAGTATTTATCAAAATACTTCAGGCATTCCAGTTCGTGAACATTATTTACATCAATCTTGTGTGCGTGAAGTGGTGAGACACCTTGCTTTGGGACATCAAATCTTGTGTACATTGTGTAAAAAGTGATGTAAAAGAATGTGCATGCAAACTATGGCACAATGTGCAGATTCAGCATTGATGGTTATAACCATGTGCTATCTAAACATGCTTTACTGTGAAAGGTAAAGATTGCCCTCTCTCCCCTTTCCAAATATTTCAATAATGGTCAAACAACAAAAACTCAGCTTTACAGTTCACAGGAGTAAAAATGTATTTGTCAGCAATGTTTTCTCCATTTTCCATTTCAAAAGACAAAACAAAACATTTTTCAAAGGCATCTTGCTTTTTTGCTGACTTGTTTTTTTCCCTATTTCTACTGGAAAAACTTCTGTTTCATACCAGTCATTTTCACAAATTGTTTTCCTGTTTACAAATTATAATTATTCATGTAGCTAGTAGAAAAATTGCTTACTGGCAACTGAAACCAAATGAAAGCTGAATAATGATATAAAGATACTCTTTTAAGATTAACAGTTCATTTGTAAAATCAGGGTAAAATCAGGCAAATCCAAGCTAAACTGATAACATTAAAATTGCAAGCCCATCTAGCTGAGTTGTCTGCATGTGTCACTGATTTTTCAGATGATCTGGTAGACAAGTAGCCTGAAAAAGTGAAAACACATGCCTCCAAAGTTGTTCTCAGATCTCTATACTCATCATCGGTGTGCCTAGAGGATACCAAGATTGGCAAACATGCTGACCCCAAAGCATTCAAACACATTCTGGAAAATTCTGGAAAACTGACAGTCAATAAAGTTTTGTCAAACAGTTCAATCAATAACAAAGCTTCACCATATGGTTTGATTTTCTAATATTTAAAAAATTAATTTTATACCTGTATTAGTAGTTTTTCACACAATTTAGTATCATTTTCCAAAAGGTTTTCTCAGAATGAAAATATATTTTGTCCCAAGTGACACCTTCCCACAGCCATTATAAGGACAATTATCTTGCCCTGATAAACGTATGCAACAGAATGCTGAAAAACTTGCTACGAAGTTGACAAATTATTAGTGATAACCCCACCTCTGTGCAGGTGAACAGGAAAACAAGAAAAAAAAATATGTTTCGAAGTCAAGTTTTTCTAAACAGAAAAAAAACTGTTGGGAAAAAAATACCTGTTACTTAAATCATTTTGTATGTCCCTTAATGTTATGCACTGCAAAAAGAAAT
This sequence comes from Xenopus borealis, assembly GCA_024363595.1. Taxonomy (NCBI): domain Eukaryota; kingdom Metazoa; phylum Chordata; class Amphibia; order Anura; family Pipidae; genus Xenopus; species Xenopus borealis. The sequence goes on along the minus strand of CM044435.1, from coordinate 46,763,426 downwards.
AAAGTATTTTTAAAAATGTAGATCTGTATCCCAATTATCACACAGCTATCCCATTTATCACAGTAAAATACATAACCTTTTCAGAAAGATATGTATACATGACAAATGGAGGTAAACACTGGTAGGTTTTTTGGCAGACCATCACCAAATCTGTGTACAGAAAATATTTTACCACCAATCACATTTTTAATCCTTTCTTTGATAAACAACATGATAAAAATAAATAGATACTATGGGGCAAATTCACTAAGATCCGAAGTAGCGCCAGCAACAGCTTCGCCGCAGTTCGCCAGGCGTAGCTTCACCAGCGCTAAACAGATTCACTGAAATGCAAATTTGTGCTCAGGGAAGCGAATTTGCGCTACCATTACTTCATCGGGCAAAGTGAAGTTATGCTAGCGATGCCTAATTTGCATACAGAGCCAAGTTACATAGTTACATAGCTAAAGCTAAAAGACAGAGTCCATCAAGTTCAACCCCTCCAAATTAAAAACCCAGCATGCACACAGCCACCTCTCCACTCTTTCACACAAACGGTATTTGCCCATAGCTATAATAACTGTAGAGTTTAGCATCAAAATAGCCTTTGATATTATGTCTGTCCAAAAAATCATCCAAACCCCTCTTAAAAGCATCTCAACAGAATCAGTCATCACAACATCACCCGGCAGTGCATTCCACAACCTCACCGTCCTCACTGTGAAGAACCACCTACGCTGCTTCAAATGAAAGTCCTTTTCTTCTAGTCTGAAGGGGTGGCCTCTGGTGCAGTGATCCTCTTTATGGGTAAAAAAGTCCCCTGATATTTGTCTATAATGTCCTCGAATATATTTGTAAAGTGTAATCATGAGCCAAGTTAAAGTATAATGGACGCATATGCTGCAGCCACTACATTACACTACACAATCCCAGGAAACCTTTAAATAGGTGGTTCACCTTCAAGTTAACTTTTAGTATATTGTAGAAGGGCCAATTCTAAGAAACTTTTCAATTGGTCTTCATTATTTATTTTTCATAGTTTTTTAATGATTTGCAATGTTCTTCTGTTTCTTTGCAGCTTTCAAATGGGGGTCACTGACACCATCTAAAAACAAATGCTCTGTAAGGCTACAAATGTATTGTTATTGCCACTTTTTATTACTTATCATTCTATTCAGTCCCTCTCCTATTCATATTCCAGTCTCTTATTCAAATCAATGCAGGGTTGCTAGGGTAATTTGTACCCTAGAAACCAAATTGCTGACACTGCAAACTAGAGAGCTGCTGAATAAAAAGCTAAATAACTATAAAACCACAAACAATAAAAAATGAAAATCAATTGCAAATTGTATCAGAATATCACTTTCTACATTATACTAAAAGTTAACTCAAAGGTGAACAACCCCTTTAATAAATAAAATAAAGTTGTTTTATTGCCCTACACATGTTCCCACTGTATAGTTGAGTTGCCATATGTTAGGAAATGTAGGGGGGAAGGAGGGTACCATAAAAGAAATTGACAATCTTTTTCAGCCTAGCACCCTTAAAAAAGTAAAAGACGCCAGTGTTTTTTTGGGAAATTTCAACTTTTTTTAAAGAATCTCCTATCTACTCAAGTCTTGCGCAAGAGGTAACGTTCAGTAAAATCTGTGTGTTACTGAATTAGCATAGTTACATCCCTTCATATACTTTGCTAGCAAAGTTACACCAGGGACCATTAGTAAATCAACGAAGTTCCAAAATGTAGTTATGCAAGCGAATTTGCGCTACCGTTAGCCGATTCGCACTTTAGTGAATTTCCCCCCTTATATGAAGAAGCTTTGACCTTCTCTCCATTTGTACAAGTCTCACTTGTCAAAATCACTTTAGCAATATGTAATAAGAGGTGCTGATGTAGTATCCCTTGTGTGTAGAATTATAGGTCCACTGAAGTTCAGCAAATGTCTTATTTACCTTGTGTTATTATCTAATCACTTTGTATTATGTATACCAGCCCATAGGCACAGTACCTTTATAACATTTAAGAATATGTCCTACTAGTTCCCTTTCTCCTTTCCCTTAAGCATAGTGCACTATAGCTACTGTAGGTAATATAAGGTCTGGGCAGTATCCATTTAGAAAAAAAAAAAAAAATATATATATATATATATATATATATACAATATATATATATACAAGGATAAAATGATGGTGAGAAACATGGTGTTACATAAGAAACTTTTTGTTCGATTTCCTTTAAAATGGCATTCTAAATAATTTTATATTTTTTTAATACAATTATATACAAGTTAAATTAAATAGCTGATGGAGCTGTCTATATATACCATTTTTGAAATACCTATAAAATTAGCAAAGAAATTTGGTATGCACACATGCACTTGTATCTATTTTTTGTCAAATAGGTATTTTCCACCATCGAATTCTAGTCAATATTTATTGTTTTATGTAGTAATTTATTTGTTGGCTTTTAAAATGCACAATCTAGACATCTACTTGACATATAATCTCTCTAATTACATTGATTACTTTCATGTGTAAATGTGATATATAGAAAAGAGCAATTTGAGCTAAGTCATTTAATCTTCTTTCTTATTAAGTCACCAAGACATTATGGCATTAGGAATGTGCTGTACTTTAAATAGCTCCCATGTCTCATGGTCAGTACAACTGTGCTGCCAGTAATGTGACTTAAGGTTCTAGAAAGAAGGTTCATGCTAGTGGCATTAGCATTAACTCCACGGGAAACCTTTTAGCTATTCCTTGCTAGAGAGGACAGCAAAAGCAGTGTACATTAAAAAAAGAAGAAAAAGGAAAGGAAGAAGGTATTTCTGAATTAGGCATCATGGTAGTTTAGGCTCTTACAGAAATTCTCTTGTGCCTAGTGTTTAGCATGCTGGTCTTAGTGCTTATTGAGCAAAGCATTACTGAACCTTCAGGCTTTAAAGCCTATTTCTGTCACAGATTGGTTGACCTCCGACCCCCTTGTTTCAACTAGGTCGAAAGCAGCAATTGTAAAAAAAAAAAAAAAAAAAAAGTTCAGCGATTGCTTAAGCTAGACCTTTTGTTTACTGTGCTCACATGAATAAGTTATAGAAGAGCATCATGAACTGCAGAGGTGGCACTGTTGACATGGCAACATTATAGACTGAATCCCGATCTGCCCTCCAGGATAAGATGGAATATATGCTCGTTTTACATTTCACCACGTCCAACTCTTAAATTTTTTATCAGTTGAACAGAAATTTCCACTACTTTAGTCAACACACCTGACAGTACCTTAGCAACTGTTAGAATAGAGCAAAGAAACCAGTTTGCCTTTGTGCTTTACATGAGATAAAAAACAACAGAGAGTGGCAGTGTAAGACTAATAAACTTACTTTGGAAAGAATACACTGGAACTATTGATAAGTTATGTAGTATATAGTTATGTGGATGGATTATAGAAAATTACTCAAATAATACATTTTCAACTCATCAACTTCTACATAAAAAATTATATATTGTATATAAATGGTAATTCTGTTTTTTGTCAGGGAGCACATAGTTATTTTAATAGTACAGGCAAGGGATACATTCTTGGAAAAACGTTATCCAGAAAGCTCTGAATTACTGGAAGGCCTTCTCCCGTAGAATTTTTTAAACTGATTTCCTTTTTCTCTGTAATAAAACAGTAAATTGTACTAAACTAAGATATACTTAATCCAAAGCCAATCAGCTTTTTTTTTTATGTTTTACATGAGTTTCTAATAGACCACGTATGAAGATCAAAATTACAGAAAAAAAAAGTTATATGGAAAATCTCAGGTACTGAGCATTCTGGGTAACAAGTCCCATGCTTGTATGGTTTCCTGTAGGCCTCATTTAACATCACAGGTGCTAGAGCACTAAGGGAGACAACATTGGGTTGGATGGTGGGGTACCTAGATGCCTTCTAAGACAGCCCCTCATAAAAAAACATTGCCAAATGTAAGCATCATGAAAAGCAAGGTGGTGTGTGTTGCTTTAATCCAATATACAGTGCATACAAACTCTTGATAGGCGATTAGACTTGCAGCAACTTTCTACTTTTTATTACATAAACTCATATATTTCAGTCAATCTGGTATCAGCATTGTTTTCCTCAGCCATCAATCTTTTGCTACATTTGTAGTCAGGGCCCCCCTAGGCCTATTTCATTTGTCGCCCCTGTCCCCCTTTTATTTGCTCAAATTTCATCATCAGGACAGAGCAATGGGAATTGGCACACAGCAAATTTAAATTTCTAAACCAATGTGGGTGTGATTGGGCAGCATGCCACCCCTAAAATCCTGCTGCTCTAGGCCCAGGCCTAGGTGGCCTCTCCACAAATCTGGGCCTGTTTGTATTGTCTCTATCACCAGCAAAGGCTTCCGCTAAAAAGAAAATATTTTCATCATGGCCTCACATATTAACCATGTCTCCTTGAATCCAGCTTTGCAAAGTGGGTAAAGTCTTCCATGGTAATGTGCCCAGATACAAAATGTGCCCAGCGTTGATTAATGAGCAACATGTTTTTCCTCATGCTTGTTCTTAAATAGTTGGTGAATATGTCAGAGCTATATAAAAAAATAATACTATTGTGTGGGCAACAGTTTGAGCAAGGGCCTGCAGTAATTCAGTTTAACTTTGACCAATAGGAGTACTGTTTAGCCCAAGGTAAAGACACTGTTTACCTTAACAGATGTATGCATAATAATTAGTTTTGTGTGGTTTGGAAGACTAATGTTCTTATCTTAATAGTAACTAACCTTTTATTTATTCTGTGATTGAAAGTAAACCTGTCCTCTAGTCTAAAGGCAAATCTTTTGTAGTATAAACAGCCCTTTTAACCTGGTGTCTATATAGACTTTATGGGGGAGGGGTTACCAGGCAGGACTGGGATTCAAAATAGGCCCTGCCATTCCCACTACACAAAAGTCCAAACAGCCCCCACCAGCTTTCTATGGCAACTTACAGCGGCCCCTCTGGCATTTGCCAGAACCCACAGATTGCCAGCCCGGGCCTGTTACCAGATCTCTGGACTTGCAAAAGAAATGCATATTATAACCATGGCAACACAGGCAATATAATGAAATTAGCAGGGAAAGGAAATCCACCTCTGAAGAAGCTGACCTCAGGGAAACGCTGTTCCGCTCTCAGCGGTGAGTGGAAGGTGGAACATAAAGGAGAGTGAAAAGCTGGCAGAACCATCTCTTTGTATTGCAAAGGTTCACCTCCATGATCTGCACTATAAGACTGGAATGTTTGATATGCACTCGGAAGTGTGACTTATATAAGTGCAATAAGTTTTAAAACCTTTTATAAAATAAAGGCAAAATACACTATGGGTGCTGTCCCTGCTTTTTAATGTCTTTGCAGAAAAAGGAATACCCTGGAGTTGATATTGATACGATATTGATATGCTGTTTTGAAATCAAGAATCTTGTAAATTGCCACTCCCACCAGAGAGTGGAGAAACCACTTGACGATTTATACTGATTGAAGAAAACACCATTGCACGTATTTGAATTAATTTTACCATTGGAAGTAAGCATTAAAAGTACTTTGTTTGACTTAATTATAATGTTATTTTGAAGATAACACCTTGTAGAAATCACTATAGTAGAAAACACACACAAAAAAAAATCTGTGCATAGACTTTCTATGGTTCAAGACACACAGATTAGTGGTGACTGCACTGAATATTAACAATATTGCACTAGGTTCTGTCATTTGTTGTGTTTTTTCCATAGCCTGTGGCGCTGGTCTATGAAATGCAGGGCCAGATCTCTCAACAGCCACCATCATGATGTTAGTAACGCTTCATCTCTACAAGATGATTACTTTTCCCATCAATATCCAGTGTTCTGCACACGAGAGACTTTGATTATTTATGTTCCTACAGATATATATACGTTTCTATAAATATTATATACATATAAATAATTGTTCTGTACTGATACAGAATTTAAAGGAACAGTAACACTAAAAAATTAAAGTGTCTTAAAATAATGAAAATATGTAGTTTTGCCCTGCACTGTTAAAACTGATCTGTTTGCTTCAGAAATGCTATTACAGTTCATAGAAACAAGCTGCTGAATAGCAATGGCGGAAATTGAAAAACGGATATATGGCACAGGATAAGTAATGGATAACAGATAACATTATGTTCTACAGAGCTTATCAGCTATCTGCTGTGTAACTTGAGCCTTTTCTCCTTTGACTAGATGCCCCCATGGCTACACAACAGCTTATTTATATAAACAATAGTAGTGCTTCTGAAGCAAACACTGCAGTTTTTCCAGTGCAGGACAACACTGCATTATATTTTTATTACTTTAACAACAATTACATTTTTTGATGTTACTGGTCCTTTAAACGGTAACTGAAAATTATATGGGTCCATACACTTGAATAGGAAGTTCCCCTTAAAATAAACTTTTAGTTTGTTCTAAAAAAACTTGTTCTAAGCAGCTTACTCTTCATTGGTCTTCATTCTATATTTTTTTTACAGTTTTAAAATATAAGACTTCCATAGCAGTTAAACTCCCAAGCCTGACAGCTGCATAGCAGTAATGTAACTCACCAAAATGTTAAAATATATACCACCTACAAATTGTCTAAGAATAGAATTGTCTACACAATAAAAGCTAATTTTATGCTATCCTTTCATTAATTGTCTTTAAGCACTTTACTCTTAACCATCCCTCACATTATTAATTAACAAGGGTCATATCATTGCTCCAGTATCAATGCATCACTGGGTGTGATGTATAGTCATGTTGAAATTACATTTATATATGTTTCCCATTCAGTTAAAGATGCAACAAAGCAGGTAGGTTGACATGACAATTGTATGAGCTCTACTTTTCTCCATTAGGGTTTGGAGAGAGTTGCTGTAACCTAATATTTGAAACTGATGGTAAAAGCAAAAAAAGACATCAATGCAGATTTTAAATTCACAGAAAGGAGAACTGCAACATTTGCACAAAGGCAGCATACAGTACATTGGGAGAATAAAAAAAATTTTCCTAAATAGGATTCTATCAATTCTGTGACTTGACAAACTTTTCTACCAATATAAACACTTTCTTTGTGGAATAAGGACCCTTAACTGACCTTTCAACTAAGAGTGTATGACATTTATAATGTATTGGTGAGGAAGGAGACCTCTCCACCTTATAGAAAAAGCAGCTTGGCAAAGGACCAATGCACTGGTCAGGGTGACCCTTTTCTCAGGAAAATACATGAACAATGTTTTGTTGTATTTGTTTTAATTGTTTTGTTTGTTTTAATCCATTTTATATCTCGGTTTCATAATAATGCTATTCAAGTTCTTTATAACACATAACAAGAACTTTCATGGAAACATTATACTGCCAAGTAGGCATTCTTGCTAAAAGGCAGGGTTTCCCTAAGCTTTATAACTATATGTCACACAGCGATTTTATGGCCTGCATGAAACTGAAATTAAATTTACAGGCCTATTACAAAGCATGCTAACAGCACTTGAAAGTGCTTTCTAAAATATTCCCACAGACTTCAGCAAAATGGCAATGCCGAGCCAACTATTTCTGTTTTCATCGGTCTGTGTTAGTCAGAAGGATTATTTCTCTCTTAATAAAGAAGAAAAAATTAAAAAGATATTTATTTTAATAGCAGTTTTGTCTCCAGTGTCTGTGACTCAGGAAACACCATGGGAGGGACAGCTAAATAAAACCCCACACTGGGAATCTTATTAATATTTTCGATTTGTTTAGTCTTAGCCTATTAACTGTACCACCGACTGAACATTATAAAACAGTTTGAGAATCCAAAATCTGCAAAGCGTGCTTATGATAAACCAGAAGAAGAAAAGAAAATAAGAACTATTTACCTAACAAAGTGAAATGATCACATAGTGCTAGTCACTGAGCACTGTAATCAAGTTCACTTCTCACAATGCTTGGGTTATATAGAGCACTCAACAAAAGATAGTAATTATCAGCTGCCACGGCTCCAAACTGTTACGTTCCCCATACTTTTGCGAGGTTTGTCAGCTTATAATCTGAAAAGCAAATTGGAACCATTTTAGGAATATTTGTAAGACAACAGAGTTGTTTTGGAATATATTTCCCCTGTATGTTGAAACACATGCAGTTCAGGAGTCTTATGTCATTATGCAATGATATGCAGAGTATTTTTTTATATGCATTTATCTAATTTGCTAATGTAAACATTGTGTGTGTGTGTGGGCTTAAAATTGATTTTATGCAATTATAATATAATCTACAGATTTTTGCCTAGGCTTCATTTTTGTTAGGGTGATCATATCACCCATTTAACCAGAGATACATAAAAATATAGAGCCTGAAATTATTGCATGCAATGCTTATACGTCAGGTATATGCTTGCTTGACCAACAGTAATATGAAAACGTTTGGGACCCCCCTCTTAATTCTTTGGAGATTTGTTTATCATTGACTGAGCTTTCAGAGTAGCAACTTCCTTTTACATATAAAGTGGCTTATGGAAACAGTAGTATTTCAACAGTGACATAAAGTTTATTGGATTAACAGAAAATATGCAATATGCATCATAACAAAATTAGACAAGTGCATAAACGTGGGCACCCCAACATAGATATTACATGAATACTTATTTGAGTCTCCTTTTGCAAATGTAACAGCCTCTAGATCACGGATCCCCAACCTTTTGAACCCGTGAGCAACACTTAGAAGTAAAAGGAGTTGGGGAGCAACACTAGCATGAAAAATGTTCTTGGGGTGACAAATAAGTGCTGCGATTGGCTATTTGGTAGCCCCTATGTGAATTGTCAACCTACATTGAGGCTGTGTTTGGCAGTACACCTGGTTTTTACGCAACAAAAACTTGTCTCCAAACCTGGAATTCAAAAATAAGCCCCTGCTTTGAGGCCACTGGGAGCAACATCCAAAGGGTTGGAGAGCAACATGTTGCTCGCGAGCTACTGGTTGGGGACCACTGCTCTAGATGCTCCTATAGCCTTTGATTAGTGTCTGGATTCTGGATGGTGGTATTTTTGACCATTGTCCATACGAAATTTCTTCATTTTAGTTAAATTTGATGGCTGTTGAGTATGGACAGCCTGCTTCAAATCATCCTATAGATTTATAAATATCCGATGATATTCAAGTTGGGGGACTGTGATGGCCATAAATATCCAGAATATTGTATTTCTCCGTCTGCATAAATGCCTTTGTAAATTTTGAAGTGTGTTTAGGGTCATTGTCTTATTGGAATATCCAACCCCTGTGTAACATCAAATTTGTGACTGATGCTTGAACATTATCCTGAAGAATTTGTTGATATTGGGTTGAATTCATCCAACCCTCGACTTTAACAAGGGCGTCAGTCCCTGAACTAGCCACCTGCCACACAGCATTATGGAACCTCCACGAAATTTGACAGTAGGTAGCAGGTGTTTTTCTTGGAATGCAGTGCTTTTTGACCAAATAACTAAATTATTGTGTCATCAGTCCAAAGCACTTTTGTTCTAAAATGACTGTGGCTTGTCTAAACGAACTTTTACATACAACAAGCGAGTAGTGCATAAAAGGCTTCTTTTCATAACCCTGCCATATGGATGTTCTTTGTGCAAATTGCGCTGAATTGTAGAACAATGTACAGATACACCATCTGCAGCAAGATATTCTTGCAGGTTTTTGGAGGTGATCTTTGGGTTGTATGTAAAAATTCTCATAATCCTCTGCATATGCTGCTTCTGTATTTTTCTGGGCCTGCCAGACATGCGTTTTACAGCAACTGTGCCTGTGGCCTTCCATTTCCTCATTACATTCCTTACATTTGAAACCGACAGTATAAACCTCTGAGATAGTTTTTTGTAGCCTTCCCCTAAACCATGATACTGAACAATCTTTGTTTTCAGGTCATTTGAGATTTGCTTTGAGGATCCCATGCTGTCACTCTTCAAAGGAGAGTCAAACAGAAGCACAACTTGCAATTGGCCACCTTCACGCCCGGACTGATAATGTACAGACTCGGGCAATTTCCCGAAGGGCCGCTATGCTCACTAATGAAATGGGCCGGCACCGTTAGAGAGAACAGCACGCAGCCTCTGCTTCTCCCTTCACACAGTGAGCTGCCTTACGTCCCGCCCTCCTCCTCCTGCGATTGGCAGGGAAAGGCAACATCCCTCTGATTGGCCAGAAAACAGCGTCAGGCAGTTCCCATGCTGTTTCTGTGAAACAGGAAGCTCCAGGGAGAGAGGGAGGGGAACTGTGTGTCAGTGTGGGTTTGTGTGTGTTTGTGTCAGTGTTTGTTTGTGTGTCAGTGTGTGTGTGTTTGTGTGTGTGTGTCAGTGTGTTTGTGTGTGTCAGTGTGTGTGTTTGTTTGTGTGTGTCAGTGTGTGTTTGTGTGTCAGTGTGTTTCTGTGTGTCAGTGTGTGTGTTTGTGTGTATGTGTCTGTGTGTGTTTCTGTGTGTCAGTGTGTGTGTGTGGGGAGGCTGCTTTGATTTTACTTGCCCAGTCTGGCTCTGGCCACCTTATATACATTTTCTCATGACTGGACACACCTACCTATGAAGTTCAAGGCCTAACAAGCTAATCAAACTAATTTAGTGTTGCCAGTAATCAATATCGAGCAGTTACGCATTCAAATTATCAAAATTACAATGGTACCCAATTTTTTGCCTAGCCAGTCTTTCTTAATACTACTGAATACTGCTTCACTAAAAATGTTTGTTCAGAAAACTTGTTAACCTTGTGTTGAGTGCAATCCCAAACTTGTGTGCAGGCCACAAAGGCCCGGGCCTAGGGGGCCAAAGTTCGGGGGACAGCATGCTGGTCTGCATCTTCACAGGGGACTGAGTGGGAGATTTTCACAGATGTTTCCTCCTTCACAGTCCCCAGTCCCCAATGGAAGTGATCTGGAAATGACAAGAAGAAGCACAGTCAGAAGGTGGTTAGAGGATTGTGAGCTGCTGAGGGGTGGCTGCATTGAATGTTTGCAAAATGACCTACCCTTTGAGCATTTGCAGCACAGTACAGCTTTTGCAGGACACGTAGCATAGTTTACAGTGTGTTATTTTGAACCACAGTGGAAGCAGTATTTTTTATTTGTATTTGCTGCAAGGCTTTGCACTGTTTTTCCTGTAACTGTGCATTATTAGGCCACAGTGCTGGATTCACAGTCTGTACATTCCCAGCAGTTCTCTGACTGAGAGTTTTAGCCTCTGCCACTGCTGTTTCAATTTGGCTAGCAACTGTAATTGCCCTAGGAGCAGTCTCTTTCTCAAATGCAATGTGAGTTTGTTTTTTTACACTATTTGGTCTCTTAGCATTTCATCTGTTAGATTCCCAAACTTACAGGTAACAACTAGCTCTCAAAGCTGCTACAAATTGTTCAGGGCTTTATTAGCAGGTTCAGATGCAGCCATTACACAACAGTAACATAAACTCTATCCTTCTTAAACAGTATAGACAGTACTTTGTATACACTGCATACACTCATGTACACAGTGACCTCTGCTGGCCCATTTGTATAAACACCAGTTTTTTTCTAATGGATACTGGTATCATTCACTGTTATCTACAAGACTATACGATAGTGAAGAGGACAAAGTCATTGAAAGCTGCACCATAAATTTAATGTTAAAAATTTTGGTTATTGAAGCCTAATATTTCCTTTCATTCTGAATCAGATTCAGGTGTGTTAATTTAAAACCTCTGCATTGTACTGAGTCAATCATATTTCTAAGGATTGTTTCATTCATAATAAACAGGGGAGACTCTCCAAACCTATATCTTTTTTGATAGGTTTAACAGGATTAAGGGCTCTTACACACGAGCGTTTTTACCTGCGCTCCCCTGCGTTCCGTTTTGCTGCGTTCAGCCGCAGGGAAGCGCAGGTATAGACACACTCAGTGCTTTTCAATGAGACTGTACTCACACAAGCGCATGTAGGCGCCGAACGCAGGAAAAATGCAGCATGTTGCGTCTGAACCTGCGTTCGGAGCCTAGATGCGTTCGTGTGAGTACAGCCCCATTGAAAAGCATTGAGTGTGTCTATATCTGTGCTCCCCTGCGACTGAACGCAGCAAAAACGCAGGTAAAAACGCTCATGTGTAAGAGCCCTTAAGCTGTTTTTATCAACTCTTTGGGGGAATTCACAAAAGTGGAGATAGACCATTTTTGGAGTAAAAGTGGTGATAAACTGGAGTAAAATACTTTCTCCATATTCACAAACAGGAATCTACCTAAATTCCGACTCAAGCCACTTTTCATATTTTAGTTTGAAGACACTTTAATTAATTTGTCTTTATAAATGGCATAAAAACTTCACTTTCTCCCCCATTTCAAAAATTCAGTAAAGCTCAGTATAACTCTTCTGCATTTTTCAGGTCAATTCTAAAATCATTTGCTCTTCTTTGGTTCACCCAATCTTCATTTCACACCTTGGGGAATTATTATCATATTAATAGGGAAAATTTTCTGTTTAACCCTAAAGGTGTAAAAGCCTCATTACCAAAACAAGTAAAACACTGATTAAGAAAAAAAAGTGTATTTTATACAATTTGACATGTAAAAAGTTTTAAATTCACACTTGCATTACTTTACTAGTTTTTGCTTAATGAATGAGGCAATGTTAGCAATTTGAGTGAATATATTACCTAAAGGAAAAGTAAAAACTCCCAGACATTTTTAGTTTTTTGCTGCAATTATACACTTAACCTAAGATAATAAAAGTATTTCTAATACAGATCCCCATATTATGCAAAATAGCATTTCTTGTATTTAGACCCTTATACCTTGTTACAGATTTGGAATTACACAAGCATGTAGGCAGATTTAGAAAGCCTAGGTTATCCTGAAAAAAATGATGTTTAACTTTACTAGGTAGAATTAACCCCAACTCCAAAAATTCAAATTTGATGTTGGTAGCTGACATACAGGTGTAGTAAGGGCTGAAGACAAATTCAGAAAAAAATGTATTTAAAATGTTGTGCACAAGACAAAGGGGGAATTCACAAAAGTGGAGATAGCCCATTTTTGGAGTAAAAGGGGCGAATTAACAAAAGTAGTGATACTGAGACAAAATAAAAGTTGAGATTAAAACGTTGGATTTCACTACAAACTCATGAACCTCTATCTCCACTGTGAATTTGACTTTTAAACAGAAAGTTTTCAGATTTTGTCTTTCTCACAACATTTTAACAACATATTTTCTGAATTTGTCTTTACTACACCTGTCAGTGTAGTGAAGTGAAGACTAAGTGAACCAAAGCAGAGCAGATTAGTTTAGAATTGATCTGACACATGGGGAATAGTTACATAGTTACATAGTTACATAGTTAAATTGGGTTGAAAAAAGACATCAAGTTCAAACCCTCCAAATTAAAACCCAGCATACACACACACCCCTCCACTCTTTCACACCTCCACTCTTTCACACAAACCGTATATGCCCATAGCTATACTAACTGTAGAGTTTAGTATCAAATTAGCCTTTAATATTAAGTCTGTCCAAAAAATTTTCCAGGCCCCTTTTAAAAGCATCAACAGAATCACAATATCACCGGGCAGTGCATTCAACAACCTCACTGTCCTCACTGTGAAGAACCACCTACGCTGCTTCAAATGAAAGTAGTTTTCTTCTAGTCTGAAGGGGTGGCTTCTGGTGCAGTGATCCTCTTTAAGGGTAAAAAGGTCCCCTGATCTTTGTCTATAATGTCCTCTAATGCATCAGTAAAGTGCAATCATGTCCCCTTGCAAGCACCTTTTTTTCCAGAGAAAACAACCCCAACCTGGACAGTCTACCATCCCTCTAACTAGTTTAGTTGCACATCTCTGCACTCTCTCCAGCTCATTTATATCCCTCTTAAGGATTGGAGTCCAAAACTGCACTGCATACTCCAGATGAGGTCTTACTAGGGATCTATGAAGAGGTATAATTATGTTTTCATCCCTTGAGTTTATGCCCTTTTTATGCAAGACAGAACTTTATTTGCTTTAGTAGCTACAGAATGACACTGCCCAGAATTAGACAACTTGTTATCTATAAAAACCCCAAGATCTTTCTCATTTAAGGAAACTCCCAAGACACTGCCATTTAGTGTATAACTTGCATTTATATTATTTTTTACAAAGTGCATAACCTTATATTTATCATCAATGAACCTCATTTTCCAGTTTGCTGCCCAGTTTCCCAACTTAGACAAATCACTCTGCAGAGTGCCAGCATCCTGCATGGAACCTATAGCTCTGCACAATTTACACTGAGCTTTACTCCATTTTTAAAATGTTGGTAGAAAATGTGTTTTAAAATGTCGTTTGAAAGACAGATTCAAAAAAATTTCTGTAAACTGTCACTAAAAAAATTAAAAGTGGAGGTTGAGTCGGAATTCAGGCGGATTTCTGTTTGTGAATATGGAGAAAATATTTTACACCAGTTTACAGCCACTTTTACTCCAAAAATGGGCTATATCCACTTTGTGAATTGCCCCCTTTGTATGTATGTATGTATGTATGTATGTATATTTTTATTTATATAGCGCTCCTTGAGGGCAAAGCACTGTACAGTAACAATAATTTAGTAGTACAAACAAGGGATCACTGCATTAATCAGTAACAATAAGTGCATTATTATAAATACAGTTTGCATAAATATAAAATATAATTACACATTGTTGAGACAAGATGATGGGGGGCCCTACCCCTTGGGGCTTACAGTCTAAATGGGAGGGTAACATACAGACACAATTTAGAGGGGTAATAAAGTGCTTTTTACAGTGGGTGAAACAAGTGCCAGTTCAGGTGTTATCCAGGTGCTCCCAGAGGTAGTCTCTGAGTTTTGTTTTAAAAACATTGAGGGAGGATTCTCTCCGGAGAGATACAGGAATAACATTCCAAATATAAGGAGCTGCAAGAGAGAAGGGTTTGACACGGGAAACAGCAGTAGAAGTGGGGGGTACAACCAAGCGGTTAGTCTGAGAGGAGCGGAGGTTTCGACCAGGAACATATAGAGAAACAAGAGATGAGATGTAGTTAGGTGTAAAGGAATGAAGGGCTTTGAAGGCTACGAGGAGAAGTTTATAAGTTATTCTCTGTTTTATCGGAAGCCATGATAATGACTTTAACTTTGTCTTTTGAACTTATTCAATTCTGTATTTGAAAATGCATTCATAGCTGTGGCATGTAGTGTAGCTTGAGGCATGAAACGTTCCTAATGACACAATGAAATCAATGGCCGTGGTGTCAATACTTGCCACAATAAAAGAATGCAAAACAAAGCTGGATAAAAGAAGTAAAAAATACAGCGATGAGCATCAATTACTTGCGGTATTAATTTTTAAGAGAAGTAGAAGCAACGAAAAACAAGTATAAAAACAAAATATGTGTTCCAGAGTTTAACTGACAAACCACTTGCACTCTTGGTCCTTGAAGGCATATTCTTTCTTCTCTTGTGAGCACATAAGGCATTCTCCATAGTCACAAACCTAAAATAAGGGCACAATTCTAAAGCAACACCTCCCCATCGTTATGAACGTGTTTATATGATCATCCTTAAACTTTAACCTTTTTACTTCTGGAAATGAATTGTTCTGTTTGCATTGAAATGTAAAGCAGTTAATAGGTTAATGCCTGTCGGTCATATGGTTTTCCTGACCTTGAAGTTAAGCGTGTTCTAATTATACATGCTAGAGAGACTGTTATTCAGAGGTGTATTATGAGATGGATCCACAGTGTGATGCTGTGCTTCCAAGAGTAGGAGGTGAATATTACACCCAAGGTAATACCTGTAAAACTGAGCCAAAAATGTTAATGTCTATAAAGAGAGACATGTACAAGCATATGTTTGCAAGGATCTAGGGAGAGGAAGTGAGGACTAATTGCAGCCGTGAGGATTCAGAGCACAAACACTGAATAACAGAGTAGATCTTCTGACAACAAAAATATAGTGACTAATGCTTACAATCAAGTTATTCTGACACCAAATGGCATGTTGTAACATTAACAGATACAGTAAAAGCTCCTCTCTAAGTCGGCCAGCCACGCTATCAACTCTGTCTTCATTACCCTCTGCTCTTTTAATTGTTTCCATTTTAAAGATTCAAATCTTTCATGCAACCACATTAAAATAACATCCATCACATTCAGACCACAAAAACTTCACATATCATTTATACAGCAGCATCTTAAACTCATCTCTTCAGTCCTGGCATAGCAAAATATAAAACATCTTGTCATTACATGTTTTCTAAAATGCTATAAGAGTTGTCTTTATCTGAGGTGTAAACTACTAATTCACTAATCCAATTCAGCCTATATCCCCTGCTCCTCCACCAAGCCAATGTCAAGGGTTTGAGAAAAAGAAAACCTCACCTACTAAACATACAGTTTCTGTGTGGGGCAGATTTAATAATATTCAGATTGAGTTTTTACTGTGATTCCAGTTTCACAGCAAAAATTACAAATTCGAATTCTAGAGCAAAAAACTTGAAATAGCTGGAAAGTACATGTCAATTGGAGTTGTATGTACAATAGTACAATAGTACTTAGGTTATATTTCAATTCTAGTTTTCAAGATTAATTTGACATTTGACTCATTGAAATCATGAATAGAATATGCTTTTACTGTGTTTTTTTCACCTTTTTAAGTTATAAAATTTTGAGTTTTTTTCATAAATAAAAATGTGACTTCCCACAATTATAAATGGAAATTGTGCCAGTTTGTTATACTCTCAGGCAATTTCTGTTTGATATAATACCAAACCACTTGTGGAAATACTCTTTGTCACCAAGGTTTTATCTAAGAACCTTCTTAGAGACATTGCCATACGTAATATTACCCTTCGGGCTAGGACAGATGGGTGACTTTGTCACTGGGTTTAATACTTCTATCAAAGTCAGTAAAAATGAAAGCAATATCCCTTACTGACTAAGCCACAAAAGCAAATGTCAAGTTAGACATTCCTTTGGGAGAGCGTTTGTGAGGAAATGCTCCATACTATAATTATATTTCTGGGTCTTGTGTCTTCCTGGACTAGATCTATAGAATATTCAATTGAATTTCCAACAGTTTACATACATATGATTACTTTGTGTTTTACTGGAATGTCAGCTGTGCTGCTCAGGGGGCTTATTTGCTTGACCACCCCTCATAGCTCAGGTAATAAAACAGAGCAGCCTTCTCCTTACCTTACTGACCTGTATGTACACAGGTAAAGAATTGTCCTCTACGCCTGTTACTAAATTGGCGATGAGCCTGCGTATGGGATTTCTGGCGAATTTTCGCTAGCAAATGCCCATTCGCCCTTTATGAATCTGCCTCCTAGTGTCTCTAATAACAGATCAACCACTAAATAAATAAAAGTTCCTAGCAGAATCCGGCACTTGCCTTTCACATCTGCTGTTTCTATACATGCTGGAGAGTGAGCTGCATTCACTACAGTGCATAATCAATAACAAATGAAAAGAGGGTTTTGGTTAGAATTTCTGGCCTTAGAAATTAGGAGAAAGAATATCTGGATGGTATAATATTGATAGAGAAGTCACTACTGTATTTGGCAGAAGTTGGTAACATGAGGGCATTTTATATCAAAATTAGTTGTAGTATAGTGAAAAGGAGCTTCTCTAACAAAATGGATAAGGTGTATGCTATTGCAGAGCTAAACAAAATACCTTAAAGGAACAGTAACAAGTGTTTTAAAGTAATGAAAATATCATGTACTGTTGCCTTGCACTGATAAAACGGATCTGTTTGCTTCAGAAACACTACTATAGTTCATATAAACAAGCTGCTGTGTAGCAATAGCAGGCTACATGGTACAGGTTAAATAGTCGATAACAGATAAAAACATTATGTTCTACAGAACTTATTTGCTGTATAACCTGAGCCTTTTCTCTTTTGAAGTCCTGCCCCCAGTGCTACACAGCAGTTTATTTATATAAACAATAGTAGTGTTTCTGAAGTAAACGCACCAGTTTTACTAGTGCAGGGCAACACTGCATTATATTTTCATTAATTTAAAACACAAATTTTTTGATGTTACTGTTCCTTTAACCACAATGTTATTTTGAATTCCAATAGATTACAATGCATTTTGCCAATATGTTGCAGTTTAACATTTTTAGCACAAAGTGAAACAGCCCAAGTTTGCTCATCCCAAAACATAACTAATGGGCGATGTGCTAACAAAACAAAGAACCTGGTGTTTTTATCCAAAGAAGTGCTTTAATTGCCAGTGAAATGGCAATTTATGGTTTAGGGTAATGTTGACTCTTCCTTTTCGTTCTCTAATCACATTAACACAACCACAATTAAAGGGATATTGTCATGGGAAATTTTTTTTTTCTTAAATGCATCAGTTAATAATGCTACTCCAGCAGAACAAAGAGCAAAAAATGTTTTTATATTTCCTTTTGACATCTGACATGGGGCTAGACATATTATCAATTTCCCAGCTGTCCTAAGTCATGTGGCTTGTGTTACCCCCTCCCCCCCCCAGCAGCCTAACAACGGAACAATGGGAAGGTAACAAAATAACAGCTCCCTAACACAAGATAACAGCTGCCTGGTAGATCTAAGAACAGCAGTAAAAACCCATGTACCACTGCGTTCCATTCAGTTACATTGAGAAGGAAAAACAACAGCCTGCCAAAAAGCAGTTCCCTCCTAAAGTGCTGGCACAAGTCACATGACCAGAAAACATGTTTTCTCATGACAGTATCCCTCAAGCAAAAGTCCCCTCCTAGTAACATCTTTTAGGGCACATCAGGAAGATTGATTAGTTAAGGGCTGAACTTCATGGTGCACTGTTGTTGTACACCTTGCCATGAAGATACAGCGTGTGGTGTCTTCATTCAACAGTCGGATAAATGTATTTTGTACCTGTGATTTCCCATTCAGTGCTATTATCTTCTGCACATCCGACACGTTGCATGTGCGTCATTGCATGGCGAGGGGTAGGACAACATCGCACTGTATAGTTCAGCCCTTACAATCACATATTGAAATTGTAGATTAGTCCAGACCCACTTTGCACCTGGCTCCTACAGCACCTTTTTGGTCCATTGGGACTGCTATCCTTAACGTTTCACCACTGCCCAGAGTATATCTGTATGTTGTCCAATGACAAGAGCAGATTTTTCCATTCTTTTAAAACAGTAATGCAAAAGAGCAATTGCTTGCTGCTGCAACCTGAGTTATTTGTTAACCAGTGTTTTTCTTCCCACCTGTTCAAATAGCAACTGTTCTGATATTGTTCTGATAGAAGATGTTCTCACTTTGAAGATACTCTTATTCATAATAGTCTTACAACACAATAATTCCAGATCATTAAAACAGCTGTCAAGTAATTAAAAAAAAATGTCAGCCATACCACGTTTTCGGTTCTATGGAAGAATGGAATATGTACACATGCATTTTATGACATGGATTTTTATGTGGCTACAGCATGTTCTTCTAGCTTTACTGTGCCTTTACTGCTTTTTCTCAGTATGATCTCTTGCTATCCTTTGAGGATTATGCCAATTATATCTTCAGTGTATCCCAATTAACAGATCTCAAAAAGCCTTTAGCTTTTTAATCTGTCTGGTGTGTATCGCTACCCTGCATGCATACCAGAAATATAATCACAACAGATTATCATTAAATAGCATTTTTCCCAGTACAGCAAACTGACATTTCAGCTATTATACTGCTATTATTATGCTTATGTTAAACCATGTGTCCTGAGTCTGAGACAGGATTTACTAGAAAGTGTGCAAGTTATAATAAAAGGTGGGGCCATTCACAGAGCTGGATGGCAGTCTCATTTCAAATCTAAAATTCATGTTCTTGATCCTTGCTAAACCTCTACCCTACTGATCCTGGAAGGCAGGATGCTGATTAATTCCCCTCAGAGTAGCTCCTGCCTTACACTTTCTATAGGAAATACATATTAGCTAACGTGATTTTAATACATTAATATGGTTGTATGAAAAATTATTCCCACCATTACAACTTTCTCTTCGGTAAGTGAATTTGGAGAAAATTCTGTCATCATAAAGTAGTTATGTTATGGAGCCTCTTTCTAGCATAGCCAGTTCACACAAGGATAGGTCATGCAGGCATATTATAAAAAAATATTATATATCCAGTGGTAGGGAAATGTACAGACCAAAAATTGCTATAGATAAGGTGGGCTAAAAAACTTTTTACTATTTGTGAAACAAATTCTGCAACAAACAATGCAGCCTGTCAATGTGCAAAATTCGTAAAGATTCCGTTTTAAACTGGATTTTGGCTAACTGCTGCCTTGTGCTTCCAAAACTCTTAATTTTAGCGCAAACTGAGATGAAAAACATGTGACAACCCCACCCTCCAGTTCACCAAATGTATGATGATCTGTTTTGCACATATTTACTGAAACTGTGCATCTTTAAGGACACCCTCTAGATCCATTTCAAAGCACTCCCGCAGCCACTGGGCTTGTTACCTCTGTATAAACAGCCTCCTAAATTGCTCCTACAATGTAAAACTGAAATGAAAAAAAAAAATGTTTTAACAGTTTTAAAGAGATGGTGCTGTATACAATATTTTTTCAGTAAATATTTTTCTAATTTCCTTATATTTTATTTCCTGTTACTCTCTTATCCTTTCTTATTGTTTTTCCATATCCTTCTATTTTTCCATATCCTGTTCTCCTTAAAGGGATACTGTCATGCGAAAAAAACGCATCAGTTAATAGAGCTACTCCACTGAAATCCATTTTCTCAAAAGAGCAAAGAGAGTTTTTATATTCAATTTTGAAATCTAACACGGGGCTAGACATCTTGTGTTAGATAGCTGTTATCTGGTTACTTTCCCATTGTTCTGTTGTTAGGCTGCTGGGGGGCTGGATATTACTATTGAGTATTACTATACTATGGATATTACTATTGAGTGCTGTTCTTATACTGTAGCTACAAAGCAGCTGTTATCTTGTGTTAGGGAGTTGCTATCTAGTTACCTTCCCATTGTTCTGTTGTTAGCCTGCTGGGGGGGGGGCAGGGGTGATTTCACTCCAGCTTGCAACATAGCAGTAGTGATGGGCAAATCTCACCCGTTTCGCCGAAACAGCAAAGAGTGATTGAAGTTTATCACTATATAGCAGCAAAGAGTGATTGAAGTTTATCAGAGCACAGGTCACATGACTTGGGGCAGCTGGAAAATTGACAATATGTCTAGCCCCATGTCAGAATACTCTGCACCCGAGTGGGGCAACTTCTAGCTTCCAACACCCACAATATTTGGTACAATTGGAAGGCACACTCATTCTCCAGTTCAGAAATGTGATGCTATTTTGTCTCACCACACTTTGAGCAAAACTTCTACTTTGTAGTTTGTGATTATTACTGGGTTTTTTCTATTATAGATGGAGTGGTAATTAGTCTTCTCTGTGCATCCAGTGGCAGAAAGGCTGAATAACCACAGCCCAGATTGCTTATGTAAAAGTTCTACATAATGCATGGCCTAATTTGTATGGGTTACTGGGTCACCTGTGCAGTAATAGAACTAAACATACTGTATGTTTCCCATCAAGGAATTAGTAAAATAAATATAAATATGGGTTACAACATTCATGTATAAGGGTATGACTTAGTTTTATTGCCAGCAGATGAACCCAATTTTCTGGACTACAAGTCTAATAATAAGGATTTGAATCATTTTGGGAGCTGCTTTCTAGTAATGTAAGGGCTGGATTCCTACTCAACATCATTTCCCCAAATCTCTCCAGGGACAGTGGCCTAAAAAAAAAAAGAATCTTCCATTAAGAATCCTGTGTAAACCCAGCAACCTGTTCTTTGCTCCAGTAATCAAAAATAGAATTAGTCCCCCCCCCCGATCTTTAATTACCTTTTTATTAATTAGTCTTTTTAGATAATTGCAAGGTGATGTATAATCTTCTTGTAACTATAATTTTGTTGGTGAGGAGTATTTTTAAAAGAAAGAAAATAAAAAGTCTCAATTATTAGCATTTTGTTTTTGTAATAATGCTAAGGTTAAAGGCAGAAAAAAATGCATAACCTCTTCAGGCAAAAAAAAGATGTAAATACACTGTTGATCAATCCGATAACAATCATCCAGAAAATAAAAAATAGCACTTAGATGGACAAAAGACATTTAATCAGAGTTTTAAATGATCCCCATATATCACAAGAATAAGTGAAAAAACTTAATTTGATCCTCAAAGTATTTCTAAAGGGCTTTTTCGATCGAAAATGGACCTACTTACAAAATTTTTCAGGACAGGTTCTATGCTGTCAGAGTCCAAAAAAAGCTGTCTCCAGGGGATTCTGTCTTTGTCAGACTGCCTACTTATACTAAAGTCTGACTAATGCTTGAGTGGAATTCTACTTTAACTAACCCAAGAAAACCCCAAAACACCGTTCAATTGAGTGAGCTGTTGGAGATTATTGTATGCTACCAGTTTGGAGCACTTTCCGTAAAATTAGACATCAGTAACTGTTAAATTAATAGTTATAAAGCAATACAATGTCACAAAAATAAATTGGTATTACAATTAAGCATCAACTAGCCATTCACAGCAACCTTATGACCTCAACTCCACTGAGGCAAGGACTCAATTATGTCTATGTTCTGTAAACCACAGTGGAATATGTCAGTGTTATATCAATTAAGTATAATAATAATACTCACACTCAGGGGGTTATTTATTATAGTCAGAATGACAAAAACTCAATAAATTCAGGATTCATTATACCCTGAGGATGGAAAAAGTCAGAATCAGAAATCTCAGACCTGCTGAGGTTGTATATAAGTCAACTGGAAAAGTCCCTAAGATATCCTGATCTGTGCTGGGTTTCCTGCAATAATCTGAAGATTTTGTGGTTTTTGGGCAAAAATTCGAAAAATTTGTATGATGTTTTTGAGTTTTTCCCACACAGGAATTTTCTCGGGACAATGTATTGATCAATAAGGGGAAATAACCAGTGCAAATTTGGTCAGAGTATATTCTAGAAAATAATGAGATATTTTGATAAATAACCCCCTCAGTGTTACCTTGAGTAGTTATAGGGTACACGGTCTAGAAGACCTTTAAGCAGGAATGTCTTCTGACTCCACTGAGGCATCATGCACCAGGCACTGGCCCTACACACCCTATATACCATTAAAATAAGCAAATATGCAGAATGTCTTCCCCTCAACACTCTTCCCCTCTCATATCCTATGAGATGCAAATGCTGATGCCACAACCTCCTGTGCTGTAGTGTAATAGCTCTCATACACTGTCAAGCCTCACACAGCATTTCTAACCTGCAACAAAATTCAGTCTGAAGAGTTGAGTAGTATACATGATAAAATTAAAACGTGTATGTTACTATTTAGCTCTCCAGAGTGAATTTTGTACTGCCTAACCGACGAGATGCCTACTTCATAGGAAGCCCTCCATTCCACAGCTGTCAATATCTGATTGATGCACAGTACTGTCAGTAAACTGCTTTGGAATTCTAGAAGGACCCGTCCTTCCATCTATCCAGCTGTTCTTGGGCTCTAGTAGGACACATGTCAGGACAGTTAATGGACAGGAATTGAGCAGCTGGTTCCTTCTCTGACTGGAGTGTCCTCCTGCATAGAGATATAACCACTCAACTACCCACCTTGCAGCAATCTTAGATACAACATACAACAGAGTTTAAAGTCTGTTTTAATTATTTTTTTTAAATGAAAGTACGCATATTGTAAAAGTGAACAGGGGAAATTTCAAAGGATTTTTAAAGGTTTTAAAGTTAAAGGGGCAGATTTATTAAGGACCAGGTGGCCATCGCTAGTGACAATTCACAGAAATCTCATCTGCAGGGAAATAGCCAATTTTCTAATAGGCATAGATGACAATTCACAAAAGAGACTGTCGCTAGCACAGTTTCACGCTCGATCGACATGCAAATTTTTGTTCAGGTTGTTAGCAAATTCCCTGAAGTGTGAATTTTACATAACGTTACCCCTTTCTCCAGTGTTTCCTTCACCACCTTAGACCACTTCAAGCATTTGCATTTTCAAGCAATGTTTTACAATTAAAGCCATATTGTGATGTTTTGAAAACCATTACACAATCAATTATATGCAAACATTTGCCACAAATATTTGCCTAGAAAGAGTAAGCAGAAGATGCTTACACCACAAATCAGATAATTCCTGCTCTCACCGAAAAGTGATCAGGCCCCTCTTCTGTTTAACTTTTTATTAAAGGAAAACTATAGCCCCAAAATGAAAACTTGAGCAACAGATTAAGTGGCATATTAAAGAATCTTACCAACCTGGTATATATATATATATATATATATATATATATATATATATATATATATATATGTAAGTAAATATTGCCCTTTTACATCTCTTGCCTTGAACCACCATTTCGTGATGGTCTGTGTGCTGCCTCAGAGATCACCTGACCAGAGATATTTCAACTCTAACTGTAACAGGAAGAAGTGTGGAAGCAAAAGACACAACTCTGTCTGTTAATTGGCTCGTGTGACCTAACTTTATAGTTTGTTTGATATGTTTGTGTTCGCCGTTGAATCATACGATCTCAGGAGGCTGTCCTTATTTTTTAAAATGGCCTTTTTCTATTTATGATTACCCAATGGCACATGCTACTAAAAAAAGTATTTTATTAGGAAAATGGTTTATTTACATGAAGCAGGGTTTTACTTATGAGTTGTTTTATGCAATATCTTTTTATAGAGACCTACATTGTTCGGGGGGTATAGTTTTCCTTTAATACTTCTCAGTAAGCAAAGATTAGCTTTCAAATTCCTTCACTTCCATGTCCTTATTTTTTATACATTCCATCTCTTCTCTAGTGTCTCTGTACATTCCTGACCAACTCCTCCCAATGGAGCCACTACAAGGTCACACAACCTACTTCCAGTGCTGTATGTCTCTTACTGCTCAACTACATGGGGACTTCTATTCCTGAATCTAATTAAAACTAAATGCAAAGTCTACCTTCTGTTAATTTACATTCTGTTAATGTTCATATGCTGTTAACCTAATGATCCCCACAAGGCTAAAAAAAAAAACAATGTCAACATCTGTTTTGTTAGTGACTCCAATGTCTTGTGTATGTACTTACATAATTAGTCTATGTATGTGTGTCTGTGTAAAGGGCCCAGGCCAGTTATAAAGTTAGTTACAATTCTACTGTCTTCAACATATCATATATAAACTTACCCATTTTATAAATGTTCCATTCCAAAGCAGTTTAACATTCATGTATATGAAGGGTGTGAGGCTGCAGTTTCCACATTAAATATTTTTAACCATTTTTATGGTTTTATTACATGTATAAATGTTTTATTTGATACAATAAACTTAAAGGTCCTGTACTTTGCAGGTCATGGCTGGTAAGAATCATGTCTTTCAAAATGTATATATATATATATATAGTAAGTGTACAAAGTGTGTATCTTCGAAAAATATTAGCATGACTACTGTAAACAATATAGTGTATATTTATAATGCTGCAAATTGCTTACTGTTTGCTCTAGAGCAGGGGTCCCCAACCTTTTTAGCTCGTGAGCCACATTTAAATTTAAAAAAGAGTTGGTGAGCAACACAAGCATGAAAAAGTCCATGTGGATGTCAAATAAGAGCTCTGATTGGCTTTTTGGTAACCCCTATATGGACTGGCAGCCTACAGGAGAGAATGTTTGGCAGGACATCTGTTTTTTATACAACCAAAACTTGCCTCTAAGCCAGTAATTCAAAAATAAGCACCTGCTTTGTGGCCACTGGGAGCAACATCCAAGGGGTTGGAGAGCAACATGTTGCTCACGAGCTACTGGTTGGTTACCACTGCTCTAGAGTTTAGACTGAAATTACCCATTCCCTTTTTTCCATACAGTGGCTAGAAACATTAATCCTAAAGCCACTATAAATTATTCAATTTGTAATTTAATATAAACTGACAAAAATGCCAGTGATATAATTTGCAAATGACTGAAGCAACAATGTCTTTACACAGCATAAGATAGAGGTGGGAAAGTATATTTGTTTTTCCTCAATTTCTTGGGCCACTATGTACTATGTATGTATGTATGTTTTCAAAGACATGCCAATGAAAATCATTTGTAGGTGCAGTGGGTGTGAACTCTCTATTATTGTATAAAACTATAATAAATATTTATGCAGTTTTTGGGATGTAAAGCCCTTATCGGGGTAGATTGATGGAGTCTAGCACATGAGTGTTCTCCAATAAAGCCAACCCAATTGTCTTCCTGGAACATGGTATTTACTGTATATCTTGTATTACTAGTCATTTATAATGTGCAGAAGGTCACGATTCTGAATGACTTTGGTAAGGCGGAGAATAAAACAGTGTTTTAAATGCATGAAGAAATATCCATTAGACGTCGGGGGTTATTTATCAAGCTCCAAATGCCGAAAATCTGAAAAATTCATGATTTTTTTTATAACATAGGACTTTTTAAAAATCACTTATTTTTCAGGATTTATTAAACCCAGAGGATGAAAAAATCAGAATATTAAAATCTGGCATTTCAGACCTGCAGAGGTTGCATATAAGTCAATGGCAGATGTTCCATTGATTTTTTTAAGTGCGCTGGGTTTTGTGCAATTCCACAATGTTTTTGGAGATTTCGGGTGAAAAATGCGAAGACAATCTGAGTTTTCAGATAATAAATCCAAAAAAATTGTGGAAATCTAAGTTTTTCCCACAAAGCAAATTTTGAGAAAATGTTATAATAAATAAGCCTAAAAAAAACCCGAGCAGATATGCTCAGAGTTTGTAGCTGCAAATGCTGAGATAAATTTGGAGGTTGATAAAGAACCCCCTTCTAGGGATGGCGCGAACGTCGGAAAAAAAGTTCGCGAACATATTCGCGAACTTGCGTCGAAAATGCGAACGGTTCGCGAACGTCGCGAACCCCATAGACTTCAATGGGAAGGCGAACTTTAAAAGCTAAAAAATACATTTCTGGCCAGAAAAATGATTTTAAAGTTGTTTAAAGGGTGCAACGACCTGGACAGTGGCATGCCAGAGGGGGATCAAGGGCAAAAATGTTTCTAAAAAATACATTGTTGACACAGCGCTGCGTTTTGTGCTGTAAAGGGCAGAAATCACACTACGTCACTCAGGTGATGTTTCTGGACACGGAATATGAAAAAGCTCACACAGCTACGTGGCACTTGGTTAAAGACTGGGCAAACAATGCCTACAAGGTCAACGTATACACTACTACAGCAGTGAATACGGATTACGTAAAATATATTATTGCTGCTTGAAAAACGTCACTCAGGTGCTTTTTCTGGAGACGGTAATATTATGGATATTTAGACAGAATGTGAACAAGCTCACACAGCTAGATGGCAGTTGTTTGAAGAACAGTAGATTACTAGCCAGCAAACTTACTATCCACTGTCCATCAAATCACTAACAGCTCTCTCCCTACACTAGCTCTTCCAAGCACACACAGCACAGGCAGAATGAAAAAACGCTGCAGGGCTTCGGTTTTTATAGGGAAGGGGAGTGGTCCAGGGGGTGTGGGGGTGGTCCAGGAGGGAGAGCTTCCTGATTGGCTGCCATGTATCTGCTGGTCTGGGGTGAGAGGGCAAAAAAAAAAGTGGCAACTAACGCGAACCCAAATTGGTGAACGTCGCGCGACGTTCGCGAACATCCGGCGAGCGCGAACAGCCGATGTTCGCGCGAACAAGTTCACCGGCGAACAGTTCGCGCCATCCCTACCCCCGTCCTTCTAAACCTACATTTAGATCTTCCTTAAACCACATATCTACATTGAGTAACATTAATTACAAGAGCTCCTGTATCAGTTCTCATTTGCATTCCCAAAGAAACATAAAACAATAGTAAACTAATAAACGGGGTACAGAACATTATTTTTTCCCTAAGTCAACCTTGAAATTTATGGCTTATCTTGTCTTCTTTCTTCTAACTGCTTCTAAAAATATGTTTCAAATCTGCTCTACCTTTGTACTTCTGTATGCCTTGAGCATGGGAGTGTTGTTTTTAGATAAAATCCTATGAAGTCAGAGCCTCAAGAAATAGGCTGGAATGAAACACTGCAAGTTAAAAAGAGTGGGCGCTCATTTCCAATAAATAAATGAATTTCCAATAAATAAACTTAAAATACATTTAATATATCATTGCTATTCTGTAGGAAAACAAGCTGTTAGCTATACATTAACCTATAACAACAAACAAGAAAGTAAACCCTATTATCCTTTAAATGTGAATAATCTTCGGAAAGGTGACCGTCAATAACCTACATCCAATGTGTCATTCTGTCAGTGGTAAGTCTTTTCAGTACCTTTTGATATTCTGTTATTAGTTAACCTCTCCATATAACCTAATTTCAGTATAAGCCTGCAGGCATAGTATATAACTGATCCTTCTAAGTATATTTTTTAAGCAGAATTCTAAGCATTCACAAATGTGACCTCGCTTCCAGGGATGAGCAATTTTCACAGAGTTTCCACAGAAATGACGCCCATAGATTCCAATGGGAAAAAATAGCTTTTTAAAAAAAATGATGCTCATCAAAAAAATTGTTGCCAATGGTGAATTTTTGGTGAAACAGGCCACTCAAAACCTTTTGTAAAGCGGGGGGGGGTTAAGTAGTATCTTGTTCTAGATAACACTCTATCTGCATTTCAAAGAAACTAGTGCCCAGGTTTCTGGCTGCATTCTGTACCTTGCGACATGAACCCCCTAATGCCTATGTGCCTCCCCTCATGAATATAGTGCTGCCAAATGCAGACATTGCTGTATTTATTGGGTGCATACATAGACCAGTGACAATACTCCTACATGCAAGGAAAGGCAAAAGGTGCCAAACATGGCTGATTTTTGCACTTTGCACCATGCATTGCACATAGTAAATTACCCCTAATTAAATGCAGCTATATCTAAGGAATACAAAGGAACCAGTGCCACCCATACACAGGTTGATAAAAGCTGCTGACAGACCCAAAAGTCGGCCAGATGTCAATTGGGCAGGGTTAAAAATCCCGTCAGATCACAACCACATCTGCCTGTATTGCCGGCATTATGATCCGATCGTTGGCCGTAGGGCCTGTGATCAGGTCAGACTGATATCGCCCACCTCAATGTGGGCATATTGGGTAGAGACATTGCCAAACGAGCAAATCTCTATGTGTATGGTCACCAGAGGTCATACAAAGAAAAGACCAAGTCACTTTTTTTGCACATACATTTGAATAAAGAATTATTTAAGAATGGAGGATCACTAGTTACTTACTAATCTGCGTAAAAATCTGTTAGACTAGTACTAGGGCCATGAAAATTTCATGTACGCCTGTAAATGACCTAGAACAAGTTTTTATAAAAAAAAAAAGGAAATCTCTAGAGGAGATTTAAATAGAAACTCTTTCTGTGGTTTATTAATGGCATCCTGCATACATTAAATGCTGCAAGTACTTATTCTAAATAACTTTGAAAACCTGAGGGAGTTTTTCCCTAGTTAATGTAATAAAAATGTGTGTATGTGGATCACCTTGTGTGACATAGGCTGGGTAACCTGACTACTGCATGTGCAATTCTCGAGGTTTCTTTTTAATATTCCATTTAGACATTTGAAAATTAGAACAAGTGTGAACCTAAATATAACATCCATATTTTTTTTAAACATGGAAAATATAAGGAGTTTACAGATCAAAAATGTTCTCAATAACATATCTAGCAATTTGATAAATAAATAAAGATATATTTAGATAGAAGGAGAGTGGCTACAATAGCCACTGCATATTGGATATAAAGTTCAGATTATCATGATTATTTAGAACACCAGGGGTTGTGGGAATAGGAAAGTCGCCTACATCTATCTCTATAGAGTATAGACGTCACAAACTAAACTTATGTACCTGACCATGTTGCATTTGCCCCATCAATAAAGAAGAAGTATAGCCTACTTATTGAATGGATTATGCTACCTGTATATTTGATGGGTTTCTCTTGGGATGCATGTGAAGTTTATTTTTCAATCTTACCTATTAAAGGATTGTATACATGTTCAATTTTTTTCTTGTAGTTATCATTTTTTAAAATGTCATTTTGTGTTTAGTGTTTTTATTTAGTGTATTTAGTGTTTTGATTTCCTGATTTTTGTATTTCAAGTTTATAAATGTTAATGATCAACTGTGTCTCCTCCCTTATTTGGTGCCTGTTTGTACAGTTCCATGCACACTAAACTCGTCTCTGCAAAACATGCTGGCACTTACAGTATACTACATCAATAAAGCTGGCTTATCAGCCCTTCAAAATGCTATTTAATCGTTTGACCTTTGAAATTGAAAATGTTAATGGCAACTCAAGTTTTTCCATTATAAAAAGAATGTACAAACACATTTACAGCCTAATTAGGAATAAGAATAGCTACCCAAAATGAGAAAAGTATATTGAATTTTACAAATGCCATTCGGTTGATTTTAAGTATATATTTTTACGTACTGAATATATTATGATTCTCTTATTTAAGATTTAAAATAAAATGATGAGCTAATGATAAAACACTGGAGACAATTTAGGAAGCTTAAACACATTGTTGGATAGGAGGATTTTCAATGTCACAATAAATGACTGTTTCCATAGATCTGTTCTATGCTCATGTCACAATGAATTTATCATCGATAGCTTGATTGTTCCAAGGACTATTTATAGATGAATATAAGTAATATCAGTGCAAAAACATGGCAGTTAAAGGTGGTTTATTTAAGCATCTGAATATCTAAAGGATTTTCTGCCATAGGGAAGTACAGCCCCAGGATTAGATAACCAATATATATAAATACATTTTGTAATGTAGTTCAGTCATTTGAGATCATTGTTATGTTTTGGTAGCTGAGGATGAGCAGAGTATAACAGTGCTTTGTTAGCTTTGTTAGCAGGTTCATGCAGCCAGTACACTTCAACAGTAACTTGAACTCTAACCCTTTTAAGCAGTATAGAAAGTACAGTGTATGTACAATATACTCTTGTGCACAGTGACACCTACAGGCTACTTGTACAAACACCACAATCATCATATAGTTTCATCTAGAAGTAAAGAAAAGGTCCATAAATTATATCAGCATATACAAATACAAAATGCTGAACAAGACAGAGTGTGAAAATGGGGTATATGACATGTTGTAATATGCTAATAAAATATTAAATAAATACACTGCTATTGTTTTGACATATTTAAAAAGAATGACGCTATCCAATGACCAAAATAACGCTTTGCTAAATCCTATTATAGCCTAAGGAGGAAATAAAACTTTAATATCTTCTTCACCAATGTAGTCAAATTCTTTGAAATTACATTGGTTTTTAATGGCATTTTACCAGCATTCCTATTTTTGAATTAAAAACAACTTTCCCTGTCTCTGAAAAAATTGATTAAAAAAAATATTTAAATCACAACCGAAAAATACAGTTCTACATAAAAAAGTGTTGGAATTTTAATGTTGATTTTTAATGCAGGGAAACTAAAACTGTAATAGGTGTAAAAAGTAAAACATTTTTGTTGCATACAACTGGGCCAATTACCAAAAGAGACACTTTTATTTTTGTTTTTATTAATAAATGTGCTGTATATACCTCAATGGGCCAGTATTAATTCGGCAACCTGATATTCTATTTTGAGTTGTCACATTACATACGATACAATTGCAAAATGTAGCTCTCCCCCACTTTTCCCCAACAATCCACTGTCTAAATATTTTATTGATTTTTTTTTATCTTTCCTCTGGGCTTCTGTGAACATCCAGTTCCAGCAGCTATTATAACAACAGTTATTGAAAATGACAGAACTGGATGAGGGCATTGATGTCCAGCATAAAAAAAGATTGTTTATTATTAGTCAGAATATCCCACGCTGTACTCTGGGTGGGTATCTTTAGCTCAGACTATTTGTGTATCGTTTTACAAAATCTTTTGTATCTATTTTCCTCATGTTTATACAATGATTTACCTATAATAAAGCAAAGAAGTACATAGAATTTAACATATTGTCAACATTTCTATTAGCCATCAAGTCTGCCGTAGTACCATAGTCGTTACAAAGTATATATTCATCTACACTAAAAACAGTGAACAGTAATCACATTCTGTGACATCTGAGCTTTTTCTATAGAAAATAAAGCATAGAATACTATTCTGTAGGCCTAAATAAATCGTTTTTTCAGTATGAGAAAAGAAATAATTTTCAATGCTCATGCACCATGTGGGAAAAATACCTCTGATCATAGAATTTCCCCTTATTATGTTTTTTTTTACTGTTTAAGTAGCTGAAATAGGCATACATATACTTAAAACATCACATGATTGTGTAATACTGGAACATTCCAAAAGGTGAAGAAATATCACATGCTTCAAAAACCATAAAGTAGGATTTTAACGAGAAAAGGGAAGTACTATTTAAGCACCACATTGCTGCCTTTTTGACTTTACAAATTATTTAAACAGCTAAAAGTAATATATTATGTATTTGTTTTCCATACCAGTCAGCTTTGCATAATATGAAAAAAAATACAACAAATATGTTGTACTGAACTAGAGTCTATGGTCTAGAAGCCTTGTTTTTGCTTTGGGGCTACCAATAGCAATTGGCAGGGCAAAATCACATGTAAATTTTACTGTTACAGACATTCTTAATTTCTACTAGGTTACAACTGCTTTTTCATTCAAAAAAAGGCTACCATGCTGCCAACGTCTTTTTTGGTTGTTCTTTTCTTTGTTGCTCGTGAAGGAGCTACATGGCGATTTTTTTACTCAGTTTCATGAAAAATTTTGCCAACAGTAAAACCCAAAGGTTCTTGTCAAATCTGTACATGGCAAAATTTTACTCATTATTATTTATATACAATTACACAATAAATTAGTTGTTTTACAAATATAAATAAGTAAAAAAATATAATAATAATATATACATACATACATAGTAAGTTAGGCTGAAAAAAGACACACGTCCATCAAGTTCAACCTTTTTAACTTTTTTTTTTTAACTGCCTAACTGCTAGTTGATCAAGAGGAAGGCAAAAAACCCTATCTGAAGCCACTCCAATTTGCCTCAGAGGGGGAAAAACTCCTTCCTGACTCAAAAATGGCAATTGGACTAGTCCCTGGATCAACTTGTATAACAAGCTATCTTCCATAACCCTGTATTCCCTCCCTTGATAAAAAGCCATCCAACCCCATATCTAATGTATCAGCATGTACAACAAATTCAGGGAGAGAATTCCACATCTTAACAGCTCTCACTGTAAAAAACCCCTTCTAAATATTTAGGCGGAATCTCTTTTGTTCTAAATGGAATGGGTGACCTTGTGTCAGCTGGAAAGACCTACTGGTGAATAAAGCATTAGAGATATTATTTTATGATCCCCTTATATATTTATACATAGTTATCATATCACCCCTTAAGCGCTTCTTATCCAGTGTGAACATCCACAATTTGTCCAGTATTTCCTCATAGCTAAGATTTTCCATACCTTTTACCAACTTAGTTGCCCTTCTCTGTACCCTCTCTAATGCAACAATGTCCTGTTTGAGTGATGGAGATCAAAACTGTACTGCATATTCTAGATGTGGACTTACAAGTGCTCTATAAAGTGGAAGAATGACCCCCTCCTCCCGTGACTCTATGCCCCTTTTAATACAGCTCAAGACCTTATTTGCTCTTGATGCTGTTGACTGACATTGCTTGCTACAGCCAAATTTCTCATCTACAAGGACTCCAAGGTCCTTTTCCATAATGGATTTGCCTAGTGCAGTCCTGTTAAGGGTATAAGCGACTTGAATATCATAGGTGCATGACTTTACATTTATCAGTATTGAATCTCATTTGCCACTTAGCTGCCCAGATTGCTAGTTTGACAAGATCCAAGTTAAATAAAAGTGGACCCAATACTGAGCCCTGAGGAACCCCACTAAGAACCTTACTCCAAGTAGAGAACATACCAATAACAACCACCCTCTGTACCCAATCCATGTGCAAACGACTTCATTAAGCCCAACAGACCTTAGTTTAGAAAGCAGTCATTTGTGGGACATGGCATCAAACACTTTGGCAAAACACAAATAGATCACATCTACTGCCCCCCCCACTGTCCAGCATGTTACTTACCTCATCATAAGAAGCAATCAAATTTGTCTGAAATGACCTATCCTTCATAAAGCCACACTGATTGCTGCTCATAATGCCATTAACTAGGACAAAATTTGAATGTGATCCCTTAACAAGCCTTCAAATAATTTGCCCACCACAGATGTCAAACGTACTGGCCTATAATTACCAGGCTGAGATCGTAATCCCTTTTTAAATATTGGGATGACATTAGATTTCCTCCACTCCATAGGCACTATACCAGATGAAAGTGAATCGGAGCAAATCAGAAATAGGGCCTGATCTAAAACTGAACTAAGCTCTCTTAGAACCTGTGTGTGTACACCATCAGGCCCTGGAGCCTTGTTTACATACATTTTTATTAAAGCTATGAATCATATCCTGAGTCAACCACTGACTAGATTGAGCTGAGTCAGTGCATCTATAAATTGAGCCTGGGAACTCAGACTCTTGTATGCACTGAAGTAAAAACTGATTTAGCACATTTGCCTTTTCTGTATCTGTTACAACCATTCTGGTACCATTATTTAATGGAGCAACACTCTCAACCTGCATCTTTTTACTATTAATATATTTAAAAAACTTTTTAGGGTTACTTTTCTCCTGCGCCACAATTAATTCTTCATTTTCTTTCTTTGCCTTCTGGATTGCTGATTTACAACATTTATTACAGTGTTTATATTCATTAAATGCAGCTTCTGTCCCAACAGATTTGTAGTTTGTAAATGCCTTTCTCTTCTTTCCTATTAACTTCTTTACATCTGTATAAGCCACATAAAATGATTATTAGAGCTTCTACATTTAATCCTTAAGGGAATAAATTGAGAACAGTAATGATTTAATATCATTTTAAATGACAACCATTTCTGTTCTGTAGTTTTAACTGAAAACGTAATGCCCCAATCAATACTCTGAAGGGCAGCCCTCAAGGCACTAAAATTAGCTTTTCCAAAATTCATGGTTTTTGTTGCCCCAGTATATATTTGTTTTTTACACCAGACATTAAATGATATAACATTATGGTCACTATTACCCAGAAGTTCCATGACTTGCACATTTGCTATAAGTTCTGGGTCATTTGAGATCACTAAATCCAGAATAGCATTTTTTCTGGCAGGCTCCTCAACAACCTGTGCCATAAAATTGTCATGCAACAAGTTTATAAAGTTATTCCCATTAATTAATCTGGCAGTACTGTTGCTCCAGTCAATATCTGGGTAATTCAAATCCCACATTATCATTACTTTACCCAAACTAGTAGCTTTTTCTATTTGCGTCAGGAACTTAGCCTCCTCCTCCTCACTTACATTAGGGGGTCTATAGCATACCCCTACAATTAATTTGTTGGACTCTTTACAATTGGTGAAGAATTCCACCCATAAGACTTCTGCCCCATCATTCTCTAACATAACCTCCTCCTTTATATAAGCTTTTAAATCCTGCCTAACAAACAGAAATACTTCTCCTCCTTTTCTATTGCCTCTGTCCCTCCGAAACAAAGTATAGCCGCTGATATTAACTTCCCAGTCATGCGACTCATTCAGCCATGTTTCTGTCACACCAATCACATCATATTTTCCCTTCAGCACCAGCACCTCCAGCTCTCCCATTTTACCAGTCAGACTCCTTGCATTTGCAAACATACATTTAATACTGGTACCATGTTGAACATATGACATGTGGTCCTCCCTATCCTCGAGAGTACCCCCAACCAAATCTCCTCCCCCATTTTCCCTTCCTTTGCCCACTATCTCATCTAACCTATCTTCCCCTGAATCTATTACTGAAGCCTCCCCCCCAAACCCTCCTCCCTACACCAATCTCTCAGCCACGCATTAATCTATCTAAGCTCCCACTGCCTTCTTAGCGTTGCTCGTGACACAGTTAATACTGTGTCTCTGAGAAAATTACCTTGGAAGTCCTCGCCCTCAACTTTACACCTAGTTTTTTTGCAGACTTCACCACCTCCTCTAACTTTGTCATAGGTACCTATGTGTACCAAGACTGCTGGGTCTTCCCCAGCCCCTCCCAATAATCTGTCCACTCGCTCCTCCACATGCCAAACCCTGGCACCAGGCAGGCAGCAGACTGTTCAGCATGTAGGGGCCTTACGGCACATTACCCTATCCACCTTTCTAATAATTGAATCCCCTATGACTATAACCTGCCTTTCCTTCCTTGCACTCCCCCACCACCCTTATTAGAGCCACTGCCTCCCAGGGTTCTCTGAGAGTCAGTATAATAATATACATAATAAAAAGAGTATTTTATACTGAGGCCACCTTTACTTATAAAGCTTTCTTGAAGTTCAGGTGAGTTCTGTGTGGACTCTTATTTTTATTTATTTATCAAAGAGTGAAGTTAGAGATAGCCATAGTCCTCTAAAGTGAATTCTGCCACTCTCCATTAATTTCTATGGGATTTTGAAAAGTATATTTATAAGGATGAACTTTCACTTTTACCCATTGATAAATACTCTTTCAAAATCCAATAGAAATGAATGGAGAGAGGCGGAATTTCATTCTAGAGGTCAGTGGCAATCTCCAACTTCATTCTTTAATAAATGTTCCCCATAGTTCACTCTGTGTTTCCTGAATTAATATTTTTCACTAGACCATCGTATTCTTATTGATCTTGTTAAGACTTTTCTGTGGCTGCAATGCATTTAGGCTGTGTGTAGACTTTTATGTATGTAAGACCTTGGAGAACATGGGGCAGATTCAAAGGACAATTTACTAGCTAACAAAACCGCTGCTAGTGTTCATTCGCACCCTATCGCCAGGTGACTTTTCGCCAGAGTTTACTTCGCCACCTTAAACCAGGCGAACTGATAAAATAAAACTACATCCTCCTCAAACTTATGTCAGTGACATCATATCCTGTATGCCAGAAAGTCACAAAAGTTGTAAAAAACACTGGTGTTTTTTCATTTTCTAAAGCTTGATTGCCTTCAAAAGTCCAAACGATTAAAGATTTATGTGTGAGGAATTGTATTCAAACTAATTTTAGGTGCATGCCACATTTGTTTAAGGGTGGGCGCATGTCTAGGGCATTAGAGGATCTCCTCTGTCTTTATTTTGGCTCATTGGACATGTTTGAAAAAGTGGCCACTTCAAACATTTGCAGCAACATAAGTATGCCTATAAGACTTCTAGGTACCCGCCCTATGCAAAATAACCTAAGCACAAGAGTGCTAGCTAAGTTTCGCTATAAAGAAGAAATGAATGCTAGCGAAAATCTGCAATTAAATGCTCGCCTAGCCAAAGTAAAGCTAGTGACAATTCACCAGTGTTTGGCTGCTGAGATGCAACTCTGCAAAAGAAAAGGTATGGATTATATTAGGCAGAATGTCTGGGAAATGGGTTTGTCCTAATAAAGCATCTTTTTTTATCTATTTATATTTTTGTTCAGTAGCTCTCCAGTTTGTAATTTAAGCAGCTTTTGCTAGCATCCTGTTTACCGGTAGTTAGTGATGGGCGAATTTGCGGCGAATTCCCGCGATTCGCCACTGGCGAATAAATTCGTGAATCGCCAGCGAAAATTCGCCATAAAAACGAGTCGCGCATAGTTTTTGACGCGACGCTCCGAAAACGACGCAACGCGCGCCAAAAACAAAGCGCTGCGCGTCGGAAACAACGTGACGCACCAAAGTTGACGCGACACGCGTCAAAAGCGTCCCGCGACTCGTTTCGCGAATTTTTCCGCGAAGCAAATCTCGGGAGATTCGCCCATCACTACCGGTAGTGTTGTAAATGAAAGACTGGCT
This sequence comes from Xenopus borealis, assembly GCA_024363595.1. Classification (NCBI taxonomy): domain Eukaryota; kingdom Metazoa; phylum Chordata; class Amphibia; order Anura; family Pipidae; genus Xenopus; species Xenopus borealis. The sequence goes on along the minus strand of CM044435.1, from coordinate 46,725,550 downwards.
AAGATAAATAGGAGAGGCATGGAACCCTTTTCATTTTCTTAGCTATTTTTGCAGTCAGCATGGATTCATGGTAGTTTACTTAATATCACAATTGTAGGGCTCATTTATAACAAGTGTCTGCTTCTTAGCAGCCATATAGAGAACACTTGCGCTTGTACTAGTGGTGCAGGCTCCCACTGTGCATTAATTGATGCTCCTAGCACTTTTGCCATAGCAAATAAGAAATAAGTTATAGGCAATACACAAAGATCCCAGGGGAGAAAGATGCAAAACCACATGGCGCTTTTCTTAGTGTCTATTATGCACAAAGACAAAACTGTCAGTGAGCCAGACCCAATAGACACAACTGTGTACAACCTAACTACTGTCCTCCTGTACTTCTTTTTAAACGATTGTAAATTGGAAATAGATTCTCGTTATGCATGCTAACTGCATGTAATAAACCAATGTCCCCATTATTAAACATTAAACTGTCTCATTTTCAGATGGTTATAGTGAGAAGATAAGATTGAGGGATTCAAAGGTTAACTTGATTGAAACAATAATGTTTCCTCAGCAATAACCACTGCACAATAGAAAAATACGCATACTGTATATGAAAATAAAATGGAAGGACATGGAAATCTAAATTCACTGGGGGATTTTACTGTACTAGTAGAACTTTTTTTTGTTTAAGTGCAGCCTTAGGTAAAAAAGTGATTGCATTTATTGGGGGGATGCTCAATATATCAACACCTACTAATGGATTTGGCTTTTCTTGTTTCCTAAACAGTTTATGTAAATCATTAGTAGTTATTAGTGAATTTTTTTCAGCAGGCATGGTGGATTCACTGCAAAATTCGGCATTTGCCAGCAGAAAATTTTTCGCTGCAACAAAAAAGTCACTGAGATTAAAAACAAAGCTGCCGCAAGAAAGAAACACCCATTGTCTTTAATGCATATAGACAAGAGGTCAACTAGACACATGTCGCCAAGACAAAAAAAAGTCAGCACAAAAAAATGCTCATTGACTTTAATGCATTTGGAACGAGAAAAAAAATTAAGCTTGCGTTAAAAAAAATATTGCCAATTGTTCAGCAAACTGAAACAGGCCAGATTCACTTACTATGTATTGGTTTATGTCATATGTGTTTATTACATTTTTACATACTTCCAGTGTCATCAATCACTAAAGAAAATGTTAAAGTGATTAAAAATCTAGCACAAGCTGGGACTAAGTATCGGTCTTCCCAGCACCTTACACCCTCTTGTGCTCCATGGCTTGCCCATTTTCCATGATACGCAAGGTAGGGACATATCAAGACTTGACCATGTGCCACCTTGCACCATTTGTGTTAAGTTCTGCATGTGCAAAAATACATTTGAGCATCATGCCATTCTCGTTTGGCTAAAGGTACTTTTGAAGTCACACACAAAGGGACTTTGCTGAAATGCAACTATTTAAATATAATTGCAGATACTACTGTTTTGAGCATGCTCATTGTCTCCAATATGAAAATGCCAGGCGAAGAGGAGACAAAAGTGCATAACTAAAGTGTATTTATTCATGAAACACCTACTGTATGATGAATTAAAGCTTAGAAAACTGTGGAAAAGTTGCCTTCAAAAATGACTAAGCTTCCAGTTATTATAAACTTCATACAACAAAACAATAGAAGTTTTTAAGCTAAATCATTTACACTATTTTAGACTTGGCGAAGCACATTGAATTCTGAGAGCAAATGAAAGGACAAGTAAAATTCTAATGTTGAAGGGGGGTAATTTATTGAGAAAAACACCACTGGCTCTAATTACAAACCTGGACCTTGGAATCACATTTTCATTGTCCTATAAAATAACAGATTCAGATTTGGTGACAACTCTACATGGCTTTTACAACAAACAGTTTTTGATTTTATAAATATGGCCCCAACATGTTTATGGGTTTTATGCCTTTAACCTCATGTAACATTATTCATAAGGGAGGGTGCAGAAAATATGTAAGCAGGGATTCCCTTCTGACAATGACATAGAAACATGGGGGTAAATGTGGGTATAATACAAACTCACTGCATGTGGAAGATGGCCCAGGTGCTTGGGGAGAGGACAAACCTGAACAAATCGGATGGCATGTACTCAAATAAAGGCAATCTCCCAGATATTAGTAAAGTTCAAATAGAAAATATTTATTTGTGTCCTCCGCCTTTATTTAAGTACCTGCCATCAGATTTGTTCAGGAATTCCCTTCTGCCCATTCTAAGCAGTAAAATGATATGACTGGAATCACAAAAACGAACATTTCAGGCTAACAATTTCCCCTTTAAATTGTAGGGGCTTCCCTCTACTGATGCACAGTAGAAGGAAACTAAGGAAGCACATTTATTTGTATCCTTGACTTTGAATTATTAGATAATGTAACTAACTATATATCCTGCTCTGAGCATTTTATACCCAGAGTGATTTAATTTGAATAAAACATTTTGTAAGCCTGGTATAATGCTTCACCCACAACTGGTCCTGTGCTGCAACATTACCGGTTAGGTATAATAGCCCATCAATCTTAAACAAAAGTACCTCTGAGTCCCAACCCAGCTATGTGCCTATTAAATGAACACTTGAAACATAACCAGACTGACCTATATAGGTAGTTGTTAGCTAAGTCCCTGCTTCACGCCAATATGTTAATAACATTAAACAGGAAGAATCCCTGTCTCCTACTTTACAGAACTTGATAAAAGTGGTGACTGAAATGGGTAACCTAGAAACACTCATTCTCACAGAAAAGGTCAGTTGAACGTACAATGGAAAAACTGGCGCAGCTCCATTCTTATGTGTGTTACTGCCTATAAAATGGTACTTGTTTGTGCATTCAGTAATCTATGTTTGGAGTATTTGCTGTGTCTGTACGTCATGTACCTGCTCTCTTTTGCTGTGTTAGCATTGTATATTAATTGCTTTTAATAAAACCTACCTGAGTACAAATAGACAAATAAATAATAGAGCAGCAGATTTATGGCATTGGTTATCAGGCTGGTTTTAATCCTGTGCCCCTGGCACTGACTGACTCACAAATGGCAAAAGCTTGGTGCAGCTATCCATAGGCCATGATTGCTACTGCCCATCATTTATCAATGGCTAATTGATTTTGCAGAGAAAAAAATGACAAATATTAACACAGACTGTAAGAGTTAGGAACATGTTTTTCAGTTATGCTTGAAATGGGTCATGTGATATTTTTGAATACAATTCTCGAAAATAAATTGTGTTTTGCTTCAAATCCTCCTCAGCATGCATTGGTTTTGCAACACAGCCCCCCTGTATACAAAACTGCAATTATAGGAAAGAAGTCAAAGTTTGGCAGTTTCACGTGATGCCAAATATGTTCTTGTTGTCTTAGGGTATGTGCTGAATAACCCAGGTAGATGGATTGCAGAATGGTTAATTTTTTAGCAACTAAAACAGACCTTTTTTTAAGATCTGTGAATAGGTCAGGCCTGCTTTCACCCTGATCCAGACCTTTTCCCCTGCTTATGCAGTCCCATCTCCCCCAATCACCAGTTTAATTATAGAATATGTGAGGGCCTTAGGCTTTCCACAGGGGGCTCTTCTAGGCTACTCCCACTTCCATGCACCCGGATGTGTGCAGTTCCAGTAACACATGCTCTCTAAGCTGGGTCAGGTTCATTGCACGCCAGTCAAGTCATGCAGAAGCCGAAGGCGTAAGAGCTTGGGTACACACGTGCCTGGATTAGTATGCATCAGGGTGCACAAACATGCCTTGCCAGCCTTCAATATTCTCTCAGCCCCAGATGCACTTTGGACCTAGCACAAATAAAAATAAATATTAAAAGTTTTGAAAGAATCTGAAAAAAACTGGATGGGCCCCTGATCACACTAGACCCATAGGCTATAGCCTAGGTAAGTCTGTACGTTAATCCGCCCCAGATGATCAAAGGCGTAAACTTCAGAAAGAGGGAGGTAATGGTATGGTGGATGCTGGGAGGGGGCCCTTGAGTTTGCAAGGAAGTCATAGCCTACAATGGGCCTCTAAAGTCTCAGTTCAACTCTGGCCTTACTCTGGGTTTCCTTACTGTTTCCCTCCTCTCATCAGTCCTAAAATGGTGTAGGATCTTCATAGGTTCATGGTAGTCTCTACACTGGCCAAAAGGGGGCTTAACAACAATTTTTCTAATTTAGCACATTGTGCCTAGGGTTGCCACCTTTTCTGCTTTCTATTTACAATTCATTATACTTGGATGTTCTCACTATCCCTGTCATTTTGAAAACTTTATCTTTCAGAATGAGAAATACCTTAAAGAAAACATTAAAATGCTAAATTATTTAAAGTTTGGGAGTTATACTGACCACTGTAATAAACATTTATAAAAAAAAATATATAAAATCCAGTGACTATATTAGGACCACAGAGCTAACATGCTTGGGTATATAATGATTTTTGAGTGCGTGAATAGGCATATTTTTTTGGAAATCACTGGAGAATATATCATCTCCAAGCTGTTTTATATTTTATGCCAAATATCCTGGAATGTGAGCAAGAAGAAATGCATTACATTGACAAATAAATCAACCGATATTTAAATTGCTTTTAGTGTTTAACAGCTTGAAGTTTCTGATCTTCAGCTTACGTCATTATAGGCAATAACTGAAGTCAGTTAAAGGACAATTAAATAATGTCTGATATGATTAGGTGTGATATACAGTAACAGATATGCAGGGGGTGCAATTTGGCCAGGGTCCGCACCCCCTCAGGGCCCCCAGGCAGCTTGCACGCCACTGAATCTGGGGAGATAATCGCGTACGGAGGGGGGCACATCCCGCACCAAGGCCCGCCCCCCTCTAGTTATGTTACTGATGACAACTTGACAACAAAGTCTTTCTCTTACCTACTGACTTGTTTATCCCTTGGTGCTGTTAGTACTACATATGCACAGAGGTCTCCAGTGTGGTAGGTGTTTACTACATGCTCAGGCAACTGTATACTATCACTAGTCTTAGACTGTAAGTTCTATGGGGTAGGGACCTCCTTCCCACTATGTCTCTAACCACATAGCACTTCAGCTCTTTGTCCTTATATGATTCTGTATAGATTTATTATGTGATTTGTCTTCCTCGTGTATACTTTTATATTTATTTGTACTTGTATGCACTGTACAGCACTGCAGCTCCTTAACAGCGATTTACAAATAAAGTTATACATATATACATACTATGTGGAGCATGGGAACAATTATATAACTAGGTTATTGTGCACTATCCAAATATTTGAATATGTCTGAATGAAATATAGTATAAAACTAAAGTTATCTTTTCCAGGCTGTGTTGCTATGGTATTCCTCTTTCTACCATACATATATTGATTTGATTTAACAAGAAATAATACTGTGATATTCATGTTTGCAAAGCATATAGGGGCAAATTCACTAAAGTGCGAAGTGTCTAACGCTAGTGCAAATTCGCCAGCGTGACGTCAAGGCGTAACTTCGCAAATTCACTAACACCCGCTCTGCGAATTTACACTAGCGAAGCAGATAGACTTGCGCAACTTCGCACCCTTACGCCAGGTGAATTTGCGCACTGACAAAGGATTGTAATTACGCAAATTCACTAAGATCAACGCTAGACTTAACTTCGCCTGCTCAGACCAGGCGAAGTTCAATAGAAAAGATAGGAGTTGAAAAAAAATATATAAAATTTTTCTAAGTCCTGAAAAAACGCTGTGGCGTGTTTTACCATTGTGGGTGATAGTCTGAAAAAGATTGTTTTTTTTGGGGGGAGTTACCCTCCTTCACCCCTACATTTCTTAACATATGGCAACACAAGGGAGTTACCCTCCTTCACTCCTACATTTCTTAACATATGGCAACACAACTATTTTAGGGGGCAAATGTAGGGCAATAGGACAACTTAATTTTTTTTATTAAAGGTTTCCTGGGCTTGTGCAGTGCAATGTAGTGGCTGTAACATATACTTCCATTATACTTTGAAATTCGCGCCATATGCAAATTAGGCTTCGCTAGCGTAATTGCGCTTTGTCTAGCAAAGTAACACTAGCGCAACTATGCTACCGTTCGCCGACCTGAGCGTAAATTCGCACTTTAGTGAATTTGCGTAGCGCTGGCGAAGTGCGGTGAATGCTAGCGAAGCCTGCGCTGGCGATTTTTCGGATCTTAGTGAATTTGCCACATAGTCTCCACTGAGAAAGATTTGTCACACCTAGCCATTTTCCAGGACTTCTAGTTGTTGTTTTGTTTGTCCATTCAGGACAGTGATCAGTTAAAATTACATCTCACACTTAAGAACTATAAGGTAGCAAGTCACTGATAAAGCCTTGGTACTGTGTTCTGTTTATTCATGTATATCTTGCCTAGATAGTTGAATTATAAATTATTCTACTTTTGACATGGTTAGTAGAGTATTAAATATTAGTAAATATTTAATCAGACAATTATCACCTGGCCCTGGGGTATGGTAGGAAAGAAGAATGATAGCTACAGTGAATCTGATTGTATCTTTCTTCCCTTCTGTTTTTTTATATCTGTATTTCACTGCAGTAAATGATCTACTTCGACCTCACATGCTGATGTGCAATATCTTGTATTTACCTTCTTAAACCCTTAGCTGCATGTGACAAGACACATCAGGTTTTTGCTTTCCAGAAAGATGAGTGTTCAGCTATTCACTATGAGTCACTGGAAAGTGTGATTCATTATTTGCAATTTCCATACAGTTTACCACACAGTTTAACCTAGCCAGAGTTATAACATAACAATTCAACTGTAGTGTACCTTAGAAAAGCTCAGTCAATGCACAATGTCATGTCAAATATAAATATTTATTCACCTCCATTCTCTGCAGAGTTAGTCCTCTGCATTCATTTGCTTGCATTCTTCTGTCCTGTGTATTTTTACTCTACAATCATGAAAAGTTTATTGAGTCTTAAACCAGCTCTAATTCTCTGTTCCTACTTGGTCTGTTAGTATATAGTGGCACCCATCTGCTTATTTAGGGATGCAGTTTTTTAATTTTGAATAATATCATTCTTGTTATATATCGTGGTCTTTGATTACTTATTTTGCTTAGTTGTGTGTTGTTATGGTTGCAGGGGTTTTTTATTCTGTTTCTGTCTGCTTCAAGCTGATAATTATATTATGCACCTCAAACTAAAACCTTCTCTAGAAGTACCCTGAACTTTTTCAGTATAAATGCAACTATGTTTGAGGTACTTCTTTAGAAATGCTTACAAGTTGCTTGGAAAACACTTGGCCCATAACATTAGCTGTGTCATTGTAGGGTCTTTACTGGATCAAAGAGAAGAATAAATGCAGGACAAATCCAAGGCAATAGTATTCAACTGCAAATTATTTTAATTGGAGAAGCGAATGGCCACACCACATGTTTCGGGCTACGCCCTTTACCAAGTGCGATAAAGGGCTTTGATAAGGGGCCTAACCTGCAACATATAGGGCCTTATTTATCAATTTCCAAATTCCAGGATTGGACCTTATCTGTTGTTAAAAAAAAGCACAATTTCTTTTGTATCAGGTAAAAACTCAATAAAAGTGAGGGAAAATCTGAATTGTATGATTTTTTCAATTTTTTTTCTCAAATTGCTTTTTCCCAAAAAAAAATGTAATAGATTTTTGGGCTAATTCCAGAGCAGACGACAGAAAATTCCAAATAGGCTAGAGACCTCTCCCACTTTTTCTTTCCTCAGGGTATAATAAATCTAGAAAAATGTGCATTTTTTCCACAAAAAAACTTAATTCATAGTTAAAAAACTAAAATTTTTCAAGTTTTTTTTTTGACCCCCCGTATAGTGGCACTAAAACAATTTGCAGTTGAAGACTACTGTCTTGGATACCTACTTCTCTTTCATTAAGTCATTTGGGGTATTAACACAGGATATCACACGTGATAACCAAAAGAGAAACTTTTATTGGTGAGCTACAGTTTACCTATATACTCAATTAGGGTCTTTACTGTCCCATAAATTAAAAAACACTAGCAAACTTACACTAACAAACTTCAAACAAACAGGTCAAGTATACAGGTAAAACTTTTTTTTAACTGTTTCATGCCCTCCTAGCATTCAAACGTAGGCCATACAAATGCACAAATAAGAAGTTATTTAAAGGTAGACCAACCAATAGAAAAACAAATTGGAAGGGAGGGAAGATAAAAAAATAAACTTTAATAACAATGTACAAGTAATGACACCAACCAGTAAAACCTCTCTTTGTGTGAGAAGGTGGCATCTCCACTAGAACCAATTTGTATGAATAGATCCCTATCAGAGCCAATAGAAAAGTTTTTAGTTACAATATTTAAATTATTGGATCTAATATCAAGAATACGTTCCTGTACATGTTTCTTAGGGCAGAAACACACAAGCAGATTCAACTAATATCCCTGAACTTCCTTCCCTCCGGCTAGAATGTAAATCACTGGCGGGATGGTATCAGTAGCACCCAATGGCACTCCCATCTCCATCGGCGCTGCTCCCAAGATGGGGATGACATCACCCAGCCAGCGCAAAGATTTGAACTAAAGACGCTGAGGTCACGGGTTCAATGCCCGATAATAGGATTTTGTTTCTGCATTCCTGGGTGTTCTATATTTCTTCCTGAATTGATTCCTGGACTTTGACCTTGCCTGAACCCTGATTTTGCTTCTATCTGCCTGCCTATTGGACCTCTGCCAGGATATTGACTACATTTACTCTTGATCCCTATTGGGACTTTTTAACCCTAATCTTGCTCTTTGGTCTAAGTTTACTCCTTGGTCCGCACTCCTCCCATTGAGAACTGATAGGCCCCCTGACAGATTGCATTTGGAGCCGAAGGTGCCTCACAAGGAAACATAGCACTCTGCTTGCCATCTTGCCAGTGGTTTACATTCTGGGGGGGGGGGGTGAAGGAGAGGGAAGGCAGTTCGGGGAGATTAGTCGCCCTGAAGAAGAGGAGATATGTTGCCAGGTGACTAATCTCCCCGAATCTCCTCGTATGTCTCTGCCCCTTCTGCTTCCTACAGTCAGATAAGGAGCCGATGAAGCTGTGACCTTTACATACTATTATAAGCCTGAATTCTTATATTTCCCTCAAAGGGAGGGAAACAAAAGGAAGGATTACCCCTCAGGTACTG